>LPNX010990817.1:101707-233887 GCA_001517045.1 Pseudotsuga menziesii | reverse complement strand
AACAAAACCACAACAACAAATATAACGTGGTTCACCCCCAGTGTAGGGGCTACGTCCACAAACTGCGTTTTATTCCTCTTTCCTCAAAACCACAGTTTATCTCCGCACTCAGCTGCAGATTCCTTCAACTCTTAACAGCCGCGCACACAGCAGCAGGCTTCTGCGCACACAGCTGCAGATCTTTCTTTCTTCCTTACAAAAACCTTCTGCGCACACAGCTGCAGAGGTCGTCCACGCACACAGCTGGGACTTGTCCTTTCCTTACAAAAACCAACCTTACTTCGCCTTATCTTTCTTTACATCAAAAAGCCTAACCTATCCATTTTATATAAGTGCTTATTTATACTGCGCAGTTTTACAAAAACCATGATCTTAAACCATGGGCACCCACAAAAACCCTAAACCCTGAATTCAAACCATGGGTTTATTACAAAAAGAGAGGGTTTTGACTTACCCTGACACCCCTAAGACTATTTTGACCCATAGCTCCACTTACAAATTTCCTAACTAACCGCGAAGTTACCCAATATGGGGTATGCGCCCCAACAAACATATCCTCCCAAAGCAACGGGTGTTATGTAAACCTGAGATACAATTGGTCTAGTTACCACAGTACGGACCTAACTCGTAGCCATGTGCCGGCTCGAAGGACCACGCGAATAAGGTGGAGGATGTACATTTGAAGAACTAGGGACCAAGGATGAAGGAATCTGAGTAATAATGTGTGTGCTACCGCCTATCGTCACTCGTCTTGGATCTAGTATCCTAATCAGATCGTTAACCCTAGGCCTAGGAGGGATATGTGATGTAACTTCCACCACTGGGATGGAAGGTGCAATGTGACTAGTGCTCCCAAACCTCTCCGCATGGTAAGGAATGAGAGTGCCCCCAGGCATAGTGTTAGGCTCGAAGTTGGATTCAACATGAAATGCCAAATCATGTGTAGGAAAACCATACATAGCATAACTACCATGGCTAGTGCTGGCGGGTTCAAAATGAGTTTCAGTGTCCTCTGGAATTCCATACCGGTAACATGTCAATGGGGAATCAAACCTAGAGTGAGTAGATCTATCATGCATGGTTCCTATCTCAGAAATAACATGACCTAACTCATCCAAGTTGGGTGAAGGATTGTAAGTAGGAGTAAACTCCCCATTGTCTACACAAATGGGAGAAGGTGGTTCAGGAAAAACTTCTAAATGGTCTCCCATGGTGTGTGACTCAATGTGTGAAATAGTCTGCATGAACTGTCTAGGTCTCTCTCCCAAAGGAGCAGGAGAAGTAGAAGGCGAAAGTCCTGCTAAATGACAAGAATGGCGAGGAGCCGCACCCAAATCCACAATGACTCAAAAAATAGAAAAGACTCTCTATTTATGTAAACCCTAAGCCAACTATCGTGCACAGAGCAATCACTAATAAAATCTAAATCCAAATGCAAGCAAAACAGGGCTGGATAAATGAGCTACCGAATGAAGGAGGTATGTCTCGCCTAGGAGAGGATTGAGACTCCCATACACAATAAGCGGAGGTATGTAACCAATTATTGTGGCGCTCAGCTTCAACGCGTAAAGCGATTGTGCTGTCCAACCCCAACCTGGCCGGGATACCCAGAGAATAACCCCTGCAAAGTACCCCCTTGATATCCTAGGTAAGGCCACTACGGTCACCTTAATATAATCAATGCTCAGGCGGACAGTCACAGGCGGGATTGACCGTATGGGCAGGGTAGCAAAGCCTGAAACTCTCGAAAGAGCCCCCAGATACAAATACAATCCTGGAAATATCTCCAGTGCTACTCAATTATGACTAGGGGTCATCCCAATCCATAACCGCTCACATTGCCTCGTGCTTAACTCCCTTTTGAGAGGAGTATCCTGAGAGACACTGGTTATACCAAGGATTTCACACACTCACCTGGACAGACACATACATTTTGTTGTTTAGTGATCTTGGAGAATTTACTTACAATGAACTATTCCAAGATCCTAAAACCTAAGCTTGTTGGTGCACCCTAGAAAAGAAAAGAGTGTAATTCATTTTAATTTAGCGTTGATTTTAATTGGCTTTATTACTCAAAATAGGGATATGACTATGCAACTGATGGTGTTATGACACAACATGAAGTAAAATGCACACCTAACAATCAATGCAAATGCATTGTGTCCATGAAAACAGGGTATGATACTACGTGAAATGCACAATTTTCTTCAAATGATGAATGCAATTTTTCCTATATGAAGTCCTAACTAGTACTCCAAAGCAAATCTAGTGCAAGTAAAATGCAATGCATGATGATAAGCAAATGTTTTTGGATTTTTTGAAATAATATGAGATGCAAAAAGCAAAAGAATGATTCTATGATCCCTAGACTCTGCAAGAACACACAAACAAAACTCAAGCAAATCACTAAGGTAAAAGAACTCTAATGCACTAATCTCAAACAAAAAATCGAAAATGCCATGACAAGAAACTTCTTAAAAAAAAAATTAGCCTAAAAAAAATGTTTCTAGTCAGAAACAGAGGTCCAAACAGACTCGGGAAGTGTCAAAGGAGACTCAGCAAATACCAGAATTCACCCAGCAACCAATTAACTCCCACAAAAAGGAAAAATCAAGGGCATACACGACTGTTCGCAATAAACCCATGTGTATACGTGGAAATCACAGAGAAACCCGTGTGTATACGTGACTGTGAGTTAAAAACTTGCGTACATGAAGAAAGGTGCATAAACTCAAGGAAAACAAACAAGCTGAGAAAAACTTCACACCAATCAGACACTACCAGGCATACATGCCCTCAGACTCGACACAGAAACAAGAGAGAAAGAGCAATTCAAATTCATTGAATGCCAATAAAAAAACCCCCAAAGGGAAACTACTAGGAACTCCCTAGCGGAGTCACCAATTCTGTTATGGAGAGAAATTCCTATGGCTTGGGGTACCACAACAGACAGCTTGACTCCAGAAATCAATTCTTTCCAATATGCAATAGAAATTAAATGTCTAACACTAAAGGATCAGACCTTGTACCTTATTCCGGACAGTTGAAGTAGATCCCCGTTGAGCTTTCCAACTTCAGCTTGAATTGATAAATTATTTCCTCAACAACAAGTAAACAATACAAGCATTCTATATATCATGGTGTTAGATCTATTCTAGCATATATAATCAATAATGTACAAGCATTTGACATAATCCCATGGATAAAATATTCATTCAAACACACATTATTGGACAGGAAAAGATATTTCTATTAATATAAATCAGATATTACAAGATACAACCTCTGACGGCACGTCTGTGAACTGGAGAAACTGAATCGCCCACTTGGGCCTCCACCACCTCAATCTTCCATCTCTCGATAGCAAGCTCACAAGCAAAAGGCAAGCTTGGGAAGAACACACTAGTGCTCCAAGGGACAAAGGGATGCAGACTCAAGCATAAGTTTCGGCAACAATGGACTATAGTTTCTTTGCTCTCAATTCTCTCCTCTTTCCTTCAATGTACCGAGGGGTTCCTTATATATCTTTTTAAAGGGGTATTGAAAGGTTGAATCCGAGTGATCTCAAGGCATAGGGAAGGCCAGGAGCCAAATGAGCCGGATCCATGTCAAGGAAAGCTCCAAAAGGATTTGTATTATGTACACATCTCAATGTACGCGGTTTTAGTGGTCAAACCCGTGTATATACACGCTTATAGGTTTAAAAGTCACGTGTATAATTTTTCACATGTTTTTAGGGATGATCAAGGAAACATTAAAGGACAAAAAATGGTCCATGGATTCTAAGGAGTCTGCAGCAGGACAGGGGTAGGCCATACAAAGTGTGATTCACCTGGAGTGGTGAAATCAGTTATAACATAGATTCAGGTGCTTCACATAATTTGATGCCTAAACGGGTGGTAAAAAGTTTGGGGTTGGAGATTACAAGGCCTTATAAAGACCTGTATTCTTTTGACTCTAAAAGGGTTAAGTGTCTTGGTGTGTACTTAAATAACTTACCATCTAAAACTATGGTCATGGATGTTGTTGTGGCTGATATCCCTCCCAAATTTGGTATTTTGTTGTCGAGGTCTTGGACTTCAAAGTTAAAAGGAAGTATACAAATGGACATGTCTTATGCTACAATTCATGTTCAAAATGAAAATAAGAGACTGTACAGTGAAAAAATATCACCTTATGTTGTAAGTAGTCAAGATCAACCAGAAATTCATCATATTTATGCTGTTGATACAGACTTGGGGTCATCTATTTTCTTCAATGACGCATCTCCTTGTGATTCTAAAGTTGTTGTACCAAATAAATGTAAAAAGGAAAAAAACGAAGTAAGTGAACATGAAGCTTTGGAAAGGAAACAAAAGGAAGAAGGAATGTGGAGGATGTATTTTGATAGATCTGTGGCCAAAGTGGGTTTTGGCGCTGGTGTATACATAATCTCTCCCATCAGATATTTTAAAGCTTATTCTTACAAGCTGGTTTTTGAATGTACTAACAATTTAGCAAAATATGAGGCCTTGTTATTGGGTTTGCATGCATTGAAGGATTTGGGAGCTAAAAGAGTCCAAATGCTTGGAGATTTAGAACTTGTGATAAATCAGCCGAATGATAGCTATCAGACTAAGCACCCTAGAATGAGAGCTTACAAGAATGAATTATGGGATATGTTTGGGAATTATTTCAATGAACACAGTGTTTAATTGATCCCTAGATATGAGAATACAATGGAAGAATCCCTGGAAACTGATGCTAGAAAATTTGAAACTCCTACAGCAGGTAAAAGAAAGTTCAAGGTCGACATTATGAGTAGACCTTCCATACCAGACAATAAGAAGTACTGGAAGAATTTTGAAGATGATATGCAAATTAAAATATTTTTAGAATTGTATGGTGAATTTGATGACCCGCATAGATGAGGAAATTGTTGACTGTGAGAATCTATTATATGTTGAAGGGGACGAGGAAGGGATTGTTGAAACTGAAAGGTTGAAACGTTCTTTAGGAGGGAAGGATATAGTCCAATTAAAGAGTAATCACATCCCCATAGGTTTGATTCCCTTAGAGAAAATTTTTGACCAAAATGATGTTGCCAGGGATCCCAAAGTTAAACCTCCTGAGGATGTTGTTGAAGACAAGAACATTGGTGGCGAGGATGATCCCTGAATTGTAAGGTTATCCAAGAAATTTCCTGCCAAAGAAAAAGATGAGTATGTGAAACTGATGAAGAAATACACAGATGTGTTTGCGTGGAGTTATGATGGACTCAAAGAATATGACACTTCCATTATACAACATACTATCCCGATCAATCCTGGAGAAAAACCATTTAGGCAGAAGCTCAGAAGAATCAACCCAATGATATTTCCTATCGTTGAGAAGGAGATCAAAAAATTGTTTGATGCAAAAATAATTGTAACCCTGGTATTTTCGAAATGGGTTGCTAATTTGGTACCTATCCGAAATAAAAATGGAGAGATAAGGCTATGTGTGTATTTCATAAATTTAAATAGAGTCTCTTTGAAGGACAATTATCCACTGCCAAAGATGGACCAAATTTTGCAGAAAGTGGTAGGTTCGGAGAGAATCTCTACTATGGATAGGTTTTCTGGTTATAATCAAATAAAGGTATTGCCTGAGTATCAAGAGAAAACTTCTTTCACCACACCATGGGGTACCTTCATGTATGCCAAGATGCCTTTTGGGTTGATGAATGCAGGAGCCACTTTCCAATGTGCTATGGACATCGCTTTTGCAGACAAAAGAGACAAGTTTGTGGTGATTTACATGGATGACAGTACTGTATATTCTAGGTCTGATAGGGAACATATCAAACATTTGAAGAAGGTTTTCCTTAAATGCAAAAAGTATGGAATGTCATTAAAATCCAAGGAAGTCAAATTTTTCTCTTAAAGAAGGAAAAATTTTGGGGCACATTATTTCCAAAGAAGGTATAAGGATTGATCCAGAAAGGGTGAGTGCTATTCCAAAGGTAGAAGAGCCAAGGAGTAAGAAGTAAGTACAATTTTTTATTGGGAAGGTAAATTTCTTGAGAATATTCATTCCTAGCTTTGCCAAGATCTAATGAACATCACCAATATGCTGAGAAAAGACCATGAAATAAAGTGGATAGTGGAAGCTAAGAAGTCTTTCAATGGTATAAAACAAGCCATTTCAGAAGCTCCTATGCTGGTGAGTCTAGATTTTAATAAATATTTTTTAATATTCTCATATGCTTCAGAGCATACTGTGGCAGTTGTTTTGTTGCAGAAGAATGATCAAGGTGAAGAACATCCAATAGATTTTTTTAGTAAGATATTAAGAGATGGAGAATTAAAATATGACGTAATGGAAAAATAAGCGTATTCTTTGATTAAGGCCTTAAAGGACTTCAGGATTTACATTCTCCATTCACATGTGATTGCCTATGTCCCCAGCAGTGTGGTAAAGAGTGTACTTACATAGCCAGATCCGAAGGGGAGAAGAGCTAAATGGATTGTAGTACTCCTGGAATATGACATAGAAATTAAGCCCACCAAGTTTATCAAAGGGAAGGGATTGGCCAAAATGATGAGTGACTCTCACTGTGATTCTCTGCAACTGAATTTTCTAGCTAGTCAGTCAAATCAGGTGGATACAGACGTGTAGGTGATTCCTGATTTTTATATCTCTCCTTGGTATACTGATATTGTTTATGTGCTATAGAATTTACAACCTCCTACTGAGTTAAGCAAAACTAGGGCCAGATCTGTGAAGCCGAAAGCTGCAAAATTCTGTCTTATAAATCAACACCTCTATTGAAAAGATACACTTCTAGAGAATAATATTTTAGCAAGATTTGGTTGTCCTAAGAGAATTGTAACAGATAATGCACCTGCTTTTAAGTCCAAGAAGATGATTAATTTCTACCACAAGTATCATATAAGTCTAAATAATTCTACTGCCTATTATCCACAGGGCAACTGACTAGCAGATTCCTATAACAAAAGTCTAGTGATGATAATTAAGAAGCTGTTGGAAGAGAATAAAAGAGCATGGCATAGAAAGTTAAAATATGATCTATGGGATGACAGAATCAACACAAAGAGGGCTATTGGAATGTCATCATTCCAACTGGTGTATGGAGCTGAAGTGATTTTTCCAGCGTCTTTGGGAGTAACGGTCATGATATTGTTGCAGGACCAACAGGATGAACCAAATCATATGTAAAGGAGAATAAATAAGATTATCGAACTAAATGAACCGAGGGATAAGGCATATGATAAGCTACAGATACATCATGAGAAGATGAAGAATACCTTTGACAGAAAAATAAAAGAAGACATTTTTTCAGGTTGATGACCTAGTGTTATAATGGGATGCCCCACATGAAGACAAAGGAAAACATGAAAAATTTGATCATTTATAGGTAGGTCCATACATCATTGCAATGCACAGGGGAAACAATGCTTTTATTCTACAATATCAAGATGGGTCACAGTATGAAGGAGGCCCAATGAATGGGAGATTCCTGAAGCATTACTTGGAGTAAGGGAGAAGAGTTCTATGTATTATAGTGTAGATATTTTTAATTTTCAAACAACACAGATGGTAAGCGTAAAGATTTGAAGCCCGCAGACAAGGCCCTACGATCGGGAGGGTAACCATTTTTTATTTTTATTTTTCTAGAAAGACCAGATAAAAATAAAAATACTTGAGTTGTTAATGGATGTGGCAACTAGTCTACGGGGTTCTTTGCTACCTCGTTGGGAGGATAGCATCCCTAGTGGAGCCGGTTGTTAACACTGTGCTAGAATTTTTTAATCATGGGTTTGAAAGGTTTGAAAACGACCCTATTTAGTGAAATTTTGAGGAAGCACCTTTCATGTTATCCGGTTAGCAAGTTCTCTCATATGGAGCCATCAGATGGAGAGTGGATTTTGGTTTACGGTGACAAATCATACTAGAGATTGGAACATGTGAAAGCAAAATAAGGGTAAAGGATGTGAAACCTCAACAGTGCAGATTCATGACAAAGAGGATCAATGACGGAAAAATATTTCGTAGAGCGGAGATGCGAGGAAGGATTTGATTTTCTGATTTGCGGAGTCCACTAAATAAGTGCAATGTTGGAGGGATGAGATTGATCTCAATATAGATCAATGGCTCTAAGACTTTCCGCACGACAAACATGCTCGACCAAAGAAACATTTCCAAATCTTGGAATATGTTAAAGGGAAAAAGGATTGGACGGCTGAGGTAGAAGCGGAGATAGATATTTGGTCATGGTCAATTCCGCGATCTAAACTAGCATGGATAGGGTCGAGATTTCAATATGTGAAAAGCTGCAGGGTCTGAAAAGATTGACGGTTGCAAAGAGAGATCTATCTTGATCGATGGATAGGACTCATTCCACAATCAGAAGTTGATCGCTCGATTGAAGGGAAAATGGTTGGAAGAATGTTAAAGTTCTCAGAGATGAATGGTCCTGATGGGGGTAGTTTAGAGATCTATAGTGGATATTGATTTCTCTAAATAAAACTACACATATAGATAGTGCTGAAGATTCGGTATGAAGACCTTGCATATCAAAGGCTTAGATCACAAAGAAAAGAGATATATGGTTTAGATTGTGTGGAGGCGCATGAGAATTATGCAATATAGAAAACTATAAAAGCACCTACGTGGAGTTGCAAAAGGTTTTTTTTTTCCAGAGCTTTGAGATTGACGAAAGCCTTCACTGTGTACCGAGTTTCCAGCATGGATAGATCATACAACTATGCTAAGTGACAAGGTATCCACCCTGATACTTTCTTAGTATTGTTAAAATGGATACAATGAAGGAGGTGGTAGTAGAGGCAGGGGATGATGAGGAATTAGGGGTTATTGGTCGAAAGGATGAGGAAAGTTTCATAAATGAAAGTGCTGAAATCTTTGATATTATTCTATTGAATGAAACTATTGAAACGACTAAAAATAAACTGGAAGCCCTTAAGGACCAAGGTAGCAATACCTATGGTGTTTTTAGGTCCTTTTTTCCATTTTTTCTCTGTCAACCAGACCCCCCATTGCCCCGAGTTTGTTGAGTGGTGTCCAGATAGTTTTTCTGCCACTGATTTCATCATCATGAATAATTCCAAGTCCAAAATCCTTTTCCTTGTTCAATCTCCTAACATTCGTAAATCCCTCCATGTTCGAGACAAATTCTCCCTCACATCCCAAGAATACAAGGAAGAGAATATTATAATTTTTTTTCGAGAGTCCAGAGTTGAAAGTAAGGAAGCTTTCTTGAAGTCTTGTTCAAAACCTGATGCTAAATTTATCATTCTATCTTACCCCATTAACCTGAGTCTGCTTAATGAAGAAACCCAGTGGTGCATAACCTTAGCTAGTCAATTTCTAGGTTTAGATACTAATGGCTATATCACAGAGCCATTGTTGAGTCTATTGTTTGTCTTGAGTACCTGTCCATTCAAACCTGCACTTCCAGGACAATATTTTTAGTCCTGTTGTCTTATGTTTGATGAGTTTCTAGCTGAGAATATTCGTTCTCAGTTAGCTAACTTCCACAATACTAGGGTGTTCATATTTCAATCCTTTTTATTGAAAATTTTCTTGTCTTACAATGAAGATAATTCATAGGCACCATGGTTAGAAATCATTGATGACATGGCCAAGAATTACTGTGAATTCATGAATTCTTTGATGGAAGAGATATATGGCATCTTCTTGCAAGAAATATTGTGCAGGGTGTTTCCCGAGATGAAGTAAATGCTACAACTATATCCTAATAAGATAGTATGAGATTGGTTCCTGTCAGAATTTGAAATAGTTATAAGACTATATGGTTTTGTGAATCAACCATATGTCCTTCTATTCTTTTTGACAGTCATGATTTTTTCATTGGAATTGATCAGGTAGAGGCTCACTATTGAAGAAGGGCACATTATGAGCTTTAGGAAGAGTTCATGGATCAATTTTCCCTGGGAGATAGGACCTTACACTGTGAAAAGCAGAACTTCCCTACCAGTGGTTGATAATATACTCAAGAGCATAGGATTCTCTTTAGGACAGGCCATAAATTACGACCCACACCAGGTGATTTCCAAAAGGAGACATGCTAATAAGAATAATCCTTTTAAGCACACATAAATAGTTGGGCTTAGAGAAGCATCGAATTGGGAATATTATCCTAACTGCACTACAAAAGATATTAAAATGAAATAAGACTCTGCCTCATACCTACTTGGAGAAACTTCCTCCCAAATGAACCTGCCTAATACAGTTACAATGGCTGGAGATGTCTCCTCATTGGTGAGTTTTTCAGATAATACTAAGAATAGAGACCATGCAAAACCCATGGATATTGATGATATAGATACTTCCAGCACACCAAAAAAGCATAAAGTTGAACAAGAACAACAGATAGTGCAGGTAAAGAGAAGCAGTATGAGGGGGCAGGTGAAGATGAGCAGAGAAAAAGGAAAACTGAAACAAAAATAAACCATAACATATGGGTTAGAGCTTCAGGAATGTGTATTTGATGGGAAGACCCCAAGCAAGTATGCTTCTAAATAATATTGGCTAAACACGTATAGAGAGAAGGCTGATAAGACCTTTGATGAAACAGTAGGGTTATATGAAGAAATAAGGCAATTACCCAAGCAAGGGGTAGCATTGAAGAATGTAAGGGATCATGCTACATACAGCCTAAGTCTGGCCATGAGAATAGTTAATAAAGTGTCAAAGGTTAGGGTGAACCTAGAGAAAGTTCCTACTCCAGATATCATACACCTTAACAGAGAAATTGGTGATATCCTGAATACCAAATTGCTAAAGGCTAGTTTATAGGTATCCAAGTTGGAGTCAAGCAAAGAAAAAACTCAATATCTCTTGAGGAAATTAAGAGTTGAAAACAAGGCCCTTAAAGTCAAATTTAAAAAGTTGCAGGATGAATGGGTGAAAGTGGATGGACAGGCAGATAAGGGGGAATTGTCTCAGAAGTTGTTGGATGAGAAAGAAAAGGAAATTCAAGTGCTTAAAAAGAAGTTAAAATTCCTTCTACCCAATTCATTCATACCTCTGAGTTGATTGAGTTTGAGAAACAAAATGAGGCTTTAAATACTGAGCTGACTGGTTGTAGGGCCAAACTTTTGAAGCCTGAGGAGAAAGATAAACAATGGGGGAAATAAGCTAAGTTGCTAAATGAGAGTGAAGAGGGTTTGAAGGTTAATCCATTAGCCAAGGAAAGGGAGCTACAAGAGAAAGGTGAAGTGATGGGAATTCCCGCCATTATGCCAATGTAGAGACAAACACTACCTCATTGTATAATCTTATCTCTCAAGTAAAGCTAAAGTATGTAGAGCTTACAGGGTTAAAGCAGCAAAATAAGAATTTGGAAGATGTTGTCAATTTTCTAAGCAGCTTATCAGAATAACAGACCTACAGGTATGATATCCAAAATAGAGTGGTCGTTATTTCTAGAGCTAGAAATGTGATTGGAAAATAGAGAATGTTGGACACTGTACAGGCCAAGATTGATATTATAGTTCAAAAATTAAAAGGGGTGATTGAGTTATTTAAACCATTGGTAAGCAAGGGGATTCCTTTTTTCTAGGAAGAGAAAGGACCCTTGCTGACTCAGGAAGGGTATCTGGAAAGGTTGGTCCTTCATAGGTCTGACCATAGCAATTTTGGGGATATGCAGCACGCCCTGTCGAGCCCCATTGTGTTTGATAAATTGGATGGAGAATTTGAATTATTAGCTGATTTTAAAGCCACCTATGCTATAGTACCTGATTTATAATAAACCGAGAATATGGAGCTCAAAGTACTACCACATGACATGGTTGTCGCAACTTTTCCTGGTCCAGATCTGAGGAAATCAATTCAATTGTATGGGTCAAACAAGTTGAGATTACAGCCTTAAAGATATCAAGGAAGGAAGAAGGAATATTTTTCCTCAAGACATATCTATTCGCATTCACCTTTCTCAAATTTTGTACAGTTGTCATCAGCTGAGATATACATAAAAAGGCTTTTAGTCTATTTTTTTCCAATAGTTTGCAGTTTATTTCAGTCTTATGTAAATCGTGGTGTATATGCCACATTCGAGTTTGTTAGAATTTTTTTCTTCGGTTTGTAACTAATTTTGATTCTAACATCAGTCTAAGTGGTCTGAGACATTATAAATTTAACTCTTGCAGAGAGATAAAAGGTTGGAACCCAAGTGATTTTGGATTTTGTATGTATTCAAGTGTTTCTCAATAAAATTACAGAATGGAAGCTAGTGTTTTTCCTAGAGATTCATGTGTTGTTCCATATTACAGTCTGTGCTTTCTTTCCCTTGTGAATGTTTTCCTTTTTACCTGTCCATTGTGTTTTATTTCACTTTTGGACTGAGTGTAAGACAGTTTTAGAATTCATACTCGTATGCTCTAGCTATTCTTTTTAGAGGTCCACAAACTATATCTTCTAAAGTTAATATAGAATTCATTTTGTAATGCTCTTTGTTAATGGTATGCTCATGTTCTTCATTTACCAGGAGACAATCAATATTTGAATGTGAATGAATGGCTATCTTGCCTCTGTGTTAAACTTTCCTTACACAAAGTTTTGTTATATATATATTTCACATCTTGACTCCATAGTCCAATGGTCCCGTGTCTCGTTTCAACCAACCTTATAAACAATACACATTTTTACTTGTATATATCTAGCATTGTTAATACTGAGTGAGAGATCCCTCTCGAAAGAGAAGAAAGCCATTCTTCCCTTCAAAAGTGGTTTTGTTGTTACCTGGAAATAAACCTTCACAACCTTTGGTGAATTTCCAGTGCTAACACATCCAATTTATTTGCACCATCTTTATTCTCATCTAGCTCTGGATCATGTAAATCTTAATCATGTTGATTAATGACATGAAAAATGGTGTCATTTTGTGCTTGAACATATTCATCTTCATCTTGATCATCACCATGGGTTCTCATTTCTTCATTTTTCTCTAATCTCTTAGCTATAATTGGTTGGATATCATTGTTTTGCTCAATATCCATTGAGGCATCATCAAATACATGCCTTAATATTGTATCATAATGTATGACAAATATCCAGTTTGGATCCAAAATATATCCATAAAAAAAACACCTGCACATGATCCATAATCATATATTAGACATGTTATGACATTTTTTAATTAATATACACATATATTCATAATGAACTATGAATTTACATATTGTATATAACCATTGATTTGTGTGATTATAGTTATGTTATACTGAAAATAATACCTACTCACAATGAATTGGTAATACATATGGCTCCTTATATTTTGGTAGGTACCTCAACGAATCTATAGAAAAAAATACTCTATGGGTATTATGTATTCACATCCTCTCAAATGCATCATACCATCTACATTTAAAATACAACATTTGAAAGTATGGTAATCTAGCTTAATAATTTCTTAGATTTTTCCAACATACTAAAGATTCCCTTCAATGATTTTATCTTTTGAACTTGCTTGAATTGATTGCTTGAAATCAACCATGAAAACAAAATCAAATCAACATATTTTTATGTCTATTATTTCCACATGATAGTGTCGACCATATGCGCACATTGTAGATATCTCCTCAATGGAATCAAAACATTTGTTTTAGTTCAACTAGAAAAAACAACTATATATGCATGATTAAATAGGCAATAGTGTCAACAATGTTTTGAAAAATAATATTTTGTGATATTTATAAGTGTACCTTTATTTTAGATCCTCTAGACATGTTGATCTCATCTTCTGTTAAGTTTGCATCATTTCCTTCTTCATCTATTTGATTTGAATTTGTTCACTAATCCAATGTAATGTGCAATATTTTCCCCATTTCCTAGATAGATCCATGGGAAGTGATGTATTCCTGGGGTTTTATATAATTAAATTATATCCTTTATTCTAACACTTCTTCCCTTTTCTTTTCATACAATTCAATACATTTATTCATGCAATCCATGAAGTAAAGAATGAACTTGTAAAGCACGCTGCTTTCATCAACACCTATTGAAAACCAACATGTACATTTTCAAATTGCAAATGCCATTATAATTTCAAAAAATATTATAGAGTAAATGATTGAAAAAATAACCACAATGATCATGCTTTTAGTTACCAACTTATACTTAAACAACATTAGAGTGAGGTTTCTCTCCATATTCAATATATGTTGCATGTTTTTTCATCCCATATCAATGGACCATATTCAAAATCTTTACCAAGTAATTCCCATAGAAATAAAAATGCTTCCTTGAATACATACCTTCAGCCATGCAACCCTCTGGTTGTGCCTTTTTTTGGACATATATTTTTAGTGTTATCATATACCTCTCAAATAAAAATATCCACCTCATTGATACAACACCTTCCATTTCAATTTCATTTACTAGGTGTATAAGTAGATGAACCTGAAGTACCATGAAAATTGTAGGGAGATCCTTTCAAAATAAACTTACAATTTATGCAATTAGATTCTTCCATCTTTGTAATTCACTCTCATGGGTCTCCTTGGAGGAAACCAACCTAATATAATATTGGTAAATTAGTATGAATACATACTGTCATTTAAAATGAAATTTAGTATATCTTTCTCTTACATACATAAACATTTCATGCCACATGATTTGTAAATTTTGACAATCAACTTATGTCACTCTTCAAATTAGTGGTAAGGCATGAATCCCCCATAATCACCAAGGGCATGATATGCTATCAAATTATCAAATAAAATGAGATTAGTTCATTATTTTAAATATGAAATATCATAAAAGTATAGTAATTATATGATAAAAATATAAGTTAAGTTATGTTGATCCACTTGTAGTGTCCCTTTTCAAGAAATTTTATTAAATGACCAATTTTTCACTTTTTTCCCTAATTCGACCTTTGACTAGTTTTGATGTCGAGATCTCCAAATTGGCCCAAATGCTCGAAAATATTCTGATAAGGTGTATGAATGATATTAAGACTTGAATATGATGTTCAGGGATGATTTATGACCCTCCAATTACTTCTTCAAACTTGTTTAATATTCTAGCAAAAGTAGGAGTCTTTACTAGCAATCCTTCATAAAGTTATGGAAATTGTGTGTTTTAAATCTAGTGATATGTACATTAACTGTGAAAGATTTATTCTATCATGAATTGTATCTAGTAGGTGTCCTTATTGTATGGATACCATGTTTTTGTTAATATATCTCTTTGTTTTTCAAAATCCATGGAGCTTCTGCATAACTTTCATTTTCTCTATTTGGCCACAAATGTCTTCTATCAAATTTGGTAGATGAAAGAGAAATGTCTCTTCTTGAAGATAAAGTGTATTTATATTTATTTGATATATTTCTATATATAGAATAGCTGACTTTTTTTAATGTGTGCATAGGATCTAATAGATGACATATTAACAGATCCTTCCAATAAGGTAGATCATAAAATATGAAATTTAGATTCATTCCTTGTGACATATCAACCTTAACTTGTTATGGTTCTTCAATTGATTGATATTGGAAAATATGGTCTCAATTTTTTTGTTCATTGTATTCATACTTTTGAAGCCAATCAGATGGACCCATAACCTTGGGAGGGCCTCTACTTTCAATTTTCCCATCAAACTGATTCTTGAGGTGAGTCCTGAACTTATGATCTGTTGGTAGAAATACCCTATTGTTTGCACAAATAAACTTTTGTAGATATTTAGAGAAGCACCCATGAAAATATTTTGCACATATTAGACATGCGCAAAACCCCTTTGTTTGAATCCTTGCACTTCAATAACCAATATTTAGAGGAAAAAAAGCAATATAATGGATCTATGCTAATTGAACCAAAAATAAAATATGATGTCCAAATATCTAAAATAATTTTTGTACCTGAATATACACCAAGTCCTAGGAAATTGTGAATTGTCCAACATAGTACACCATAAAACCTGAAGTACCTATTTGATGAAGGACATGATATGTCATACATTCTTATCCCTTTCCATGATAATTACATCTCATCAATAAATGACACAAGATAAATATCCATTTTTTCACTTGATGTTTTCTTAGAACAATGAGACTTAGGGAATATTTTATCTTTCAGTGCCCTATAAGATTGTCATACAAAAATAAATTAAATATTTCAATTCTTTAAAATATATGGTTTAAGGTAAAAAACACATAAATAAAATTGAAGTTAATAAATATATACAAGTTGGTTACAACAATTGACTATGCAACTCCACAAAGATAATTCAATTTACCTTAGAAAGGTAGTGAATATCTTGTCAGACCAGCCAAACAATGGACATTTTGTTAGGGATTTCATGAATCCTACTAAGATGTGTTCATATTGCAAGGATTTTGATCATATTATTGAGGAATGTCCTCAGTTGATTGTGAAATGGCAGGCCAGGAATGTGGGAAATCATATCCCACCTCAGAATCCCAATACAAACATACAAAAGATATATGTTGAGGTGAGAGAGCCAAGTATTGTCATTGTAACAAGAGTAGGTGTTGCGATTGGATATGATCAAGAAGCTCTATATCGACAACCCCAAGTGCAACCAGTAGCACAAAATAAGGTACCATTAAACATACAAAAATAAAAATAAGTATAATGGGATGCATGAAACAAAATTTATTGACATAAATCAAGCGTCGACCTCTACAGCTATGCCATCTGAAGGACAAATCCTGGAAATACCTGAGATATTTGACCATCTATTTCATTTTCTCTATTTGGCCACAAATGTCTTCTATAAAATTTGGTACAAGAAAGAGACTGTCTCTTCTTGAAGATAACGTGTATTTATCTTTGTTTTATATATGTATATATAGAATAGGTGGCATTTTTAAATGTGTGCATAAGATCTAATAGATGACATATTAATAGATCTTTCCAGTAAGGTAGATCATAAAATATGGAATTTAGATTCATTCCTCGTGGAATATAAACCATAACTTGTTATGGTTCTTCAATTCATGGATATTTAAAAAAAAATGTTCTCGAATTTTTTGTTCATCATCTTCATACTTTTGAATCCATTCACATGGACCCATAACCTTGGGAGGGCCTCTAATTTAAATTTTCCCACCAAAGTGATTCTTGAGATGAGTTCTAACCTTATGATCCGTTGGTCGAAATACCATATTGTTTTCATAAATAAACTTTTTTAGATATTTATAGAAATTCCCTTGAAAATATTATGCACATATTAGACATGCGCAAACCCCCTTTGTTTGAATCCTTGCACTTCAATAACCAATATTTAGAGGGAAAAAAATATATAATGGATCTATGCAAATTGAACCGAAAATAAAATATGATGTGCAAATATGTAAAATAATTTTTGTACATGAATATACACCAAGTCTTAGGAAATTGTGAATTGTCCAACATAGTACACCATAAAACATGAAGGACATATTTGATGGAGGACATTATATGACATACATTCTTTTTCCTTTCCATGAAAATTGCATCTCATCAATAAATGACGCAAGATAAATATCAATTTTTTCACTTGACGTTTTCCTAGAACAGTGAGACTTAGCATAAGGTGATCGTTTCTAACACTCATCCATGGGGGGCTATTGTATACTATCAATCCAACTAGACAACAGTGTAATTTGTTCTTACAAATGAGAAAGGGAACACTCTATCGATTGCAAGGCCTAACGTGATACTACATGGCCCATCTTTCAATTTTCTTGGCCATTTATCTTCTATGTGTTTCATTGCTTTGGAGTCTACTGGAATTCGCATGAATCCATCTTTACTCTTATTCTCCGCATGACATCCCATCAATTGTGCAAGTGACTTGCAACGAAACATTCATTGAAGTATAGGTATAGTCGGCATGTGCCTTTGAACCTTATTTGGAGTTGTAGTACTATGTGGATTTGTACGATATCCCTTATGCTTGCATACATGGAATTATGCATGGTTTTTGTATATGTATCTATATAAAATGAAACCATTAGATAACATGCATGAATTTTCTTATATTCAGTCCCCAAATGTACCAATAATTGACATGCTTCTCTGTAAGTTGATGGAAACACATTATCTTCAGGGAATATTTTATCTTTTAGTGCCCTGTAAGATTGTCATACACATAATAAATTAAATATTTCAATTCTTTAAAATATATGGTTTAAGGTAAAAGCTCATAAATAAAATTGAAGTTAATAAATATATACAAGTTAGTTACAACAATTGACTATGCAACTCCACAAATATAATTCAGCTTACCTTAGAAAGGTAGTGAAGCTCTTGTCATACCAACCAAACAATGAGTTGATTTCTAGTAATATTAGAGTGCAACTTAGTTTTGATGTTATAATTGAACCTGATTTGAACACAACTAGCTTTGTTACTTGCTTGATGGAGTCACTAAGGTTTATATCATCAAGATTATGTCGTTGGAAATTTCCATTTGAATGATAATTACTATCGACTATAGGATCATCATTTTTTCCATCCCCAAATAAACCTATGAGCATTTAATTCAATCCTTCTTCATGCACTTCATTTTCATCATTATCTTCACTAGGAATGCTAGGTGGCATGTCATCATCATATGGTAATGTCATCAATTGTTTAATGTTTTCACATGATAATGATCTCTTTAATGTTTATGTTTTCACCTTAGTATGATTTAATGGATGGTTTGGATCATCTAATCCAAATCTTAAGAGCCCAGTTGGATCTTGACTACCACTAAGCGCATTAACAACAACAACAACAACCTAACATACAATGTATTCATTATTTAGTATTATACAAGCATTTGATAAAATATTGAAACCGTTTCACTGATAAGAATAAAATAGTATACAAAGAAATATAAAAACCATCTCTCTCATGCACTCTCTCTCTCTCACACACACATTAGAGAACAATTTTATCCATTCATTTATAAAACAAAATTGAGAATTCATAACAAAAAAAAGAAATATGAATTCTTAGTTTCAAAAACAAGCCACACTCATTTCTTTTTTTTCGTTGACATTCATTAGGAATATCCCTAGGGAGACCTTTCTCTTCTCTACTCTTTCGTGTAGGATTAAATTTTATAAATGGGTAGTTAATCAATAATGCATCCCCAATAGTGAGGTCTACAATAGCTTCAACCATTATAAGTATTTCAACATGTCTTTCCATATATCCCTCTTTATCATTTATAATAACCTCGACAAATTGACAATTTGGTCTTATGGTAGGGTCCTTTCCCTTACTACTATTTATAAATCCTGTAATATTTTTATTTGTGTATGCACGAACATCGATATACAAGAGATTTCCTCTATTCACTTTGTTGCCTCTTTCCAACTGCAAACGATGTGTGTACATATTTGAATTTATACCATATGCATACATACTATGCTTGTATTCCACTAGCATCCTCCATTCAACACTTGAATATGATGGTCCAAAATATGGCATTAATCTCCTAGTGGTTTGTTGTGAGTTGTTTCTACGTTTTTATTCCACATGGACATTTTCAACAATAAAGAGGCCCAAATTTTCTCCATGAATATTGGAGGGCGTATAATGTAGTTGTATCCCCTGAATATATGCAGTGGGTAGGTTTTGGTCACTATGCCAAGCACAATATAATTTCTGATTGAATGTTTATTTTTAAATTGATATCAACTCCAAGGGAAATTCATATTTTCCATCACATTCATTCTCATGTTGTTTGTACTCCACCTTTCCCTTGTCCTTGAGTAGTTTATGCATCTTTAAATTTGTTCTTGTTCTCTTACTCATTTTCATGACTTCCTCATCTTCTGAGTTATTATATTGTTGGCCCTAGGAAAAGTCAGACAAAATTATGCCATAATTCTTCTCGAAAAAATGAATATTCTAGTCGCGTCACGAAAGATGCTACATTGAAATGATTTGTGATAGAAGAAGTTGTGATGGAAGAAGCAATGACAAAAATTAACCATGGAAAAATAGGAATAACGAAGTCGAAAAGCATATTTCGACTGATTTTGCAGGAAAAGTTAGTTGGACTAAAATATTTCTTTTAGTAATAAAGTTATTAGAAATGATACCACAGAGCAATAACAATTGTACAATTAAATCATTAAACAATATCCAAAACACATAAAACACATTACAAGAGAGACACAGATATAATGTGGTTCACCATAAAGATGGGTTACGTCCAGTCCTTTATATTATATCGTCCAACGAGATGAAGGGATACAACCTGCAGCAACATTGCTGCACTTCCTCTTCATGCTCTCACAGTCTCTCTCATGCAATCACAGAGACTATTTACAATGCTACAATACAATACACAGTTGTTTTACAATGATTTCTTTTATAGGGGAAATTCTATGGGAAAATACTACGGGTCACCCAATACCATGGGTCCACAAAAATGTTGGCCAACATACATCCCGTGGGGGGATGATGTCCCCCCACACCCCCTCGTTGGGATGAGTGTACAGTAAAATTGGGTTACAAACACAGTTGATCAATAAGATGTCTGGATCTAGACGATCAAGATCCACAACCAACATAAAGTATGATTGTATTTTGAGTCGATAGTGACTACTTTTAGAGATAATTGAATGTATTAAAATATAAAGACATCATGTCAACTAGAATTTGATAATCTGTTGATGGTTTAATCAATAATTGTAAAAGAGGGAAATATTATAAAAGCATCGATCCAAGTTGTGTGTGGATCGATCATTCTGAGAGAGAGAGAGAGAGAGAGAGAGAGAGAGAGAGAGAGAGCGAGAGAGATCAAAAGGAATGAGATGAGATAGGAATGAATGAATTGTAGAATATCAAAAGAAGAGTGTGCAAGCTAAGTGCGTAGACCAAAGTTTCCAAACCGATTCTCATGCAATATTAAGATAACATTTGTGGTATTTCCCAAATGGGTTTCCACGTGATATCGTGTCTCAGTGTGTTCTAATGTTTATTCTTGTGTCGAATGATTATCTATGGTGAATGAGTCAATATGAATGTGTCGTACAAACTATGTATGAATCAACTTGTGTGTGTGTGTGTCACACAAATTATAGGTTAAAGATATGTTATCACTTTGTGACAATTAACGCAATATGTGTCGATGGATTAGTATATAGTTATAGTGAATGAATGAATGAAAACAGAAGGATAATCTTGGTTTCTATCGAGTTATTTGATAAGTATTGAGAAAGTGAAAGTCCCCACATAACTACAAAAACCTAGTTCTTGCACTCCCCATAATATATCATGGGCAACACTGCATCTGTGTCGCATGTGTTGCCGATAGAATTCTCCTATGTCAAGCTAATATCTTGGGTCTTGTTGGCGAACAAAGGGTCTAAAACTAGGCTGATTGGAAGTTAGGCCAAAAAATGGTCCTATTGTTGTGACCATGAATCATTCTGGTGCATATATGTTTTGACATCCGATGAAGCCTTAAATTCAAGATTGGGTCAATTACAAGGCACTAGAGTTTGCATGAGAAGATAGTGAAGGATCGTGGTGGATCCCAAATGAGTCGTTGGAATGGTACATTTACATAGACAATCATGATATTATCTTTCGATAATTTCCCATTGTATTCCATGAGTGGTTGTCGGACCTAAAAACCCAGAAGAAAAACTTCCAAGGAGGAGAACCGACCGAGTGGAGTCCTTGGCTGATACAACAGTTGAAAAAAACTACTAACCCTATATCTAGGGATATCACCTTTTGGGTCAATAGTACTATGGGCAGATATATCAGAAAAATCGCATTCAACATGATAAAATCATATAGTGAAACAAAAAGAGAATTTTTCCAAGGATGGCAAAGGCGATATCTGAAATATTTTCAATTGTGGATTAAGATGATGGTGTGCAAAAAAGGGATCCTGAGAATGGAGTCCGATGAATAAAAATTGGTGTGTAGAGACTTGGTACATGTCACAAAAAATATTGTGAGAAGAATGAATCGAGACAAACTTATGTTCTTTTTGGTAATAATGAGACTGAACTATAAGGTGGACGCCTAAGGAGTGGAAAAATATTTTGGTCAGGAAAGAGAAGAAATACCGTGACAATAAGAGGAAGTTGTAGAGAAATCATAGAAGGGGGCTATGAATTGGCGTTGAACCTTGACTGAGGATCTTGCAATGAATAAGAGGAGTACCAACTTATATCTAAAAAATACGAAGAAGAAGAAGTCGAATAAGAAGAAGCACCATACCCATATCAAGAATATGGAATACTTGCGACTTTGTGCACATCACCTAAAGAAAGATTGAGAAACACATCACCTGAGGTAAGATTGAGAAACACATCACCCAATGGTTTTTCTAATTTGACTAACAATAATAGTGGAAATAACATCCAAGGAACTCCCACTAATGTAATTTTTAATTTGGAAGTACCAAGAGTAAATAGAATGGCTAAGAACGATGTAAAGTTTCCAAACTTTAATGGAAATGGGTTGGAGGACCCTAATCAACATTGGTTTCTATGTAAGGTTGTATGGACTGTGTGACAGGTCTAAGAAGAATCCATAAATAAATCTCATATGATAATGACCCTCAGATCTCCTGCACTCAACTCATACATGAAATTCTATGTAGTTCCTATAGGAATCACTCAGAAGACATTCGATCATATCTGGACAGAATTCATAGATGAATTTAAGAAACCGACCAAATATTCAAAACTTTGACCACCAAAGTAAGTTTTCAAATGTCGAATGTCTAGCACAAAGAATCATTTATAGTGGCGATGTTTCCACATATCTGTGTCCCATTAATGCTATAGAAAATTGTACCATAGAGGGAGGCTCTTGAGCTCGCCATGAAGTTAGAAGCCTCACTGGTTAGAGAAACTAGTGCAGGAAAGATGAAAATCTAGTTACAACTTGAAAACCTTACACTAAAACATCAGGATATCAAGAAGGGAAAGGAAATACAAGAAGAACTATGGTGTACCAGATGCATCTGAAGGACATCGTAAAGATAATTGCCCAACGCTTATGAATTATGTCACAACAGGAGCACAAAATATGATGAATACGCAAGGGATTCCTTGGTGTTGAATATGTCAAACTAGAGGACATTAGTCAAAAGAATGCTTATACTTACAGAAAATTGTAAGTGCACCAGCTGGTTTGTACTATAAATTTTGTCGGTTAGTAGGCCACGAAAAGAAATATTGTAGAGCATATCATCTACTACAAGAGAAAATTGTCAACATGTACCTAATGAAGAATGATGAACAGATGCAGAATTAGCGAGCTCGGGCACAATTTCTCTAGAACCAATACCCACAGGCCAAATACTCACAAGAAAAATACCCTCTGCCCAGGGGTTGGAATTTTTAGAGGTCAAGGGAGAGGATGAGGATTTGGTCACGTAAGAGGCCAAGAGATATGTTATAATTGTGGAAAACCTGGACATTTTTCTAGGGTCTGCATGAATACTACTAAGATGTGTTCAAATTGCAAGGATTTTGATCATAATGTTGAGGAATGTCCTCATTTGATTGCAAAATGGAAGGCCAGGAATGTGGAAATTCATATCCCACCTCAGAATCCCAATACAAATATACAAAATATATCTCTTGAGTTGAGAGAGACAAGTATTGTCATCATAACAAGAGTAGATGTTGCGACTAGAGATGATCAAGCAGCAATATATCGACAACCTCAAGTGCAACCAGCAACACAAAAGAAGGTACCATTCAACATCAAAAAATAAAATAAGTATTACGAGATGCACGACAAGAATTCATCTAAAGGACAAATCTTGGAAATACCTGAGATATTTGACCAGCTATTTCAAAAGAATTCAACAGGAAAGGTAAGCAAACTAAAATAATTCTTTAAAATTTGTTCAGCACTAATACAAGATAAATATGTAGCAAAATTGACAGTGTTAATAGAAGAAACTCAATAAGACATGTGATAAGAAAGAAGGGATAATCATATTGGGAAAATATTAAAGATTGGTCATGAACTGAGAATGACCACCCAGACACGAGATTATGACATGGAATATTTTATCCTAGACTTGGTCTTTGATGTGAACATTCTTTCTAGGAAGACTTGGGAGAGTATGGGAAAATAGAGACTAATATGGTCTCCAATACAACTCAGACTAGAAAATCAGTTGAAGGTTTTACCTATCAGTCGATTGACTCTATAAGTTCCTCTCGATATAGAAGAACTTCATACTTATGCAGAATTTGAGGTGACCAAAATTGTTGATGATACAAATCTGTATCTTGCAATTTTGGGGATCAACTAGGCCATTGATAACCAAACTATCATCAATTTCAATAAAAGGACACTATTGTTTGAAGATGAATAACTAAGGGTGGTCACACTTCTTGATCCTCTAGAAGGATAGAGGTATGTCGGGAAGGTGAATAGTGAAGGGAAAGGTGGATATCTGGACCATATTTATAACATTAATTCTGTAATAGACGATTATGTGAATCCAATGGCTGATGCAAATATTAGTTGGCGAAGTGTTAGTTCCTACACATCGAATTCTGGAGAAGCTCTAGAAAATTGGCAGAACCAATTACATGAAGTGTCAATGAGAAGATGTGAAAGAATTACACAATATGTGTGAAGGGTAGGTATCAAGGTATTTGATATACCTATCTATGAGGGATTTACAACCTATAATCTTTTCTAACATAATTTGAAGAAAAAATAATAGAACCCTAGCGACTAACAACTTTGGACTTTGCATTAAATGCCACACCTTCCAGATGGTGGGTCGCACATAAACAATCTATCTCAGAATGGCCTTAATTTCGAATATTGAAGGAATTCCAATTTGGAGAGAAGTTGATAGACACTGGCTAGAAATATATAGGACTAACTAGTCCTGTCAATCACTTTTAGAATTTACGTGCAACCTGGGAAGCATGCCCGCAATAGGAGTGGGTCAAACAATGTGTACACACATTAGATATGATACTACAAAACTAGTATACATCATTTGAGTTGTGACAAGGAACAGTATAATGGGAAGATTTAGTTTCCAATTTCACACAGACGCTTGAATTTACTGATGATCATCCATATATTGATGTTTCTCTATGAGTAATTAAGAGTAAAATATTCGAAAATATTCCTGTATCAATGACAAATTTTAATCAGAGCAGTGGGACAGTCCATCACTGGATGGAGTGCTATAATGTAATAGGCTAACCAGATGATGAAGATCCCCACAACATAAAAATTCTTGAGTATGAAGGCACTCGCGCGGTGGAAGGATCAGGTGTGTCGAGTGACAAATTTATGAATCCATTAAAAATCAAGAAAATAAATAATGGGTCTCCAAAAAATCTAAAGTTTTCAAATATTGGAGATTACTGGGATGATGAAACTATTGGAAAGGGTACATACTTGCTACATGAGTTTCAAGATTTGTTTCCCACTAAGTTTTATGAAATGAAAGGAATTTTTGAATATCTTGGAGAGATGAAGATCCCATTGAAGCCTGATGCAAAACATGTTAAACAATGACCATATCTACTCAATATGTGGTACAAAGAAAAGGTTAAGACATAGTTATATTGAATGTTGGATGCAGGTATCATAGAACCTATTGAAGAATATCAGTGGATTAGTCCGATGGTAGTGCAAGATAACAAGACTACTAGTGAAGTCTATATTTGTGTCGACCAAAGGAAACTGAATGATACATGCCTACATGACCCATTTCCAACATCGTTCATAGATGAAGTATTGGAGAGTGTTGGGGGTTAAGAATTTTATTCATTTACTGATGGGTTTTTTGGTTACCATTAGATCAGAATTGCAAAGGAGGATCGACACAAAAAAACCTTTGCGACAGAGTGGGGATGTTTCTAGTATACAGTGATGCACTTTGGGCTCAAGAATGCTCATGATATATTTTCCAAGATAGTCATGGCTTCTTCCAAATAATTTATTCACAAGTTCCTTGAAGTCTATTTTGATGACTCGATGGAATTTGGGCTAATAAAAGATCATATTGAGAACCTCAGGATGATGTTGGAATGATAATGGAAATATCAAATTTCTGATGATATAAAGAAATGTATTTTTTGTGCTTCGTTTGTAATCATGTTGGGTCATGTGGTTTTTCATGATGGAATATTGGTCAATCCTGCTAAAATTGTGATCATTGTTGACCTACCACCACCCCCAAAAGTAAAGAACATAAGAACGGCTTTGGGGTATACAAGGTACTGTCATAAATTTATCATAGGATATGCATAGGTGACTACTCATATGGAGATATTATTGAATAAGGATGTGATTTTTCATTGGACTGAACAATTCCAGTAGAGTCTTGATGTCTTGAAGAATAATATGGTCACAACACCCATATTAGTTTTTCCAGACTGGAAGAAGGAGTTTCATGTACATGTCAAGGCATCATATGTTGCACTCGGTGTTGTACTAGCACATCCTAGTGAAGGTATTAATTCTTGCACATGATCTAGGAACTAGGAATCAAAATCATCAAAGAATAATTGACAAATACACATGAATTAGCAATAATTGGAATACCCAATAGGTTTCCTCTCTGTATATTATATAAACAATAAAGGATTACAATACCATGCATAAGCAATGGCTTAACTCAATGAAGCATTCGAATACCTAAGGGACAATTCGAATTCAATGAGTGAGTCTAGCTTAACTGACTCTTTGCCATGCAATCTCACTCAGTTAACCACTTGACCAAAATCCTAATTGACTCACCAAACCCTAACTGAAGTTGGAGTGCAATAAATGACTTAATCTCAACTGAAGGAGATCAAACACATGTCATAGCAATCCAATCATCAAGTGCTAGTACTGCATGACTCCAATAAACCCTGATGAGGTTAACTGAAGCTGAAATGACCATCAGAAGTTGGTGAAGGCACCTTGTTCACTCCAATTCATTAAAATAATATTAAATAATCATTAAATAATCATTAAATAATATATTTAATGCATGGAGGCACCTTAACTGACTGTAACTGATTGGTTGAACTGAAAGTAACCCCCAGTTAGCAATTAGGTGCATGAATGTCACACAGATCACCCCTGGAGTGCTCCAGTTAGCCTCCTTGACTATAGGTAGGTGTGGGAGTGACTGGGATGATGGTAATTAATGCTCCACTGATGTCAATTAAACTTAGGATAGTGGTTTAACTAGGCCAATTTGACCGAAGGAGCGAGTATGAAGGTAAATGTCTCCAACACCCCCCCTTAAGCTATACTCAGGAAGAGTTAGAAAAAATAGATGCATAAAATTCTAGGGCCCTGGAAACAAAGGCCATAGGTCACCGTGTACAATAAAGCAACTGAAACAATGCTCAAAACAAACTAAGTGAGGAAAAGAGGGAAAACCCAGTGGGAAAAAACCCCCCTCAAGCTAAACATTGAAAGTAGTCTGGATCACCCTGATGAACTCACCCCCAATAGTGAATGGAGGTAAGTGAAATTATTTTCTGAAAATATCTTCGTGAATATGTCTGGAGGAATCTTCCACTTTGGAAGAATAACAATGCACTCAACTGGATCAGAAATATAAACAGCCGCACAGTGAAAACTGGACCCATGTAGAGCAACTGAAATCATCTGAAGAGAGAGCAAAGGTTCTTGAGGATTCAAACCATGTGTGGAAAAATCAAGAAACTGATATGTTGCAGCCTTGAACAGAAAACCATGAGTGGTAAAATCAGCCCCAAATCTTAGGAGCAAGTGTCCATGCGGATGCAGAATGTCTTCCTCTTTACTATTTCTGTGAGGAGATGAGCTTGTGACCAAAGGTAGAGAATCCCTGGGACTCTGGAGAGCGAATGCTTGAGATCCATAATCTGATATAGATTCTGAAATTCCTAATGAATCACAAAATAAAATATCAGCAACCTCATAAGAGGAAACTAACACCGAATCCACATCAGTAAATTTGAAGAAGAATTGCGGTACTTGATTTTTCACACCGAAATTGGTGAGAGCAGCTACAAGCATGACTGAAAGATTTTGGATTTTAAAATATGAAAAAAATAATATCAGATCAGAATTTAAATCAGATCTAAATAAGTTCACAACAGATCCAAAACTATGAAATGAAATCAAATCCCCAGCAGCAATTTTGTAGGAGACTTGCGGTACTTGTTTCTTCACACCATTGATGAGAACAGCTACAACCAGTACTAAAGGTTTATGAACCTGAAATTTTGAACCAATAAATATCAGATCAGATCCAAATAATATCATATCAGATCCAATAAGGTTCATATCAGATCCAAAATTATGTTCAACCAAGACGGTAGATGCACAGTTTTCTTCTTCTTCAAAATTCTGAATTTTGGTGCATGCAATCCTACAGGAATTTGCTGAAAGATATAGATTATGGGGAGTAAATGGATCACTCTAGTAATCTGATATTTCTTCCAAAATATCCAAGGTATCACATATTTGCACACCAGCAGCAACATTAGCGGAAGAAAAATCAAATTTCTCTTCACTTTCGGAAGCAATTACTGGTAAATTTTGCACAGAATTCAAAGGAAAATCACCGGTGAATGTTTGCATGGAAGTGTAGCAGCATTTTTCTTGAATATCAGAGATTCGAATGTCTTCTTTTGTTTCAGAAATATGAGAAGATGAGATATCAGAGATCTCATGAACTTCCGGAGCATCAGGAGAAGGAGTCACTTCATGGAGACTTTCTTCAATTCGAATTGACTGAGTAGAAGATTCTGCTTCATCTTCATCTTGAAAAACTTCATCACAGAGAGTAGTGGCTGAGACTTTTGAGTGAAGAACTCTTGTGGTGCTGGCTGTGATCTCTAAATTACTATTATGATCCTCATTGTGCTTGCCAAAGGTTCTGTCCAATATTGTCCAGACTTCCTTTGGGTATTCAACAGAATAAATAAGGTAGTACAAGCTATCATCAAGGGCCAGAGCTATTGTTCCATAAGCTCTATCACGGTCATTTAACCAGTCATTCTCATTCTCATAAGACTCTCTTCCAAGTCCAATAGACACCTCATAAATACCTCGTCTCTTCAGAGCTGCAATCATCTTCAACTTCCATTCTAAATAGCTTATGAATGGGGTGAGAGGAGGGATTGATGAGTCCATTCAAAGTTGTACCTGTTAAGACCTGCAAATCAAAACAAAAGGGGCACCGTAAGTTCGGACAGACTCCACATTCTAGGCTTTCATCACACCCAGCATAGTCAATCAAGCAAGCTTGATCAACAAGTTCTTTACTTGGGATATTGAGTGGTAAGCCTTGGCTTCTGGTGCAGTGCTGGATTCTTGAGCTATTGCTCAAATTTCATGGAGAAATATGTCAAAAAGCTTGTTCTTGAGAGATTGATCTTCATCCCGCCATATGCTCTGATACCATATTAATTCTTGCACATGATCTAGGAACTAGGAATCAAAATCATCAAAGAATAATTGAAAAATACACATGAATTAGCAATAATTGGAATACCCAATAGGTTTCCTCTCTGTATATTATATAAACAATAAAGGATTACAATACCATTCATAAGCAATGGCTTAACTCAATGAAGAATTCGAATACCTAAGGGACAATTCGAATTCAATGAGTGAGTCTAGCTTAACTGACTCTTTGCCATGCAATCTTACTCAGTTAACCACTTGACCAAAACCCTAATTGACTCACCAAACCCTAACTGAAGTTGGAGTGCAATAAATGACTTAATCTCAACTGAAGGAGATCAAACACATGTCATAGCAATCCAATCATCAAGTTCTAGTACTGCATGACTCCAATAAACCCTAATGAGGTTAACTGAAGCTGAACTGACCATCAAAAGTTGGTGAAGGCGCCTTGTTCACTCCAGTTCATCAAAATAATATTAAATAATCATTAAATAATATATTTAATGAATGGAGGCGCCTTAATTGACTGTAACTGATTGGTTGAACTGAAAGTAACCCCCAGTTAGCAATTAGGTGCATGAATGTCACACAAATCACCCCTGGAGTGCTCCAGTTAGCCTCCTTGACTGTAGGAAAGGCTAAGTTAGCCTCCTTGACTGTAGGTAGGTGTGGGAGTGACTGGGATGATTTTAATTAATGCTCCACTGATGTCAATTAAACTTAGGATAGTGGTTTAACTAGGCCAATTTGACCGAAGGAGTGAGTATGAAGGTAAATGTCTCCAATAGAAGGTTCTATTGATCATCCTATTGCCTTTTCTATATTATTAGAAGAAGATAAAATTTACACCATGACTGAAAGAGAAGGATTAGTTATGGTCTATACGATTCAAAAGTTACCACATTATTTGTTGGGTGGACATTTCAAAATTTGCACAGACCATTCTGCGTTTAAATACTTGGTCAATAATCTAGTGTAGCAGGGGATATTTTTCAATGGCTTCTCCTTTTACAGGAATTTGAGTTTGACATCATTGCTAAACCGGTTCGACTGAATTTAGGACAAGACCATCTATCGAGGCTAGAAAGTGGAGAAGAACTCGGTAATCTCGATGATCATATCCCTGATGTACAATTATTTGTAGTCAAGATGTTTAATGACCATTACATAGATATTATACAATTCTTGAGTATAAGATATGCACCATCTGGATTTACTACAACGCAGAAGAAGCAATTAGTGGTAAGAGCTGCAGATTTTCAATTGATAGTTGGAGAGTTATACAAAATGAGAGCAAGTGAAATTCTTCGTCACTGCATTTTGGATCACGAACAACTGATGATATTAAATGAAGCACATGTTATTGTTGCAGGAGGCATTTATGTGGTAAATTCCATAGTACGATAAATTTTATAGGCATGACTATGGTGGCCTTCATTGCATGTAGATTATAGAGAATATTGTCGAAGTTGTAACATTTTCCAGAGAACTGGAATGTCGTCATAACGAGATGAAATGGATCTAGTACCTTATATAACTTTATATCCATTTGAAAAATGGGTTGTTTATTTTATTGAACCTATTAATCCACCAGGGAAAAGAATAGGTGCATGATACATTATCACTGTAACATATTACTTGACTAGATGGGTTGAAGAAATGCTAGTCAAGGATTGTACTGCTGCGACCGTTGCCATATTTTTGTTTGACAATGTGGTGGCTCTATTTGGATGCTCAAATATTTTGATAAGTGATAAAGGAACACACTTTTTAGTTAGTTTATTGATAGATTAACTGTACAATTCCAGATTCAGCACCGAAATAAGACGTTGTATAATCCATAAGCGAATGGTGTTGTCGAAGCCTTCCATACGATTATTTAGAATGCATTGAAAAAAAATATGTAATGTTCAAAGAGATGATTGGAATCAGAAAATATCTGCATTATTATGGTAATATCGCACCACCTATAAAAAATTGACAGGACAAACTCCATTTAGACTAGTTTATGGACAAGAGGTTGTAATGTCGATGACGTATATTGTACCCAGTCTAAGAATAGTTGCAATTACCGAAATGATTGATGTTGGAGTTGTCGAATAAATATTATTGCAGTTGGTCCAGTTGGAGGAAGAGAACTTTGTTGTAGGCTATCATCCATAATGTCGAGAAGGAGCACCATAATATTGGCATGAACGACATATCAAGAATAAGCAATTTCACAATAGAGATCTTATTCTCGTATGATAGTAAGTTTTTGAAGGATCCTCGCAAGATTCAAACACATTGGTTAGGACCGTATATGTTATTAATATTTCTAAAGGAGGAGCAGTGCAATTGAAAAAGTTAGATGGAACACCTTTCAAGGGATTGGTGAATGGAAGTCAGCTGAAACCTTACCAGGATAGCTGTATCTTGGTCGGCTGCGAATTAAAAAAAAAATTGAATGAGAATTGCGAAAAGAGAAAAGAGAAAAGGAAAAAGAAAAAGACAAAAAAATGAAAATTTATGATTATTGTTTATGAGCATTAGTTTGAAAAAGTATGAGTGTTTTTGTTTCATTTTTACAAGTGTTTGGTCGTATACTGTTTGTTTGTCGAAAGAGAAAGAACAGGGTCACAAAATGTATGTTTGTAGCAATGAGAGAAAGGGTTTTCAAAGAATGTATGACGGTCGCAGAAGAAAAATTCTTAGTACAGACTCTATCTCTGTCGCAAAAAAGAAATGTGTCACAGAAAATAAGCATGTCACGGGAAAAGAATTGTTGTTGCACAATGAATTTTGGTTACAAGTGACAGTTGGATAGCAGTTAATGTAAGGATGTGGGAGATTTCGACAGGATATTTTTTGTCACTTCTGCCATTAATGTAAAATAAATACCATTGAACTAACAAGAGAAGTGATGGTTTGATTGGTGGCTTCCTTGTAATGATTAGAAAGATTGCTCAATGTGACAGAAATCACCAACACATTTCCATTTATTTCCCAATAGTGAGAACGGACAACTGATTGAATGGGTACACATATATCATCTTTGCGCCAAAGTTTCATTCATTCTATTGCATATGAATAAGAATGTTGAATTCTTGTTTGCAACTGTGAGAGTTGAAGCCATTATTTTACAAAGTATGGTCATTTATATTTCCAGTATGAGCACCGTTAAAGAATTAGGTCTTGAAATTATACCACCCATGTCAATTATTGAAGACACCATAGAGTTTGTTTCACAATCACCCATAGTTGCAAAAGAAGTTGCACAATCATCGATAATTCCAATTTTTGTGTTATGACTAGAACCACGTGGTACATCAAAGAGAAAGAGGTCTACCAGTAAAAGATCAAGAGTAATGACACCTCCACCAGAGGATGAAGCAACAATATTGGAAACCATGTTGTTGTATTATGTCCCACCTGGAGTAGTTGATGCGCCAAAGAATAGAATTGGAAAAAATGAAAAATATCCATTGATAACTCCTACCATACCGAAAGGATTTCAAGTAATGGAAGACATAATTCCAAAATTGCAGAAGATGGGATTTGTCAACCGCGACTTGCATAAGTTTCCAGAACTAACAATGAACAAATTTATGACTGGTGTCTAGGACATAGAGGATGGCCCTATCCACATAGTTCCAATGGAATGGGAAAGAGGATTGGATAACTCTAGATTAATGTCATTGATGCACATGCCACATTTTGGTCACACAGTAGAAGTGAATGCATGTGTTAAGCAGTTGCTTGTTTCTTTCCATGGTGGATTTTTATGGATTGAACAAAAAAATTTAGTAAATGTCGAGTTGATAGCTTCGATCATCAGGCTCCCCCTTGTAGGCATTGATCCAACACCATTTTTCTCTAGGAAATACTAGGACACGACATTGAAAAATAAGTTGAAAGAGAAGTATGACCTGGAAAGAGACATGAGAGGATTTGATATCACCTCCATCAATTATATTGTTGTTCATTTCATAGCCAAAGTGTTTTCTAGTAAGCTATTGCGAAAGATAGAACCAAACTAGTGCACTGCAGGGACAATTACTGCAACAGAGTAGTGTGCAGTAGGTGATTATCTTAACTAGTCACACTATCTGCTAATTGAATTGTTAACATATGAAAAGGAGATACAAGCAAAAGGTATCCCATTTCATTGTTCATGGTTACTATTTTTTATTTCTTTTATTGGATAGGTTGAGCCACCAAACTAACAAGGGGTAGATGTGCTAGTCCCATGCCGAGGAGCTCGATACCAGAATATTTGGTTCGACAAGGAGTTTCCTGAGTAGTAGAAATACAACAATGTTGAATTATTTTTACAAGAGAGTCCCTTTGACATTATATTCGGAAGCAAGCCAGAGTCACCAAAGCAACCATCAAACGGTTTAGAAACATCATAATATTTTTGGTCTGTGCCCATCAAATATTTTTGCAGCCTCGATAGGATATGGAGCGTGTGTGGGTTAATCAAGTAAAATCCTCCCAAAAAAAATGCTAATAAGTTGAAGAAAAAAGTTAAAAATACAGAGCAGAGAGAAAAAATGTCATAGCAAGACATACATCAGTTTGATGTGGTTATTACACTGGCTTGTAGTAGTTTCATAGATGAAGGAATCACATATTAATTTTTTTAAGAAGCCAAGGTATTTCGACTTGGTGAAGTAGTGAAAAGTCTTCGTAAATGGGTCTGAGAGATGGAATTACTGAAAAATCCCCGTAAACCTCTGGAGGTACTAGAATAACGAAGAAAAGAAACAACTAAGGTTATGAAAAAAATTGGAGAAGAAGAGGCACTCTATGCCAAGGAAATCAAGAAAGTTTCACAATCATGGGAAGCTTTGATAGATGATGAAGAATTAGAGCATATAAGAGAGAATTTGCATACTACTGAGAAGAATTCAAAAAAATGAGAGCAAATTAAAGAAGATGCTGACAGTAGATAAAATGGCAAAATTTTCCAACCTGAAGAAGCTACAACAACATGTAGAAAAACTGCGAACACAACAACAAAATAGAACAGACCAGGTCACAGAACTGCAAGTAGAAGAAAATAAAGTTACATATCTCATTCAACCCTTATATGAGAAGAAGTGAAAATAATTGGGGTCGATAGGACTAACAACTTTATAACACATCAGTTCCAAACTTGTAGAAAAATTGAAGTGTAATATCCTGAATTTTGACCTAACAGTTATGGGCATAAGCCCCATTAATTATGATGTTACTTTGATGTTTAGTTGGTATATTGGGTCTGAGACCCCACTGCATATGAACATGATGATTTTGTTGATATATTGGGTGTAATCCAATTACATATGTTTTATGTATGATTTCATGTGTTGGGCATGGACCCTGAAGCAGTACATAATTGATGAGATGTTTTGTGTTGAGCGAGGAGCTCTGGAGCACATGGGTATTTGATGTTTGTGTTGAGAGAGAAGCTATAGAGCACATGAGTGTTTATATTTGTGTTTAGCAAGAATATTTGGAACACATTAGTTATGAAAACCCTTTTGTTAATCATGAAGCTCTGAATCACATGAAAAGATAAAATTGGAAGTGTTGGGAATAATCCCTGGAGCCTTCCAAGTTGATGTTGAGCATAAGATATGGAACATCAAATCCTTGGCCATTGTATCCCTAGGTATATCCTACAAGTACATCCTAGCATTAGTGTTGAGCGAGGAGCTCTGGAATTGCACTAAGTTTATAACTCCTTGTTTTTAGCATTGAGTATGGGCTCTGGATAAGCACTAGGAGTTACTGAAAACAATTAATATGTCGAGTGAAAAAGAATCAAATTAAAAATTGATCTCATCTGACTTATTTTTAAGTGATTAAATAAAATTTCTAATTTTTGTATGTCATCAAGTAATGAAGAACTACCTTGTTATACGAGGGAATCCAACATGCAAGGAGGTTTATATTTTCCTAACCTAGTTGACCTAACCCCTACCTGAAGGCCTTATTAAAGAAAGCATCATATGTATAGGGATCATGGTATATGATACCTAAGGAAAAAATGTAATAATACTAATAGCTATAAGAAATAAATAAAGTCTCCATATATTATTATTATTACTAATGATAATTAAATATTAAAATACCTACAAGAGTCCAATAGGAACAAGTTAAAAGTTCCTAAGTTAAATATTAAAAGTACCTAAATTAAATAAAAAGGGTTAAATTAAGAAATCAAATGATTCTTGATTTAACTGCCCCTTTGACTGAAAATTCTACCTATAAAAACCCAAGCCAAAGAGAGTGTAATGTCCTCTTATGCTTAGGTATTGAGGATCAACCCGCTAACCTATGTGATTCCTATAGGTTCGAGCGGGTACTGATAGTCAAGGAATCAGCCAAAGACTGATGCCATATATAGAAGATCTAGGGCATCAATATTATATCACCATTGGGTCAAAGAGGGCCACTAGAGCCAAAGGCCACCTACATGCATGACATCTGGGAATTATTTAATTACGCATGCACCCGATTAAGTCTCCATGTGCAAGCATGCAAGTCAACTGCAAATTAGAAGATAAAGTGACCTAATTAGGTCAAAAGTTATGGTTTTCATAGTTAGAGTTATAAAACAAAGATAAAGTGAATGGAGAAGTCGCTTATGTGATAATTGATTTGTGGAGTCAGATTGGAGAGCTCAGCGAGCTACGTTGGGGTTGAGCGCATTCTCAGTGAACTAGTGTATTTCGGCAGCGAAATCTATCTGCACTAGTTCATCATTAGGTTGTATCATCCAGGTTCAGCACTAGTTCATCATCAGGTTAAATTCAGCAGTTATTCTGGGAGGTTGATTATTCATCTAGCCAGAGGTTTTCACCGTCACACCGTGTCACCGTGATTAGAGACAAAGCAATTCATTTTCCTACCTATAGGGTTCAGAACTTATGTATGCTACTTCCATCATCATCATAGGGGTATTATAACCCTAGAACACATCATATGGGATTCCAGCAGTAGCTTATTTATTATTCTGGAGCTTATATAGTTTGAGAGGAGGGCGCATTCACCCATGGAGGACGATTTGGTGTATCTCCTTATTCCTCCGACAGAATCCTTGCATGCCGGGACTATTCTCTTCACCATCAGCTGATATATATACTGGTATGTACATACATTGATTTATCCTATTTTATAGCATCTCAGTATTTTTCTAGGGCACATATTTGCATGCAACTGCGTGCATGAAAAGTCCGGGGTTTGCTTTCCTATTTGATTAAGGAGCAAGTCTATTAGCCATCTATAGTATACAAATAAACAAGAAAATATCAGTTTGGGATATTACAGTGGTATCAAATCTATTTTCCTTTCCATCTATGGGCATGCAAAAATTATAAATGAATCTAGGAGACCCATACAACATTACTCACAAGAGACAGAGAAGAGGAGTTAGAGGACATAGATTTGGGGAACAGAGAGTATCAATTTGAAAAAGGAAAAGAAAAAATGGGCGATGATGATAAAATAGCTTTCAATAGTCTCATATCAGCCATAAAAGAACTCACCACTGGGAAAAAAGAAATGATGAGCACCTTCAGGCAAATGTCTAAGAAGAATGGGCCCACCCCACATAGTCCCTTATTTCCCAATAGTGATAAGGTATCCACCAGAAATAGTAGGGAGCACTTACATACCAACATGTAGATCCATCCCCATATATACAACCCTTTCCGACCTACCATGCCTCAATTATTAGATAGTCCAGCTGCAGTGCCTCTAGCACAAGCAGAACCAGAAGAACCCATGAGTGCCTATCTGAGAGAATATAGGGCTTTAGGAGAGGACTTTCATTTAGCCATGACCTTCACTGACTTCTGCCACTTTAAAAGTAAGAAAAAACCCAAATCTTACAATAGGCCATTCACCCAGAACTATGAGTTATACTACACCATAGGGAAACTGCCTATCCACCTTTGAGGGCACTCGGGGTGGCCCAGCTAGAAATTGGGTGCAGAAGTTGGATACATACTTCTAGCTCAACCCCATGATTGAGACAGATTCCATTAAATTGGATAGTTTTCATTTGGATGGAGAATCACATGAGTGGTGGTACCATGGGTTAGTGACACTGGATCACAACACCATCACCTCATACATAGATTTTACACAAAGGCTCATTGACCGGTTTGATCGGAAGGATCCAGAGGTACACTTTAGGGAGCTAGCATAGATCAAGTAGAAAAGGAGTGCAGATGCTTTTATTTATTATTTTCAAAGGATAGTAGTCATGGTCATAGATATATCAGAGAGCAGGTTGATTATGTTGTTCACTGAGGCTCTCACTGAACCCTTACGGGGATGGGTCAAGTCTAATAGGCCCACCATCCTAGCAGATGCTATCAGACAGACTAGAGACTTGCAGGATGTAGTGCCCAAAAATAGGTTTCCTCCTAGGACCAATGTTCCTATTAAAGATAAAGAAAGGAAACCATGGCCCAAGAAATAATGGATGGACAATGATACCCGATAGGACCTTAGAAGAAAAAAGTTATGTTTCACTTGCCAGGAACCATGGATACCAGGTCACAGATGTTTAGGAAAAGGAAAGGCCTACTACATAGAGGCTTATTCCAACAATGAGGAGGATGAGGATTACCAAGATCAGGAACAGGGAGAGACAACATAGATAGTTGTTAAGGGACAAGCCTCAGGAGGTACCATTGCTACCATGACAGGGGTTCCTAGATTCCACACTCTTCATATCATAGGTATCGTACAAGGCCAGAGAGTGGGAGTATTGATAGATGGTGGGGCATCCCACAACTTTATTGATGCTACATGGATTAAAAAGAGATACATTCAGACTGAGAGCTTTGATGGGTTTTTGGCAGCAGTAGTGGGTCACACCATGGAGTGTAGTCAGAGGATTCCTAAATTAAAGGTAATGCTTGGGAATTATACAGTGATAGAGACATTCTATGTCGTAGATGTACCTGACATGAATGTGGTACTAGGATTTCAGTGGCTATATTCCATAGGGAAGTATTCCAAAAATTACCAAACCATGGAGATGGAGTTTACAGGAGCAGAAGGACAGAAGGTGGTATTGAGAGGGATGAATACCTATCCTCCCATAGCAGTGACATCACACAGGATGGAGGTAGTACTCCAGAAAGGAGATATTGAGTGGGTTGCAAAGTGTATGGTTACCTTTAGGAAAACACCAGATGAGGCCACACAACATCCAGCAGATATAGAATCCTTACTACAGAAGCACAAGGCAGTATTCGGAGACCTTCCAGCAGGTCGACCTCTAGATAGGGGATTTGAGCACATTATTGAGTTAGAGTAGGGGACCTAAGTAGTTATCACCACTCCTTACAGACATCCCAAATGGTATAAAAATGAGATCAAGAGTACAATCAAGGAACTACTCAAGCTAGGATACATCAAACCTAGCTCCAGACCCTTTGCATCTTCAGTAGTGCTAGTGAAGAAAAAGAATGGAATCTTATGCATGTGCATTTATTATAGGACACTCAATAAGAAGACCATAAAGAACAGGTATCCCATCCATAGGATTGATGAGTTAATGGATGAACTACAGGGGGCAAAGTACTTTTCCAAAATTGATCTTCGCTCAGGGTACCATCAGATTTGGGTCAGGGAACAAGATGTTCCAAAGACCACTTTCCGTTGCCACTACGGACATTTTGAGTTTCTAGTGATGCCATTTGGGCTCACTAATGCACTAGATACTTTCCAATTATGCATGAACCATATCTTCAGGACACAGTTGTGTAAATATATTCTGGTATTCTTCGACGACATATTGATATACAGTTGGACTTGGGAAGAACATTTGAGACATCTTGATGAAGTACTTGGTATTCTACAGGAGTAGCCACTATATGCCAAAATGTCCAAGTGTGAGTTCGGCATGTAGGAGATGTTGTACTTAGGACATGTGATAGGGGCCAATGGGGTCCAAGTGCACTTATAGAAGATTCGGGCAATTTTGGATTGGCCTACACCTAAAAATGTGACAGAACTGAGGGGATTTTTGGGCCTTTGCACCTACTACAGGAGGTATGTCATTGGATTCTCACAGATGACCGCACCCCTCATAGATCTTACCAAGAAGGGAACATTTATTTAGTCAGAGGCAACACAACAAACATTTGAGAAAATGAAGGAGGTAATGAGTTCATGCCCAGTATTAGTTTTACCAAACTTTTCTCAATCCTTTGTGTTAGAATGTGATGCTTCAGGAAAGGGAATTGGGGCAGTTTTGATGCAGAACAACCACCCCATTGCATTTGAGAGAAGGATGCTCAAAGACTATGAGTGCCACTATTCGATATATGACAAAGAGATGTTAGCTATCATCCATGCACTAACCAAGTTCAGGCAGTACTTAGTAGGTGCCAAGTTCAAGGTTAAGACAGATCACAATAGCCTGGAATACTTCCTAGAGCAGAAAGAGCTAAAAAAGAGACAACAGAAATGGGTAAGTAAAATCCAGGCTTATGACTTCGAGATTGATTATGTAAAGGGGAAGAGAAATGTAGTGGCCGATGCACTTTCTAGACTACCAGCTACTTTATCCCTTATGAGCATCTCATCATATTGGTGGTCTCATCTTTTGGTTGAGTACTCCAAAGATAAGTTTGCTTGCGAGCTATTGGATGGATAGATTAAACATGATAGGTATAATGTCGTTGATGATATCATATACTATAAAAACATAATATTCTTGGTTCCAAAGTCTCCCCTCAAGAAGAAAATCTTACAAGCATCGCACGATTCACCATTAGCAGGGCATCAGGGGTTTCTCAAGACCTACAGATAGATTAGAGAAAGGTTCTCATGGAAGGGCCTCAAGAAATATGTGATACAACATGTGGGGGAGTGCAGCTTGTGCCAACAAAACAAAATAGAGCACATCCACCCGACTAGTTTACTACATCCCTTACCTATTCTCGAGCAGAAATGGGAGAGAATTTCTATGGACTTAATTACTAGGCTGCCCAAGGTCCAAGGCAAATACTACTTGTACGTAGTAGTGGACATATTGACTAAGTTCGCTCACTTCTTTTCCATATCATCATATTATTCAGCAGCACAGGTAGCAGAACTATTTTTCAGAGAGGTATTTAGACTCCATGGGTTACCTAAGACCATTGTTAGTGACAGGGACATCAGATTCACAGGAACCTTTTGGCAACAACTTTTTTGGTTAGTGGGGACCGAGTTAGCCATGAGCACAATTTATCATCTACAGAGTGATGGGAAGACAAAGATTGTTAATAAATGGATTGAGGGATACTTGAGAAATTATGTATCAGGTCAGCAGAGGACATGGATCAAATGGTTACACTTGGGTGAACATTGTTACAACACCACCTACCATGTGACCATTAGGATGAACCCTTTCCGAGCCCTGTATGGGTATGATGCTTCCACTTTTGCAGATCGGATATTTGGTGATACCAGGGCCCCCAAGGACAAGGCGTGGATTCAGTAGGGTCAAGATATCCTTAAGATACTCAGGGAGAACATACAGGCTGCTCAAAATCAATAGAAGATATATGCAGATAGGCACAGAGTTGAGTGCAGTTTTGAGGTGGGAGACTTCGTTTATTTACACCTCCAACCTTATTGACAGTCATGTCTTAAAAAGAGAGGAGCAAAAAAACTCCGACCTCATTTATATGGTCCATAAAAGATAATTCAGAAGGTCAGAGAGGTATCATATGAGCTATAAATACCCCTAGAGAGCAAGATTCACAACGTATTTCATGTCTCCAATCTCAAGAAGGTGGTTGGTCAACAGATTGTTACATCTTTTGAGCTTCCTCCCCTTTATGACGAGGGGCAATTGGTTCTAATTTCGGAGTGCATCCTAGAGATGCGAGAGAGGAAACTAAGGAACATAATCATCAGAGATTACCTGGTTCAGTGGAAAGATATTCCTATAGAGGAGGCTACTTGGGAGGCAGAAAAGGTATTACAGCACCCAACTTTATAGTTACTTGAGGACAAGAAAATTTGAGTGGGGAGGACTGTAATGTCCTCTTCTACTTAGCCATTGAGGATCAACCTGCTAAACTATGTGATTCCTATAGGTTCGAGCGGGTACTGACAGTCAAGGAATCAACCGAAGACTGATGCCATATATAGAAGATCTAGGGAATCAATATTATATCACCATTGGGTCGAAGAGGGCCACTAGAGCCAAATGCCACCTGCATGCACAACATCTGGGCATTATTTAATGATGCATGCACCTGATTAAGTATCCATGCACATGCATGCAAGTCAACTGCAAATTAGAAGATAAAGTGACCTAATTAGGTCAAAAGTTAGGGTTTTCGGAGTTGAGAGTTATAAAACAAAGATAAAGTGAATGGAGAAGTCACTTATGTGATAATTGATTTGTGGAGTCGGATTGGAGAGCTCAATGAGCTATGTTGGGGTTGAGTGCATGCTCAGCTAACTGGTGTATTTCGGCAGTGAAATCTATCTACCCTAGTTCATCATCAGGTTGGATCATCCATGTTTAGCAATAGTTCATCATCAGGTTACATTCAGTAGTTATTCCGATAGGTTGATTATTCATCTAGCTAGAGGGTTTCACCATCACAGCGTGTCACCGTGATTAGAGACAAAGCAATTCATTTTCCTACCTACAAGGTTCAGAACTTCCACATGTTGCTTCCATCATCATCAGAGGGGTATTATAACCCTAGTGCACATCATCCGGGCTTCCAGCAGTAGCTTATTTATTATTCTGGAGCTTATATAGTTTGAGAGGAGGGCACATTCACCTGTGGAGGATGATTTGGTGTATCTCCTTATTCCTCCAGTAGAATCCTTGCATGCTGGGACCAGTCTCTTCACCATCAGCTGATCTATATACTAGTATGTACATACATTGATTTGTCCTATTTTATAGCATCTCAGTATTTTTCTAGGGCACATATTTGCATGCAACTGCATGCATGCAAAGTTCAGGGTTTTCTTTCCTATTTGATTAAGGATTAAGTCTATTAGCCATCTACAGTATACACATAAACAAGAAAATATCAGTTTGGAATATTACAGAGAAGCTTAGGGATCTTTTTTGTTATTCCATAATTCTACCTAATTATTCTCAAGAGAGTTCTTGGAGAACATTTTTCCTAAAAGGAAAAAGGAGAATTGATTCGGAACCTGATATCCCAGATAGGGAAGCCTTACCTTAGGATCTCTAAGGTACTTGCATGTTGGAACCAGATCAGTGGGATCCAGATTTAAACCAAGAATGGTTTCGGGTCATAGTTGGGTGGAACGTGGTAGTTCCCAAGTGTTTTGGTTGTCTAAGTAGAGGTCAGATCTGTCTATGAATTTTTTAATGCTTGGATTTGAGTGTGAAGGTTTTCAACCATTGAAACAAATTCATCTTGAAGGTATGAGGTTCTTGATTTTTCCCTTGTAAACTACACAATTTTTATTGTTAAAATAATAGATTGAATTCTAAATGAATATCTAATAACCACATGCTATAACTAGGTTATATTTCATGCATTACTTATTTCTTCAATTGCACGTTAAACTCATTGTTTATTAACAAATATATTTCTTTTACCAAAGGTTAGGATATTTTTTTATCTATTCACCAGGATAATCTAATATATTTTATTCACGATGAACTAAGAAACATTAGTGCTATCTACAGGAGGGTTTTGTTTTTCTATGTTCATTTCTGCAATTTATTTCTTGTCTATTAATTAATGGTTTTGTTTTCTAGTTCATTTTTGAAATTTATTTCCTGTCATTAAATTCAATTCCAAAATATAGAACTAATTAAAAACATAGCCTATATATATTATCTCTGGTCGTAGATTTCATATTTCCAATAGGATTATATTAAATATAAATAAATCAAATATTATCTATAGTATTAGTCTAATCTCTAAGAAGAAGATCATAACATAAATATACATAGCTAACACTTTAAAATAAAATATTATAATAAAAAAAACTATAAACAAATCATTTCCATTTTCTAAACAAAACAACAACAAATTCCAAGCCAACGAAGCCTCTAAGGTATGTAGGCATTATTTAAATAAATCAGAACCATATTGTTACTCTTACCAACATCATAAAGAATCAACCATAATTTAAATATAAAATACATTAAACATATAAATCAAAAGGTTACAGGATCAAATCCTATTGGCATTCATGCCAAACCAATGTTATCCATGCACATATCATTAACAACCCACATAGCCCAAAACCAAATCTCGCAATCTCACGGTTTAAAAACCAGGGTTACTTTCCAACTACAACCAGTATCGAACCTTGTAAGGTTCGATTCGCATTATTTTATCAATATTGTAACTGCTTTTAATTAATCCACACAGTCTACGCTAATGGCATATAAGTACAAGAATAATTAACCATTGATCGATTTCATTTCCTTGTCAATGAATCCATACTCTAACCACCAACAAACCATAGATCGAAACCGTTTCCCTATCAACGTTTCCATACCCCAAATACCAACGAAATTTACAGGCTATAAAACGTTTCAATATTTCTCCACACATAAATCAAAACCCTAATTTATATGTTGTATCCATTTCGCAACTCACGGCCATTATACAAAACAGTAACCCATTAACATAAACCATAAACTAAACCCCTATCTACCCTAATCATACCAACGAAATTCATTTCATAGGGTTAAACCCCACAGTCCCGACTGTTTCCAAGTAAATACACATGTAAGAAAATACACTACGAATAACCATAAATCAACATTCCACTCATATATTACACAGTCGCTATGCTAAATGGCAAGAGTGCCATTTCCAGCAATGGCACGGCTCTAAATCCAAACAAATCTGCTAAAATACCCAAATGAAGAGCTTAAATTACAAACATAAGTTTACACAGAGTCAAAACATTTCCAATATAAGAATTGTAACCACGATATATACATAGTAGAAAATGCACCACTATAAATTATGTATAAAATTACAGAGTCGCATTTTCAAGACAATGCACCATTGCAAGCAAGGGTGTTGTCACCATTATCAAAACCCAATAGTATAAACAAAATGCAGAGTATGTAAAATCACCATGGTCACAATATTAAGGCTATCAACCCAATAATAATTTACAAGAGCTGAGCCGTAACAGTCTTAAACCGAAGGCACTGAACCCAACAAAAACCCCAAACTATATATGCATATGTGGATTCTTTACATTATTTACAAATACCCCATATCCAGTCACAACCCTTAAACCAATCCATGCATACATTCAAACGACGAGCTTAAAGCTCTGCCCAAAATACCCGTACATAGATGAACAAGTTTTAAGCTTGTTTGTAACAGGGCTTACCCATGAAGGGTAATGTGTCGGCCACCTAGAAGACCCACGACCCAGGTAGTAAAGGCCCTGCAACCTGTGAAAAGAGGACAATGAAAGATCATGAATATGCCAAACCTCCAAACTGAAACAAAAAATAAAGAAGTGCTGCAAAACCGAAATTAAGGGAATACCTCCAACACGCAAACGCAAAACCAGACCTCAAGCCATGATACAAACCAGAGAGTTGAATAGAGCTCACCCAATGAAAATGAAAATGAATCATTCCTCCACGATAGTCCAATATTAGGGATTGAGACACCAACTCCCAAGGCACATTTACTCTACCACCCTTTCCACCACTACGTATATTTCCAACCTCAAGTCTATAGTTCATAAACCTTTAAAACACAATTGGATATTGGAATTCCATGCACATTAAAAACCCCATCAATAGCATCGTGACCTTAGGGTAAATCCATAATTCATGGCATATGCAATATTCCATGAATGGCTTCATACATACAATAACATATAGTATAAAAACTTGAAACTCTAATTACATTAAGGCTAAGCCTTGAACTTAGGCCTTCAAACCTTTGAACATAAAAATAATCCAAGTATATATATTTTAAATAACAAGTTATGAACCATAAGTGATAATGGTAACCAGCATAGAAATAGGTATCAATAAACCCAGCCAGGAGTAAAACAATCATGCGAATAATAAAAATAATAATCACTAAGTTAGTATTGTGGTATGTCCACCATCCAAAGCTATGAGGTAGTTGAGCATAGGCAGTATGTCTTTGTTTTAATATTATAGTCAGGTTTCTGTCACCAAATGCACCTGCACAAATAAGTAAACCCTGTAGCAACAAGTAAAACCAGTTACCTCTCTAGGTGATTCTACAAGGGATACAAGTCCCGCCACTCCACCCCTTGAAAATACAAGTTCAGTCAGGATTTTCCATAAACTAGTAACCAAAACTTATAATCAGTAAGTAAGCAATAAAATGTACATGCATACACATAAATACATGATAAGAAGAAATCATTGAAAAACATAACCATCTATCTCATATTCAAGTAACATAACACCAAGATGGAATTACATTAATAACCACATCGGGGAAAACATCAGAAGAGGGTAAGAACAAATTATGGCAATTCAGTTCCATGAAGAAAGTTAGTCACATTTTGCATAAGATAAGCTAATGTTCGGTTCAGGTAATAAATAACTAGCTAATAATTTTATTTTATTTTTCAAATTTTGGGGACATTACAAGTGGTATCAGAGCCCAGTTTCAACACAAAGAGACCAAATGGGCATACCATACATTTGTTGTAGAAAATAAAGTATGTTTTTAAAATTTTGTTAACTAACACAAATTTTTCCTGTTATTAAAAATTTGCAATTACAAGATTTTAAAAAGAACAATTCAAACCATGAACATTGAAGAAGACAACAACCGACAAGGAAAGTTGAATACCCCCACCCAAGAAGTAGAACTGGTGGTGTAACTAAATTCTAATATATTGAAAACCATCCAAAGTCTCCAAGTAGACTTACAGAGTTTCAGAGATGAAAATCTAAATAAAAGAAAGAAACAACAAGCAATTAATGAAGTGTTACTGTGGAACATGATGGGAGGAAGCCTGTAGGGAAAAACCACTCATTCCACAAACATGTTCAAGAAAGAATTTTATCATAAATGGGCCAACAACTTGAGAGAAGAAGGAAAAGAAGAACATACCTTTGAACCTCCAGAAGGATATTATCATAGTCCTTCTAGTGATGATTATCTTTCTCCATGTAGAAAAAAAAACAGAAATGATGACAATCTCCAGGGGGAGTTTAGAAAAATAAAATCCCCAACCTATGAAGGAGAAATGAACATAGGGGAGAAATATGAGGAATGGCTTCTAGGTATGAGAAAATATTTTTGAGTTAATAACTACTCTAGCGAAATGAAAGCATGTCTAGCCATATATAACTTAAATGGCAAAGCAGCTAGATGGTGGAGAGACTTGAAGCATACCAAGAAATATGAGTTAAGGGTAATACATTGGAGTAAGTTTCGCAACATTTTTCAGGAGAAATATATGTTAGAAAGGTTCTTCAACACAAACGTTAGAGTTTCATGAATTGAGGATGGGTTCCATGACCATGGATGCATTTATTAACATATTTTTGGATATGTTGCATTATATGCCAGACATAAAGGACGAGAAAGTAAAAATACAACAATTTTTAGGATGCTTTCCTCCCAATTTCTGGGAAAGGATTGAATTTGACATTCCTAAAACATTTGACACCACCTAACACAAATCTAGGCTTTTCTATGAGCATGGACAACTGAGGCAAGAGAACATCAACATAAGCAGAGACAGGTCTAGGATCTTCTGAGGCAACCACAAACTGGGTTTCAACCCACCACCTTATAGAAAATAGAACAATAGTTTTCGAGCCAACAAGAACTTCAACAAAACAAGTACAAAGCCATATGTACCAGCTCCAAATGCTAACAATCCAACAGCAAATGGGGGGGCCAATGTTTCCCCACTGCACATCAAATGCTGGAAATGCCAAGGGCCCGATTATGCCCGATACTATAAGAACAAGACCAATGGAGTCTTGCACAACTTACAAGAAGAACCAATGGTAGAAGACATAGCTGGAACACCACAAATTTAGGCAGCCTTGGATGGATGATAGGAAGACCATCAGGCTATCATGGTTGAGATAGAAGGTAAGATATTAAAAACTTATATTTCAATACTGATTGACCTCGGTGCTTGTCAGAGCTCTGTATTGCCTAAAATTGTTGATGTATGTAAACTAGGCAAAGTTAAACATGATAAACCTTGGCTGGTACAATTAGCCACATGTACGAAACAAAAAGTTTCTGAAATAGTTAAAGACTATGAGGTAAACCTGAATGGGTTTCCTACTATATTAAACCCGGACATCCTACCCTTAGGATCATATGATATACTTCTCAGCATGGACTAGTTCGAACAACACCATGTCATGCTCGATTTCCTACACAAGTCAATCTTGTGTACATATAGCTAAGGGAATCAAGTAAAGATTCAAGGAATACATAAGATATTTTCTGTAAGGTAGATATCTTCTTTACAAGTGAAGAAGTGCGTTAGGAAAGGCTACAAACTATTTGTAGTAAACATCCATGACATAGAAGCTAAAAGAGAACATCACATCAAGGAATTTCACTTCTCATAGACTTCAAGGACATATTTCCTGAGGAAATTCTAGGATTACCACCGAAACGAGACTTAGAATTTTCCATAGAATTGACACTAGGATTAGTTCCGGCTTCAAAGGCCCCTTACTGCATGAGTGCACTAGAATTGGTGGAACTCAAACTGCAGTTGTAGGAGTTGATTGAGAAGGGATATATTTGACCAAGTGTGTCCCCTTTGGGAGAACTAATACTTTTCATAAAGAACAAGGATGGTACGATGCAGATGTGCATCAATTTATATATACTTAAAAAATTACTATCAAGAATCGATACCCACTCCCTAGGATCGATGATTTATTTGATCGAGTAGAAGGAGCCAAGATATTTTCAAATATCGACCTATGATCCAGATACCATCAGGTATGAATTCGCGATGAGGATATTAACCACTACGTGTTTGTAGTAATTCCATTTGGGTTGACCAATGCAACCACGAACTTTATGTGTATGATGAACAATATATTCAATAAATACCTAGATAAATTGTTTTTGGTCTTTATAGAAAACATCCTAGTTTGTTCTAAGAGTAAATAGGAACACGAGGAACACCTCTACATAGTGTTATAGGTGTTACAAGAACACCATCTCTATGCCAAGTTTAGTAAATGTTATTTTTACAAACCATAGATACAGTAATTGGGTCACATCATCTCCGAGAAGAGGATAGTTGTGGACCCAAAAAATATTAAAGCCATAGAATATTGGCCTACACCTACTAATGTCACCAAGGATATCTTGTCCCATGACCTCCTTGCAAAAGAAGGAAAAACCAGTTCTTATGGATGACCAAGTGTGAGGAAATTTTTCAAAACCTTAAACAACTTTTGAAGACTGCACCGATACTATGAATTGCAGATCCCAATGGGGATTTCATTGTTTGCATGGATGCAAGTAAGGAAGGGCTCAGAGGAGTCCTCTTGCATAACGATTACGTGATCTATTATTAATCACGAAAGTTAAAAGAACACGAACAGAACTACCCCACCCATGATCTTGATTTAGCAGCCATCATCCATGCCTTGAAGATGTGGAAGCACTACCTCATGGGAAAGAAATTCCTTCTGAAGAAAGATAATATGAGTCTGAAGTATTTATTTGAGCAACAAGATCTAAATTCCAGGCAAGCCAGATGGTTGGATTTTCTTAGAGAGTACCATTTTGGGCTAAAGCATATAAAGGGTGAAGAGAACAAAATTGTTGATGCTTTGAGCCATCGAACTCATATGATATATGAGGTGACTTTAAGCCAAACCAATCCTTATTTACATGATAGGATTAGAACGGCCAACAGAGTTGACCCTTTCTATGTTGAAATCCTCAAGAAGGTCCAAGAGTACAGGTTGTTTATCAACAAAAAAGACTGCAAGGTATACAAAACAAGACTACAGCTATGGTCCAAGGAGAGATTGTACGTTCCAGAAGAAGGGGACATTCGGTCCAGCATCCTCACAAAATTTCATTGAAAACCCTAATCAAGGCATCTGGGATATCAAAAGATGATATCCACAGTTAAGAAACACTTTTTCTGGCCTAAATTAAAGGCCGACATAGCTTTATTTATCGCAAAATGTCAATAATGTCAACTGGTCAAAGCTGAGAACCAGCATCATTTGGGGTTGCTGTAGCCATTACCCATTCAAGAATGGAAGCAGTAGGTCATTAGTTTGGATTTTATCATGGGTCTACCTAAGAGTAAGAAGAAAAATGATTATATCTTTGTAGAAGTTGACAAATCTTCAAAAGTAGCACACTTCATTCCAGTGAAGTCGACCTACAAGACAGTACACATTGCCGATATCTTCTTGAAAGAGATATTTATATTGCACAGGGTACCCAAGACAATCATCTTGGATCGAGATACTAAGTTTACCAGGAACGTTTGGAGATCCATATTCTCTGTATTGGACACACAGTTGAAATTTATTACTGCTTACCACTCACAGATAGACAGGCAGACAAAACGGGTAAACCATATTGTAGAGGACATGCTTAGGATGTATGTTTACCTGCATCTTACAGAGTTTGCATATAAAAATGGATACCATACTTCCGCCAATATGATTCCCTTTGAGGTACTCTATAGACAAAAGTGTAGAACATTGGTTACTTGGGATATCCTGGAGGATTGGATCATGTTAGGGACTAACTTACTAAAGGACTTGGAACAATTAGTTACCAAGGTCCAGTTGAACCTTAAAGAAGCACAAGACCGCTAGAAAAGATACACGGATAAGAAAAGAAAAGATAAAGAATATCAAATAGGAGACCATGTTTACTTGAAAGTAAAATAAAAATGAAGCTCATTGAGCTTGGGAAGGTGTGGTAAGTTAGCACCTAGATTTTGTGGACCCTTTGAGATACTGGCCAAGAGAGGAACCAGCTTGGGGGGATCTAGATTTAAACAATGAACGGTTCTGAGTCATGGTTGGGTGGAACGTGGTAGTTCCCAAGTGATTCGGTTATCTATATAGAGGTCAGATCTATCTATGAATTTGTAAACTACACATTTTTTTTATTGTTAAAAGAGTAGATTGAATTTTGAACGAATATCTAATAACCATCTGTTATAACTAGGTTATGTTTCCTGCATTACTTATTTCTTCAACTGGAGGTTAAACTCATTGTTTATTAACAGATATATTTCTTTTACCAAAGGTTAATATATTTGTTTATCTATTCACCAGGCTAATCTAATATATTTTATTTAGGATGAACTAAGCACCATTAGTGCTATCTACAAGAGGGTTTTGTTTTTCTATGTTCATTTCTGCAATTTATTTCATGTCTATTAATTAAGCGTTTTTTTTTCTAGTTCATTTCTGAAATTTATTTCCTATCTTTAAATTCAATTCCAAAACCTATAACTCATTAAAAATGGAGCCTATATATATTATCTCTGCCTCCATATTTCATATTTCCAACACGATTATATTAAATATAAATAAACCAACTATTATCTATAGTATTAGTCTAATATCTAAGAAGAATATTATAACATAAATATACATATCTAACAATTTAAAATAAAATATTATAAAACATAACTATAAATAAATCATTTCCATTTTATAAACAAAACAACATCGAAATCCAAGGTTTATATGCATAATTTAAATAAATCAAAACCATATTATTACTCTTACCAACATCATAAAGAATCAACCATAATTTAAATATAAAATACATTAAACATATAAATCAAAAGGTTACATGATCGAATCCTATTGGAATTCATGCCAAACCAAATTTATCCACACACATATCATTTACAACCCACATAGCCCGGGGTCAAATCCTACGAGCTTGCGGTTTGAAAACCAAGGTTACTTTCCAACCACGACTAGTATCAAACCCTGTAAGGTTAGATTTGCATTGTTTTATCAATATTGTAATTGGTCTTAATTAATCCACATAGTCTACGCTATTGGCATATAAGTACAAGAATAATTAACCATATATCGATTTCATTTCCATGTCAACGAATCCATACTCTAACCACCAACAAACCACAGATCGATACAGTTTCCCTATCAATGTTTCCATAACCCAAATACCAACGAAATTTACACACTGTAAAACATTTCAATATTTCTCCACACATAAATCAAAACCCCAATTTATACGCTATATCCATTTTGTGGCTCACGACCTTTATACAAAATAGTAATCCATTAACATAAACCATAAATTAAACCCATGTCTACGCTAAGAATAGCAAGGACATTCATTTCATAGGATTAAACCCCACAGTCCCGCACATTTCCAAGTAAATACACAGGTAAGAAAATAAACACTACGAATAACCATAAATCAACATTCCACTCATATCTTACATAGTTGCTACGCTAAATGGAAAGAGTGCCATTGCCAACAGTGGAATGACTCTAAAGCCAAACAACTCTGCTAAAATACCCAAATGAAGAACTTAAATTACAAACATAAGTTTACACATAGTCAAAACATTTCCAAGCCAATAATTGTAACCACGATATATACACGATAGAAAATGCACCACTATAAATTATATATAAAATTACACAGTTGCATTTTAAAGCCAATGCACCATTGCAAGCAATGGTGTTGTCACTATTATCAAAACCCAACAGTATAAACAAAACACAGAGTCTATAAAATCACCACAGTCACAATATTAACGCTATCAACCCAGTACTCATTTACAATATATGAGTCGCAACAATCTTGGCCCCAAGGCACCAAACCCAACAAAAACCCCAAATTGTATACGCATCTCTGGATGATTTACATTATTTAGAAACAGACCATATCTAGTCGTAACCCTTAAACCAAACCATGCATACATTCAAACGACAAGCTTAAATATCTTCCAAAAACACCCATACGTGGAGGGACAAGTTTTAAGATTGTTTGTAACAGGGCTTACCCATGAAGGGTAATGCGTCAACCACTTGGAATACCCACAAACCAAGTAATCAAGGACCTACAACCTGCAAATAGAGGAAAACGAAAGATGAGGAGTATGCCAAACCTCCAAACCGAAACAACAAATAAACAAGTGCTGTAAAACCAGAATGAAGGGAATATCTCCAACAAACAAATGCAAAACTAGACCTCATGCCATGATACAAACTAGAGAGCCAAACAGAGCTCACCCAACGAAAATGAAAATGACTCATGCCTCCACGATAGTCCAGGCTTAGGGCTTGAGACCCCAACTCCTAAGGCGCATTTACTCCTCCACCCTGTCCACCACTACGTAGATTTCCAACCTCAAGTCTATAGTTCACAAAACCTCTAAAACGCAATTGGATATTGGAATTCTATGCACATTATAAACCCCATAAATGGCATTGTGAACTTAGGGTAAAGCCATAATTCATGGCATATGCAATATTCCATGAATGGATTCATACATACAATAACATATAGTATAAAAACTTGAAACTCTAATTACATTAAGGATAAGCCTTGAACTTAGGCCTTCAAACCTTTGAACATAAAAATACTCCAAGTATATATATTTTAAATAACAAGTTGTGAACCATAAGTGATAATGGTGGCCAGCGTAGACATAGGTATAAATAAACCCAACCAGGAGTTAAACAATCATAGCAATAATAGTAATAAGAATCACTAAGTTAGGACTGTGGTATGTTCGTCATCCAAAGCTGTGAGGTAGTTGAGCATAGGAAGTATGTATTTTTTCTACTATTATAGTCAGTTTTCCATCACCAAGTGCACCTGCACAAAACAAATAAATAAATGCATTAGNTTAAAACCCTATAGGGACAAGTAAAACCAATTACCTCTCCAGGTGATTCTACAAGGGATACGAGTCCCGCCACTCCACCCCTTGAAAATACAAGTGAAGTCAGGATTTTCCATAAAACAGTAACCAAAACTTATAATTAGTAAGTAAGCAATAAATTGTACACGCATACACATAAATACATGATAAGAATCAATTATTGAACAACATAACCATGTAACTCGAATTCAAGTAACATAACAACAACATGGAATTACATTAATAAACACATCGTTGGAAACATCTAGAAGAGGGTAAGAACAACTTACGATAATTCAGTTCTGTAACAAAGTTAGTCACATTCTGCATAAGATAATATAATATCCAGCTTAGGCAATAAATAACTAGCCTAATAAAAAAAAAAATCAAATTTTTGGGGCATTACATGAAGACAGTAGAAGAAGAAGTGTGAGAGGAAGTTGAACAAGTAGTGAAATTATTCTATGATTTTTAAAGCAAGTTCTCAATTATGGAATTTTTATACTGATGTGGCTCAAGACGAGCCACAGGTGTGTGTTGGGGGCATTTCTTCCATAGGAAAAGTTAGATAGAATTCTACTATTGGCTTGAAACTATGCAGACGTGGGTTTACTTTATTGTACCAACAAAACCCCTAGCTCACTGGCCCTTTCGGCGACAGACCATGGAACGGCCTGAAGTCTCACCCGAAGTCATCTTAGATGGGTTGGATGAAGAATCACGTTTTTTCAACCAGGTTCTGTAGCATCCTGGGTTCTCTGACTCTACTTAACTAGCGGGATCTCTCTGCAAGGGATCTTTCTCTCTTTCTAGCTGACTCTGCTATGGGACTAACTCTTATTGTGTCGTAGCTTCTAGGACGATGTGCAAACTTACTCTTCTGCTCAACTCTTAACCTGCGATATCTCACACCGCAACTCCTCCAATAGTGTGATATCATCTTTCTACACCACAATATTTCCTATAGTAAGACTTAATATGCTCATCAACTATCAAGGTCCAGAGGCTTCCTCTCTGGGTATAATAGCTCAGTTAACCTTCATCAAGGTGTTAAAAAACTTCACTTATCCTCTACAGTCTAACACGCTTAACATTAATCACGCTCAACTTGCTGAACTAAATATACAGAAGTCACTTAACACAGTAGCTACTACTGTCATGAATCAAGCACTGATAAACTCATATACAGAGTACTCGACACATTCAACTTGCATTTAACCTTCTTTGTTACTGCAACTAAAGGATAGCATACATACATTCATTAACTGATAAGCAACGTTCATGTAACGAATAACAGATAACAAATAAGTATAGCACAATCACATGAAATAGTCGCACAACACACGGATTTTACGTGGTTCACTTCCACGGAGGAAGCTACGTCCACAAAAAATGTGTTTATATTATATCTTGAGAGAGTAACACAGTTTCGTTGCAACCTCTTATGCAGCTTGAGATCTTCTGGGAAACTCCACGCACTCAGCTGGGAGCCCTTCTCTCTTAGATCTCTTCTCTTTCTATTATGATTTCTTCTTACAATACATCCTATCTCTCTCTCTCTCAATCCCTGCGGATTGTTACATTCATGCTCAAGGAGTCGGCTACTGGTTATAGTAAGATAACTATAGATTTGAAGATAGAACTAGAGCTCGACAACAGTTACAACCTTATCAACCAGCTAGCTATCTAACTGTCTGTCTGTCTAGCTATCTTGCTAACTAGCTAACCATCTATTTAGCTAGCTATCTTGCTAACTAGATAACCATATAACCCTTCATAATACAAAATACATGCTTAAATAGGTGGCCCGAAGGTCTCACCGTGATACAAAAATGTGGGCCTATCCCAACAGTAACCCAAAACCCTAACTGTGACAGTCATCCTATTTGTACTTTGAACTGCCACTTACTGGTCACACTGCAACTTTCTGTAGTCTTCCGCGATTTTCGGCGCTGATTGTGAGTATGGGTGCCACTTCCTCGGTTTCTCCCCTTCTGTCCTTTGTCTTTAATACCTCGGACCGTTGCTCCTTCTCCATTCATGAGGGTAGTTGAGCCCTCCTGTCGTCGTCGCTACCTTAAATGCAGTGGTTGAGCTCTCTTCTCGGCCGCTTCAGGTACTATTTACTTTGACTTTCTTGTTCCGATATAGCAACTTTTCCTATAGCTACGAGGCCCTGCTCCAACATCTACCATAATATTACTCAGAAAGATTAAGATTTCGGTCCCACAGTGGAAGAAGCTACAACAGAAGAAGATGTGATGAAAGAAGCTACGACGAAAGAAGTTGCGATGGAAGAAGTTGTGGTGGAAGAACCTGTGACATAAGCATCCATGACAAAAGGAACCATGACTAAAGAGAATAAAGTAGTTGAAATATAGAGTTTGATTGATTTTGTTGGAAGTGTTAGTTGTACTATAATTTTTCTTATAGTAATGAAGCATTATTGTATTGTGGGTTGATAGTCCCTACTTTTAGAGATAACTAGATGTATTAAAATAGAAAGGAAAACTATTGACTGACAGTTGATAATCAATAAACAGTTGAATAAAGAATTGTAAAAGAAGAAAAGCTTATAAAAGCATCGATCCAGGTTATGTATAGATTGACCATTCAGAGAGAGAGAGATCAAAACTAGAGAGAATGAGATGATATAGGAATCAATGAATTGTAAATAATATAAAAAGAAGAGTATGCAAGCTGAGTGCATTGACCAAAGGTTCCAAACCAATTCTTAGGCCATATAAAGAGCACCTTTATGGTTTTTCCTAGATGGGTTTCCATGTTATATCTTGTCTAGGTGTAGTATAATGTTTATCCTTGTGTCGAATTATTATCTATGGTGAATGAGCTAATTTGAATGTGTCACATAACCTCTATATGAAACAAATTATGTGTGTGTGCTGCACAGCTAATAGGTTAAAGATATGTTATAACTTTGTGACAATTACTGCAATATGTGTTGATGGATCAGTAGATAGTTATCTTGAATGAATGAATGAAAATAGAAGGATAATTCCTAGTTTTAGTCAAGTGATTTGATATGTAATGAAAAAGGGAAAGTTCCCACATAACTACAGAAACCTAGTTTTGGTAGTCCCCATAAGATATATTGGGTGAGATTGCATCTGCGTCGTAGGTGTTTCCAACATATTTATCCTATGTTGGGTCGATATCTTGGGTCTTATTGATGAACAAAGGGTCTGAACTTGGGTCGACTAGAATTTAGGCCAATAAATGGTTTTGTTGCTAGGACAATGAATCATTCTAGTGAGGATATGTTTTAGAATATGAAGAAGACGAAAATTCAATATTGGGTCAATTACAAGGCACAAGAGTTTGCACGAGAAGAAAGTGAAGGATCACAATGGAACCCGAATGAGTGGTTGGAATGGTACCTTTACACAGACATTCATGATATTTTATTTAGTGAATTTCCCATTGTATTGCATGAGTGGTTGTCGAAGCTAACTACCCAGAAGAAAAAATTTCGAGGAGAATCGACCAAGTGGAGTCCTTAATTGATCCAACTTTTGAAAAAAACTAGTAACCCTATATCTAGGGTTGTCGAATTTTGGTTCAATAGTATTATGGGCGAATATATCATACAAATTGCAGTCAACATGATAAATTCATATAGTTAAATAGAAAGATGATTTTTCCAAAGACCGTAAGGGCGATATCTGAAATCTTTAAAATTGTGGATTAAGATGATTGTGTGAGAAAAAGGGATCCTGAGAATTGAGTCCGATGAATAAAAATTGGTGCATAAATACCTGGGACAAGTCACAAGAAAGATTGTAAGAAGAATGGGTGGAGATAAACTAAGGTTTTTTCTGGTAATAATGAGACTGAACTAGGAGATGGACGCTTAAGGAGTGGAAAAATATTTTAGTTGGGAAAGAGAAAAAGGACTGCGACAAGAAGAGGAAGTTGCAGTGCGACTGGAGGAGGGGACTATGAATTGGTGTCGCACCTTGATGGAGGATATTGCGATGAAGAAGAGGAGTACCAACTTATATCTGAAGAAGCCAAAGAAGAAGAAGCACCAGACCCAGATCAATATTACGACATACCCACGACCCTTCATACATCACCCAAAGTAAGATCGAGAAACACATCACCTAAGGTAAGATAGAGAAACACATCACCCAGTGGTTTTTCTAATCCAACTAAAAGTAATAGTGGAAATATCAGTAAGGGAACTCCCACTAGCATATTTTTTAATTCACCACTATCAAGAGTAAACATAATGGATGGGAATGATATAAAGTTTCCAATATTTAATGGAAATGGGTTGGAGAACCCTAAGAAACATTGGTTTCTATGTGAATTAGTGTCGAGCGTGCAACCAGTCTAATATGAATCCATAAATAAATCTCAGATGATCATGACCCTTAGAGTTCATGCACTCAAATGGTACATAAAACTCTCTGTAGTTCATGTAGGAATCACTCAGAAGACATTGGATCATATCCGGATAGGATTGATAGATGAATTTAGGAAACTGAATAAAGATTCAAAACTTTGATGGTCAAAGTAAGTTTTTAAATGTCGGATATCCATCAAAAAGGATGGTTTATAGCAGCAATGTTTCCACATATGTGTTAATGCAGCGGAAAATTGTATCACAAAGCAAGGACCTTGAGCTCACCATGAAGTTAGAATCCTCACCAATCGAAGAATCTGGTGCATGAATTATGCAAATCCATTCGTAAATTTCAAAACTTACACTACAACTTCAGTAGATCAAGAAAGGAAAGGAATTACAAGAAGAACTACGATGTACCAGATGCAAAAATGAAGGACAACATAAAGATAATTGCTCGACGCTTATGAATTATGTTGCATCAGCGACACATAATCCGATGAATACATAAGGGATTCCTTGGTGTCGAATATGTCAGACTAGAAAACATCGATCAAAAGAATGCTTATAATTACATAAAATTGTAAGTGCACCAACCAGTTTATATTGTAGATTTTGTCAGTCAGTAGGCCATAACGAGAAATATTACAGAGCATATCACTTGCTTCAAGAGAAAATAATCAATGTTTACCTAATGAATAATGATGAACATATGCAGGCTAAGTGAGCTCAAGAACAACTTCCCCAAAACCAGTACCCTCTACACCAATACCCACAAGCACAATACACTCAGCCTAGGGGGATGGAATTTTTAGAGGTCAAGAATGAGGAGGAGGATTTGTTCACGGAAGAGGTCAAGTTATATGTTAAAATTGAGGAAAACCTGGACATTTTGTCAGGTACTACAAGAATCCTACTACGAGGTGTTCATATTACAAGTATTTTGATCATATTTTCAAGGAATTCCCTTAGTTTATTGCAAAATGGCAGACCAGGAATGTGGTAAATTAGATCCTACCTCAAAATACTTATCTAAACATACAAAAGATATATGTTAAGCCATGAGATCCAAGTATTTTTGTCATAACAAGAGGAGGTATTGAAACTAAATATGATCAAGAATAACCATATGGACAACCCCGAGTGCAACTAGAATCACAAAAGAAGGTACCATTCGATGTCTAAAAAGAAAAATAAGTATTACGGGACACACTACAAGAATTATTCAAAAGAAATCAAGCGTCAACCTCTATAACTTTGCCATCTGAAGGACCAATCTTGGAAATTCCTATGATATTTGACCAACTATTTCAAAAGAATCCAATAGGAAAGGTTAGTAAACTGAAAGAATTATTTAAAAGTTATGTAGCACTAATACAAGATAAAGATGTAGCAGAATTGGAAATGTTAATAGAAGAAATGCAAATTGAAACTTATAATGTAAAAGGTGAACTAGATGATGAAGATACATGTGAAATAAAAATTCTTTAGTTTGAAATAAATTGTGTGGTGGAAGGATCGGGTGTGTTGAGTGACAAATTTATGAATCCATTAAAAATCAAGAAAGTAAATATTGGGTCTCCAAAAAATCCAAAGTTTGCCAATATTGGATATTAATGGGAGAATGAAACTATTGGAAAGGTTACAGAATTTCTATAGGAGTTTCAATATATTCTCCCCACTAAGTATTCTAAAATGAAAGATATTATCGAAGATCTTAGAGAAATGAATATCCCATTGAATCCTGATGCAAACCTATTAAGTAGTGATCGTACCGACTCAATCTGTGGTACAAATAAAAGGTTAAGACAAGTTTAGATCAAATGTTGCATGTAAGTATCATAGAACCTGTTGAATAATATGAGTTTATTAGCCCAATGGTAGTGCAAGATAATAATACTACTAGTGAAGTGAGTATCTATGTCGACCTATGGAAACAGAATGATACCTGCCTAAACGATCCATTTCCAACATTGTTCATAGATGAACTATTCGTTGATGTATTTGTAACTTTAGAAGATATTCTAATGTATATTATCATTGTATTTTATTGTACCCCCATTAGGGATGTCTATTACCCCTTTACAGGATGTCTAAATTGTGTCTAGACCTTGAGGTACAACCTCCGTTGTAAGTTGGTGCAATAGTCCCTAGTGTAACATCATGTAATATGTAATTGCGGTCTCTCTAGGAGAAGTGGGCCCCATGTTGTTAGGATATTTAGACACTTAGGAGATAGTTAAGATCAACTTGTGTAATATATCCATTAGGTAAAAGCATGTTTCTTTAGTATGCATTAGTATGCATTTGTAAATATTCTAATCCGACGGTCACGATATGTTCTAGACATAGAGTGATCCGACAGTTCAAGTTCTCTTAGATCATACCTACCATTGATCAGTGGCTTAACAACCGATTGGTCTATGATCTCTATTTAAAGAGCATAGAGGGTCCTTGGCTAGTTGATTGATTATGAGAAGCTCATGTAACTTTATTTCTTTTGAATAATAAATTGCTCCAAGTAGCTATTTGGCTGGGGTCGTGGATTGTTTCCCTCTCACGGGTTTTAACCACGTGACAAACATCAGTGTGTTGATCTGTGATCTATTTGTGTGAAGCAGTTTATGAAGGTGTCCGGTCTTTTGGGAGTACCCTATGTACCCGAACATGGTATCAGAGTAGAGGTCTCATATTCAATTCCCCCGAGATACACCGAAATGCGGGGTGTTGGAGTATCGGGTACCTCCACATGGTATAATTGCCGCATCTATGGGAATATAAAACAAGTGGTTTAACTACCACTCCTGGTGATTGGGCTTATGCTGGGTTTCAAATGTTCACCAGCATCTACAGGTTTTGGAGTAACGGTAAACCTTACATGGTATCAGAGCTTTTATGAAGAGCCGCTTTCGGTTTTGATCAAGATCTGGAACCGGTGTGTTGAGGCCTGGAAATTCGCACGCAAGAATAGAAAGGGATTCTCCCCAGTCAACGTTCCCAACTAGCCCATGACTGTTTGGTATGGGGAATCCGTCTGGTTTGCGGTCCGACTACCGTAGGTCAAAGTAACAGAAAACAAAGGTTTTACCGGTTGCGGCCCGGTCCACTGTGTATATTTTTGTATTTTTTGACTTAAGTATGATATGCATATGCCTAATTAACTATGCAGGGCGATAAGGATGCAAGGAGAATTCACAATGTGATGTGCAGGTTCTTACCTCTCATCTTAGGCTCACAAGCATCTAAATCACATGTGCAGAAATAAAACTAACTATCTACCTATCTATCTATCCACGGGGAGCAAACTGTGATTTAATTATGAGTAATGTGTATTGCGCATGCATTATAAAGAGAAATTACAAGTAGCTGATGTTTCTTCCTACAACACATGAAGGATTAAAGATATTTCAACAATCATATAGCCAATTGTTTTATGAACAACATACATTACTCATGGTGGTAATTCCACAAAATAAACCAGAAATCATTTAAACAAGAACATAGGTTCTAAGCGTTAGAACGATCTCACGGTTAATGGACAAAAACTAAAAAAACAAAATAGTTCATCTTTCCACCATCCACAACATCACATTTCAAAGTCCCACCGATCTTTCTCCAAAAGGAAAACAGTTACTCTTTATTGCAAAAAAAAGTAGTTCTTCTTACAATATTGCTTTCATGTCTAACTGGGAAAAAGCCCCTTCTCCCTTCTAATCTTTCTACCTTTATACAAAAGGGTGAAACGGTTGGGCTTCCCAAAGTAACCTTTGGGCTTCCCAACTCTTCGTTTCCCAACGCTTGACTTTTCTCAAATGTTTTTTACAAAATGTTACATATTAAAAAAAGTGACCGATCCTTTACGAGGAGGGTCCCACTTGGGAATCTAGAAATTTCTTCCATGCCGAAGCTTCAGAGGCAATTCCCTCAAACGCACAAGGCTCTGAAAACTAAATATTTATCTCAAACTTAGCAGCCTGGTTTTTTATAGCCTCAATCCTGGCTGCACTCAATCGAAGCTGATCCTCTAGAAGCTGCACGCTGATAGCTGAATGATCTACTTTTCTCCTCAAGATCTGATCATCCAGGGCTTTAATATGCTGTACTTTAGCTTCCTCCTCCTGGTATCTCTTCTGCAATAGCTCCACAAAGGAGTTGTGATCCAGGAAAGCCTCAAGTCTCTGCTCGGCCTTTATCTAGCACCGGTTGTAGGTAATGAGAATCCTTCTGAAAAACTTAGTGCATGCTCCTTTCATCTTATTAACTTATTTTTCGAAATCCTCCACGGTATTTATAGCAAATTCCAGCAAGTCATAATCCCTCTTGAGGGCCTGTGTATCCTTTGATGGCAGTTCTGCTGGAGTTTCTTCCTTGTTTTCCAGCCTTGCCATTCTTGTAGTCAGGACTTCAAGGATGTCCTGGGATCGATCTACAAAGTAAGAGGAGGTCTCCAGGATTTCCTCCAATCTGTTATCTACCTGCAGCAACTTGCACCTTTCTCCTTCTATAGCAATTTGTAGCTATAGCATCTTAGCCTTCTAGGCTAATACATGCTCTTTGAATGGCTAGAGGTTAACCTGCTTCTCCCTTGCTTCCTCCAGAGCAGTTGTTAGAGAAGAAATCTGCTCTTGATGTTTCTTTCCCTGTTCCTGGGTGTGCATCTCACTGGCCTCCAAGATCATCTTTTGCTGCTCTTCTAGATATTCTACCTTTTCCTGCAGCCGTTCATTTTCCATCTTCAGCTCTTGATATTCTTTCTGCACTTTCTCCAGAGACTCCTGTGTAGTTTCCATAACTTGTCTCTCCACTTGGAGGACCTGCAACTCAGCCTTAGAAGACTTCATCTCTCTCTATACGTCTTCATATTTCCTTTTTAGCCTATTGTTTTCCTCTCTCTCTCTTCTCAATGTATCTTTCAATTGAGTAGAGGATTTCTTGGACAACTCCAAGTCTGTCATGATCTTATCTACATTATCCTCTAAAGCTTGGATAAATGCAGCTTCTGCTTTGATGGTGAATCTAGGGTCCTGGTCTGTCCCATGTACAACGGCTGTATCCGTTATCATTTTACCAGGAAGACTTCCCGTTTCAATCCTCCTTTTTGTTCTCTTCACTATCCTCTTTGTTTCCCTGTCATAGAAAATAGTATTGAAATCAAGGATTTCTTCTCCTTTTTTCTGCACAAAAGGGACCAGCTTGAGAGTGGGGACCATGGGTGCGCTGGCAGCAGGTACTTATGAGTCCTGAACCTCAGGGTTCTCCATGTCCTAGGTCTGCCCGGTGGCTGTTTCAGAAGCTGACTGCTCTGTCTGTGTCAACTTTAGCCTTTCAGCTTCTTGCTTTTGGAGCTCCTCATCCGGCTTCTTTTTCTTTTCTTCTTCTTCTTTCCTTGCATCTTCTTCTGCCTTCCTAGCTGCCTCTTGCACATCTTTCCTTTTTTCTTCTTCTGTTTTCATCCATCCTGCAGCTTCCTCTGCTAACCTTTGGGCTTCCTCATTTCTTCTCTTTGCTTCTTCCTCAGCCTTTTCTTATTCATCTCCCTTCCCACCTTTGGTGGTGATCTTCTTCTTGAACCTTCTTCTCAAGGCTGTCATGTTTACTGCATTTCGGAACATGGATTCTTCTCGATTCCAATGGTGGGTGTACTCAAAATGTACATTATTTTCTTTGCAATGCCCAACTACTTTACCTTGGGAGTCACTTTGGTGGAATGGCATCTCGCCAAAATGTAACTCTTCCAGCTCTTCTACAAATTCATCATCCTTTTTCACTCTGGTAAACTTGTAGCTTCCTAACTTGAAGGGTAAAGGAGGGTAGGCAGTCTTCTTATGCTCAAACAGAAAGCTTCCTATTCCATCCAGGAACACTTGTCTGACTGCCTCTTTGTGAATAATGTAATCAGTTGCGTATTTGGGTAGCAGGGAAGGTGCTCTCGAACCTCCAAACATCCTTAAGTACAGGCCATTTTCAGTCAAATAGTAGTCTGCATACTCCTCTATTACTTGCAATGCCTCCTCTGACATGCAATCACACTCCTTCAGGAAAATGAGTGTGTATAAGGGCATGATAAAGTGTTCACATACTTCTCGGTAATGGCTGTGATATTTATGTTCCCATAGTGGTTTATAAGCAGAATAGACAGGCATTCGTTCCCTATCCCAGATCCACCTGAAGCCGGGGAAAGGATGATTGCAGAATATACAGTCTACAAGTATGGAACTCATATAGAATTCCGATCTCTTTTGGGCCACTCCTCCCAAAGCTGAGGCCATGCAAGCCGAAAGACTATTTGAAACAAGGCTAGCCCAGTTGAAAATTGTCCCCTAGGTTGCAACATAAAAAATGATGGGTATCCATTCCAGTTTGAAGAACCTGCCATGGGCTCTTCCAAAGATCATGTTCAACATTAAAGCTATGAACCTATAGGGGGGCCTTAAGCTTTCCGTATCGTAATCACCCGTTGGTCTGTATCTGTAATGTTTTCCCTGCAACAACATCTTTTTAAGAGTCTCTACCAGGTCCATTCTGATGTTGTTCAGCCAGTCATTAGATAAAAATATTTGGGCTTCTGGTAGGTGGTAAGTCAACGCTACATATCCAGGGCTATATGCAACATAGCCCTGTCTTTCAACATTTTCCAAAATCATTGTTGTGACATCTTCCCAGGGCAGAATCCAACCGATTACTTCAGAGCATGGGAACAACTCTGGTCTGGTGGCGATATTCATTAGTGAATATCTTTCTATGTCGGCATATATGGACTCTTCTTCTAAGCCCATGTTAGGAATCTCTCTGCATGTGATCAGTCTATATATTCCCCCCCACTGGTATTCAAGTTCAAGCCCAGAAATACACTTAGTGTCTTCATATATATATTTAGTTTTGGTGACAGTTTCTAATTCGGGCTCTTCCTCGACCATAGGGGCCTACTTCTTTTGCCTCTTTGACATTGCGAACTCTTCCTGCCATAAAATTGTAACATTAAGCCATTTTGGCTGAGTGACAAACTTATATACATTAGTGTGCAGTGTGTCATTTATTCTATGTTTAACATGATATCAATCAGTCAATGAAGCAAATATATGCATGTATATAAGCAGAGATGGCCTAACTAACAGAACCATTAAACCCAATGTACAGTGTTCAGTGACTTTGTCTATGTCCAGCATGATGAAAAATAGTTATATGCATTAAAATATGCAAGCTACCACTGCTTTTCAATACCAACAATTCTAACAATATAATCAGGAGAAAAGAACATCTACATTAACGCGAAGAAAACCTCTGCTCTCTGCGGGTGACATTATAGTTTCGCTGCGCGGGGAAAACAGGGGAGGATATACGATACTTTAACAGTGCTTTAACAAAACTGTGCCCTCGTAGCTTATGGCCAAAAAGCAGTGATATATCCCTTTCAACCGGCTAGGGTTCAACCACTGAGCTCGAATGGGGTTGCGCGGAACAACATGACAAAAACAATTGGGGTTTAAACGATCCAAGAAGCCCAAAAATGGAACAAACAGTCCCAAATCCACAAGGAAGGGCTATAGCAAACCTATCTCCACCATACATCATCATACAGAGTGGTTTGGTGCAGACAACGTAACGGCCATCTGCACCAAACCCCCTAATTCTCTATGCGCAGGGTGATATAGCAACGACGATATGGAAAACAAACTCTAAGGGCCAAACTGCCCTCCCACAAAAAGTTAAGATAAAAATATCCACCTATATAGGCATATAATTTAACGAGACGAGGAAAACAACTGGGGAAACAAACCACCGTAGAAAATAAAACCACCAAACGTTCAAACAGAAAGAGGGAAGGCAAACAAATCCTACCTAGCACTGATGTGTAATCGGCATGTATGGTGGGACGAAGACGGTCAAGCTTCTACAATTGCCACCTGGATGCGGGTGCTTCTTTCATACGCAACGGCGGAGCCGTAAAGCGTACCACCATTCGCAACGTCGGGACTTAAGTTGGAAGCAACAAAACTAAAGGCTCGGAGAGTTTAGAGATTTGGCAGCCGCAACAACGGAACCACAAAAGATGCGGCCTTCCGCAACGACGGGAATTGAATGACCTAAACATCTCGAAACCAAAATCCTTCCGCAGACGCAACGGCAGAAGCCCCCCGGCTTACGGGATCGGCAAAAATAACACATGCGGGAAACGGAACATTTAAGCAATGATCGGGAGAGGAAGTGATTTTCCGTCCGCAACGGCGGAGAAAGAAATGACAAATCCTTTCGACATAAACCAAAATATCGGCCAATGTGAAAACCAACAGATCGGAAGACGAAAGTGTATTTCTTTCTGCAACGGCGGAAGACCAAAACAAAGATCCACCCATAACGGCGGGGCACTGACCAAAATAAATTTTGATTCAGGAATGCTTCAAATGCATTCAAAGGCAGCGATAAAGCTTGATCAAATAGTGGTTACTTCAAGCATCAGAGGAGGAATAAAAAACAATTGGTAGCTCAATACAAGCATTTAGAATTAACTCAAGGACAAAGAACTAATCGAAGCAGAGGAGGGTCCTAAATTTTTTTGTAATTTTTGGAATTTGTTGCAGCTACAACAATTGGTAACTACCTGGTGAACCCCATATTTATGAATTAACCCCTTCCCAGTGCAAGACCGTCTGAATAAAAGTTGAAATCTTCTAGATGTTTGTATCCCGAGGCTGGCCAACTTAAGCATTTAAACCATTGAGAAGTAATCCATTATTTGGGAAATGGTAACATCAGAAACATTGCAAGTCTGAATGACTATTTTGAGGCCTAATGAATGAGGTTTATTTTACCCATCCTTAGGTAGTTTCATGCTTGGACGCCACAGGATTGTAACAGATAGTAAACAACATTATCCTTTTGTTCCTCATTCCCATGCCAATTGCACTTTTGTGCCATTAGAACTTTAGTTCTTTTGAGTCCTCCATTTTCCTTTCTTTCTGAATTTTATTCAGGCTCCTCTATCCCATAGTGCCCTTTTGTGTGAGAGAAGAATTGGCGTTTCATCTCACGGATGGAAAGGAACTTTCGGCAATTTGAAATTCATGCTTTTGATACTTTGCTTTGATATGTCTTGTTTCTTTTAAGGAGTTTAGACTCTTGATAGCTTTTAGCTTTTCTGAAATTATGGCATGGGATCATTTATATATGATATACTGTTTACCTTGCTTCCTTTCTGTGGGTCTTTTGCTGTCACCCCCTTGGATATTTAAGATGTGAAATGGATGGAGCCTCGAAATAGTATTTTAGACCACTTTTACTTATGAGTTATTTACAGGGGTTAAGTAAGACTTCAATGAATGCATGGCCAGTTAGGGACACTGCTACTAGAAGACATTCTATACTTCAAAGCACAGTCTTTTGCTCAAGATTTTAGTTAATAAAGAACCCCGATGTTTCCATTGCAACCAAAATTTTGCCTCTTTATTCAAAATCAACAGAACTACTAACAAAGCGGTGAAAATAAAAGAAATCATCAAAGCTATAGATTAAAATAGAACAACCTCAAATCAATAATCAAAGCATTAAAGCAAACAAACCAATTTATTTATGTACAAAGCAAACGAAAAGAAAAAAAATTTCCCACTCCTGAATATCTTTAATCTTAGGGAGTTAGAGGGTGGGCTGGATTATAGACATGAGATATCTAACCATGGTCTAGCTGTGCTATTTTTGCAATTGAACACATGTCTACTATCCTACATTCATCCCTTTCATCCTGAGGAAGTTGAAGGAGATCAGGCTGAGTGTCAATTCTAGAACTAGCCTTGATTGAGGTAGGATGTCTTAGCTTAAGCTCAGTCAGATAGTTTCCCAGGACAGAATCAGCAGATTCATTTCCCTCTCCTAGCCCAGTAACATTGTGCTTCATGTAGGGCTCTCTTAAAATATTAATCAGGTTTGGGCTCCCCTTCTGAGGCAGCCACAAGTGTGACCAGTCGGAAGCAAAGTACCCATATAGTCGTGTTGACCAATATCGATTCAAGATAAATCCATAGCCATTAGGTATGTCTGCTACTACAATATCAAGGTATTGACATATCTTTTTATTCGCAGACAATCGAATCAAAATATTCTTCATCTCCCCCACTACCTTGACGCTAGTCTTGTCTAGTTGAGTGACGTCCCAATCAGTAGGTTTTGGTTACCCATTAATTCTTTTGCAGATTGCAAGAGGCATAACATTCACCGATGATCCAGAGTCCACTAAACAATTATGTACCTTATGGTTCAAAATTTCAGAGTTAAAAGGAAAGGTGGGGTGCTAGTTTTCCTTTCCCCAGTTGATTCGACCTTTTCTTCCACAGGTTGGTTTTCGGTGGGTATCTCCTCTTTAACTTCCTTAACTTTTCCAGCGTTCTCTTCCTCAACATCTTCCACAGGTTTGACAGGCTCAATGATTGGTTCTATTTCCTGGTTGAAAGTAGTGACTTTAGGTGCTTCATCTTCATTACTGACATCTGCCTATCTCTTGACATTCTTTTGCAATCTTTTGATCTTCGAAATTGTTAAATCCATGTCCTTTGTTGCTGTAGGTGTGCATTCAGTTTTGAGAGCGCTCTCTTCAGTGTTAAATAGCGAGGCACCATCCCATGAAAACATGGTGTCATTACCTTGTTTCTCCATAGTCTGGTTTTTCTTTTCCTCTTTACCACTGTCCTTGGTTAATTTAGAATCTAGCAGCTGATTCATAACCAATGTCATCGAATTCAACCATTAAGGGCACTTCTTTTCCAAATGAGGCTGTTGGTGAAAAGTGCAGAAATTGTCTCCCCCCACCTCTGTTATGTTCATTGATGCTAAATGTGGGGGAGGGATTTTCCATTGGTTGCTCTCCTCTCTTTTTGGATAGTATGGTTTGTAAGTTTTCCGCATTTCCCTTTCCTTTTCCAGATCTATTATTCGGTTGAATAGTTTCTGCATCATTTTCAGCATACCCTGATGATCATGTGCTTGCTCCTCTTTAGGTCTAGACAGCAATAACGTTCTTCTCTCTATGGTATTTTCTCTCAGTTGCTCGGGATAGTATTCTATACTTTCCCTTTCAGCTTCTACCCTTTCAACCTCTTCATAAGTTTTGACAATGTAGGTTTGGCTTTCATCTTGGTAAACATGGCCAGCTCAGGTCCTAGGGCTGATGTATAATATTCAATTAAGACTTTGTCTGAGGGTTTGTCAGGTTCAGAAAAAAAAATTAGGTATGTTGAAAATATTTGGGTGAAACCATGTACTTTCTCATTCTTCTCTTTTCTTAACAAACCAAGACCTTTCATTAGTGAGGCATGAGTTCTCTGAGCTGCATATTTATTTCTGAATATTCTTTGAAAAGTATTCCAGTCTGGGATCTAATTTGCAGGCAGAGCAAAGTACCATGAAGCGGCTGCCCCTTTCAAGGTATGAGGGAAGAGTCTATAGACAACATCTTCATACTCCCCAGCCCTTAACCCTTCTATCGCCAAATAGAAACTTTGTAAGTGGTCATCTACATCAATCTTTTCCTCAGGGTCAAACTTAGGCAGCAGCTTATCAAACGCTTGAGGTAGGTTATGCAATGGAGGTGTGAGGGTCAAAGGGGTTCTAGATTTCCAAGCAGGAAATGGGTTGGGCTGATTCACAATTACACCAGCCATGAGCACAGGTAAAAGAACAAAGTCTGAGTAAAGAGCAATGTAGGGTGAGGACATGCTTTCTTACTTCAAAGGTATAACCGAAACCTGTAAGTACTTGGGTCAGGTTACAAGCTTCAAACATCTGCTAGTGGGGTAATCTTGGGAAAAATAAGTTTCCACGACCAGCCATGCACTGGCGGCCCTCCTTCTAGTGCCATAACTGTTGAGGCCTGGAAATTCGCAGGCAACAACAGAAAGGGATTCTCCCCAGTCAAAGTTCCCAACTAGCCCGTGACTGTTTGGTATGGGGAATCCGTCCGGTTTGCGGTCCGGATACCGTAGGTCAAAGTAACAAAAAAAAAAGGTTTTACCGGTTGCGGCCCAGTCCACCGTGTATATTTTTGTATTTTTTGACTTAAGTATGATATGCATATGCCTAATTAACTATGCAGGGCGATAAGGATGCAAGGAGCGTTCACAATGTGATGCGCAGGTTCTTACCTCTCGTCTTAGGCTCACAAGCATCTAAATCACATGTGCAGAAATAAAACTATCTACCTATCTATCTATCCCCGGGGAGCAAACTATGATTTAATTATGAGTAATGTGTATTGTGCATGCATTATAAAGAGAAATTACAGGTAGCTAATGTTTCTTCCTACAACACATGAACAATTAAAGATATTTCAACAATCAGATAGCCAATTGTTTTATGAACAGCATACATTACTCATGGTGGTAATTCCACAAAATAAACCAGAAATCATTTAAACAAGAACATAGGTTCTAAGCATTAGAACGATCTCACGGTTAATGGACAAAAGTTGAAAAAACAAAATAGTTCATCTTTCCACCATCCACAGCATCACATTTGAAAGTCGCACCGATCTTTCTCCAACAGGAAAACAGTTACTCTTTATTGCAAAAAAAAGTAGTTCTTCTTACAATATTGCTTTCATGTCTAACTAGGAAAAAGCCCCTTCTCCCTTCTAATCTTTCTACCTTTATACAAAAGGGTGAGATGGTTGGGCTGCCCAAAGTAACCTTTGGGCTTCCCAACTCTTCGTTTCCCAACGCTTGACTTTTCTCAAATGTTTTTTACAAAATGTTAGATATTACAAAAAGTGACCGATCCTTTATGAGGAGGGTCCCACTTGGGCATCTAGAGATTTCTTCCATGCCGAAGCTTTAGAGGCAATGCCCTCAAACGCACAAGGCTCTAAAAACTGAATATTTATCTCAAACTTACCAGCCTGGTTTTTTATAGCCTCAATCCTAGCTGCACTCAATCGAAGCTGATCCTCTAGAAGTTGCATGCTGATAGCTGAATGATCTACTTTGCTCCTCAAGATCTGATCATCCAGGGCTTTAATATGTTGTACTTTAGCTTCCTCCTCCTGGTATCTCTTCTGCAACAGCTCCACAAAGGCGTTGTGATCTGGGAAAGCCTCAAGTATTTGCTCGGCCTCTATCTGGGACCGGTTGTAGTTAATGAGAAGCCTTCTGAAAAACTTGTTGCATGCTCCTTTCATCTTCTTAACTGATTTTTTGAAATCCTCCGCGGTATTTATAGCAAATTCCAGCAAGTCATAATCCTGCTTGAGGGCCTGTGTATCCTTTGATGGCAGTTCTGCTGGAGTTTCTTCCTTGTTTTCCAACCTTTCCATTCTTGCCGTCAGGACTTCAAGGACGTCCTGGGATCAATCTACAAAGTAAGAGGAGGTCTCCAGGATTTCCTCCAATCTGCTATCTACCTGCAACACCTTGCACCTTTCTCCTTCTATAGCAATTTGTAGCTGCAACATCTTAGCCTTCTGGGCTAATACATGCTCTTTGAATGGCTGGAGGTTAACCTGCTTCTCCCTTGCTTCCTCTAGAGGAGTTGTTAGAGAAGAAATCTGCTCTTAATGTTTCTTTCCCTGTTCCTGGGTGTGCAGCTCACTGGCCTCCAAGATAATCTTTTACTGCTCTTCTAGCTTTTCTACCTTTTCCTGCAGCCGTTCCTTTTCCATCTTCAGCTCTTGAATTTCTTTCTACACTTTCTCTAGAGACTCCTGTGTAGTTTCCATAACTTGTCTCTCCACTTGGAGGACCTGCAATTCAGCCTTAGAAGACTTCATCTCTCTCTGCACGTATTCATAATTCATTTTCAGCCTATTGTTTTCCTCTCTCTCTCTTCTCAATGTATCTTTCAATTGAGCAGAGGATTTCTTGGACAACTCCAAGTCTGTCATGATCTTATCTACATTATCCTCTGAAGCTTGCATAAATGCAGCTCCTGATCTGATGGTGAATCTAGGGTCCTGGTCTATCCCAAGTACAACGGTTGTATCCGTTATCATTTTACGAGGCAGACTTCCCGTTTCAATCCTCCTTTCTATTCTCTTCACTATCCTCTTTGTTTCCCTATCGTAGAAAACAGTATTGAAATCAAGGATTTCTTCTCCTTTTTTTTGCACAAAAGGGATCGGCTTGAGAGTGGGGACCATGGGTGCGCTGGTAGCAGGTACTTGTGAGTCCTGAACCTCGGGGTTCTCCATGTCCTGGGTCTGCCTGGCGGTTGTTTCAGAAGCTGACTGCTCTGTCTGTGTCAACTTTAGCCTTTCAGCTTCTTGCTTTTGGAGCTCCTCATCCAGCTTCTTTTTCTTTTCTTCTTCTTCTTTCCTTGCATCTTCTTCTGCCTTCCTAGCTGCCTCTTGCGCAACTTTCCTTTTTTCTTCTTCTTCTGTGTGCAGCCATCCTACAGATTCATGTGCTAACCTTTAGGCTTCCTCATTTCTTATCATTGCTTCTTCCTCAGCCTTTGCTTGTTCATCTCCCTTCCCACCTTTGGTGGTGATCTTCTTCTTGAACCTTCTTCTCAAGGTTGTCATGTTTACTGCATTTCGGAAGATGGATTCTTCTTGATCCCAATGGTGGGTGTACTCAAAATTTACATTATTTTCTTTGCAATGCCCAGCTACTTTACCTTGGGAGTCACTTCGGTGGAATGGCATCTCGCCAAAATGGAACTTTCCCAACTCTTCTACAAATTCATCAGCCTTTTTCACTCTGGTAAACTTGTAGCTTCCTATCCTGAAGGGTAAAGGAGGGTAGGCAGTCTTCTTATGCTCAAACAAAAAGTTGCCTATTCCATCCAGGAACACTTATCTGACTGCCTCTTTGTGAATAATGTAATCAGTTGCGTATTTGGGCAGCAGGGAAGGTGTTCTCGAACCTCCAAACATTCTGAAGTACAGGCCATTTTCAGTCAAATAGTAGTCTGCGTACTCCTCTATTACTTACAGTGCTTCCTCTGACATGCAATCACACTCCTTCAGGAAAATGAGTGTGTATAAGGGCATGATAAAGTGTTCACATACTTCTCGGTAATGGCTATGATATTTATGTGCCCATAGTGGTTTATAAGCATAATAGACAGGCATTCTTTCCCTATCCCAGATGCACCTGAGGCCAGGGAAAGGTTGATTGCACAATATAGAGTCTACAAGAATGGAACTCATATAAAATTCTGATCTCTTTTGGGCCACTCCTCCCAAAGCTGAGGCCATGCAAGCCGAAAGACTATTTGAAACAAGGTTGGCCCAGTTGAAAATTGTCCCCTGGGTTGCAACATAAAAAATGATGGGTATCCATTCCAGTTTGAAGAACTTGCCATGGGCTCTTCCAAAGATCATGTTCAGCATTAAAGCTATGAACCTATAGGGGGCCCTTAAGCTTGTCGTATTGTAATCACTCGTTGGTATGTATCTATAATGTTTTCCCTACAACAACATCTTTTTAAGAGTCTCTACCAAGTCCATTCTGATGTTGTTCAGCGAGTCATCAGATAAAATTATTTGGGCTTCTGGCAGGTGGTAAGTCAACGCTACATATCCAGGGCTATATGCAGCATAGCCCTGTCTTTCAACATTTTCCAGAATCATTGTTGTGACATCTTCCTGTGGCAGAATCCAACCGATTACTTCAGAGCACGGGAACAACTCTGGTCTGGTGGCGATCTTCATCCGTGAAGATCTTTCTATGTTGGCATATATGGACTCTTCTTCTAAGCCCATGTCAGGAACCTCTCTGCGTGTGATCAGTCTATATATTTCCCCCCACTGGTATTCAGGTTCAACCCCAGAAATACACTTAGTTTCTTCATATATATATATTCAGTTTTGGTGACAGTTTCTAATTTGGGCTCTTCCTCGACCACAGGGGCCTTCTTCTTTTGCCTCTTTGACATTGCGAACTCTTCCTACCATAAAATTGTAACATTAAGCCATTTTGGCTGAGTGACAAACTTATATACATCAGTGTGCAGTGTGTCATTTCTTCTATGTTTAACATGATATCAATTAGTCAATGAAGAAAATATATGCATGTATATAAGCATAGATGGCTTAACTAACAGAACCATTAAACCCAATGTACAGTGTTCAGTGACTTTGTCTATGTCTAGCATGATGAAAAATAGTTATATGCATTAAAATATGCAAGCTACCATTTCTTTTCAATACCAATAATTCTAACAATATAATTGGGCGAAAAGAACATCTACATTAACGCGAAGAAAACCTCTGCTCTCTACGGGTGACATTATCGTTTTGTTGCGCGGGGCAAACATGGGAGGATACACGAGACTTTAACAGTGCTTTAACAAAATCGTGCCTTCGTATCTTATGGCCAAAAAGCAGTGATATATCCCTTTCAACCGACTGGGGTTCGACCACTGAGCTTGAATGGGGTCGCGCAGAACAACATGACGAAAACAATTGGGGTTTAAACGATGTAGGAAGACCAAAAATGGAACAAACAGTCCCAAATCCACAAGGAAGGGCCATGGCAAACCTATCTCCACCATACATCATCATACAGGGTGGTTTGGTGTAGACAGCGTAACGGTCGTCTGCACCAAACCCCCTAATTCTCTATGCGCATGGTGATATAGTAATGACGATATGGAAAAAAAACTCTAAGGGCCAAACCGCCCTCCCACGAATAGTTAAGATAAAAATATCCACCTATATAGGCATATAATTTAACGGGACGAGGAAAACGGCCGGGGAAACAAACCACCGTAGAAAATAAAACCACCAAATGTTCAAACGGAAAGAGGCAAGGAAAACAAAGCCTACCTGGCACTGATGTGTAACCGGCGTGTATGGCGGGACGAAGATGGTCAGCCTTCTACAGTTGCCACCTGGATGCGGGTACCGGCAATGGGGTCCTACAAACTCAAGCGATCGACAACACGATAGCGACAGAGCACGGCAGTTAAAAATAACAATAGAATAATAAACCCCTCGACCCCGTATATATAAGGTCAACACTCGCGGCATATCAGATGGCGAACTACTTTTGGATCGGAAACTGAAAGCCAACTTTCTTCTGCAATGGCGGACGGCCAAAACGTTAAGCCATTCGTGTACCATACTTAGCGGAACCTCGGTAGACTATTCGTCGGGACCAAAGTGAAACTGGAGCTGCAACGGTAGAGCCGCAGAGGGTAAATCGATCTGCAATGGGTAAAATATGAATCAAAAGAGAAACGACTCCACATCGGAAGGGCTGGTGCTTCTTTCATTCGTAACGGCGGAACCGTAAAGCGTACCACCGTCCGCAACTTTGGGACTTAAGTCGGAAGCAACAAAACTAAAGGCTCGGAGAGTTTAGAGCTTTGGCAGCCGCAACGGAGAAACCACAAAAGATGCAGCCTTCCACAACGATGGGAATTGAATGACTTAAACATCCCGAAACCAAAATCCTTCCGCAGACGCAACGACGAAATCCCCCTGACTTACGGTATCGGAAAAAATAACACAGGCGGGAAACGAAACATTTAAGCAATGATCGAGAGAGGAAGTGATTTTCCGTCCGCAACGACAAAGAAAGAAATGACAAATCCTTCCGACATAAACCAAAAGATCGACCGATGTGAAAACCAACGGATCGGCAGACGAAAGTGTATTTCTTTCAGCAACGGCGGAAGACCAAAACAAAGATCCACCTGTAACGGCGGGGCACTAACCAAAATAACTTCTGATTCAGGCATGCTTCAAATGCATTCAAAGGCAGTGATAAAGCTTGATCAAACAGCGGATTAATTCAAGCATCAGAGGAGGAATGAAAAACAATTGGTAGCTCAATCCAAGCATTTAGAAGTAACTCAAGGACAAAGAACTAATCGAAGCAAAGGAGGGTCCTAAATTTTTTCGGAATTTTGGGAATTTGTTGCAGCTGCAACACGGTGTTGCCAAAGCTTTGAAAGGGTTTATGGTTCTAGATTTTATATGAATTTTTGGCTTGTGGGAGCTTTTCCATTGGATCCGGAGTGCCATTTGCATTGGGAAATAGTTTTCATTTCACCGAAAACCGTTTTTGTTTGCTCCAAAAACACCCATTTCGGCAAATCTGAAGGTATAATGTTACAGTGACGGATTTGTTTTTTTTTAATCTCTCATATTTTATCAATCTTATTATTAGATATTTTTTTTAGTCTTGGACTACTGCCTTCCCTAGCTGCGTATGCTCTTTGTCGTGCACCTTGCGTGATCGCGGTGAATCAGAAACAGTGAGGGAAAGTTTTTTTTTTCTTGTCTTCTCGGCTATGTATGCTCTTTGGCGTGCACCTTGTGTGATCACGACAAATCAGAAACAGCGAGAAAACTTGAAAACGTAAACTTTTCGGGTAAGCTAACCAAGATCTAACTCCATTGTGTGAAAAAAAAAAAAATATTTTTTTTTTCGTTTTTTGTGTGATTTGTAGGAAAAGAAAGCAAGCACGGAGAACGAGAGAGAAGAGTTAAAAAGAAATTTAAAAAAATAATAAAAAAGACCCCCTTCCTCTTTTCATACTTTTTCGTACCTTTTGAATTTAGCTCACTTGATCCAAAGTTACTTTACTCCTTGATATGTCTTAGTTCAAGTCTTATCAAGCTACTTTTTAGTGCATGCAATTTCTATTCTCAAGTTACTTTATTGTAAAAGTGTATCTCACATAAATAAAATAAAATAAAAAGTGAGTCATTTAAGTCTTTAATTTATTGCCGCACTATTTAAAAGTCACATTATTGTAAAAATGAACATCACTTATTCTACAAAAGTGATTCACTTCAAAACAAATTTATTGTAAAGTGATTGTCAAAGGTTGATTTTGGGAAGAGGGGGCTTCTTTTTTTAGTTGGTCAAGTTAATATCTGCCACGTCACTATTGGGGACATCTTCAACATTTTCTTTGATCAAGCATAACTTCATCATCCAGAATCAGTTTTCAGTGCCGTTTTTTTTTAAACCGCATATTTTTTCGAGATATTTGCATCTAGATAGTTATTTTTTGTTCTTTCAGCCATTAGTTTATAGTATGGCTGCCCCTTGTGATATTATACTTACAAGTTCTAACTATTTCTCATGGAAATCTCGTATGAAAGATGTTCTACGAAGTAGGGGAATTTTCAGGATAACCTCAGGGAAAGAAATAGAACCCACTGATGATGATAAGAAAATTAAATGGGAAAATATATGTGATGAAGCTCATGGATTGATTGGGATGTCAATCTCTATTGATTTGAGATTCCATATATCTAAAATTGATGAACCTGATAAAGATTGGGAAAAGTTGAAATCTGTGTTTGGTAAACACAATGAAATTTGGAGTCATCAACTCGAGGATGAGTTGATTTCCTTGAATCCAAATGATTTTTCATGCATTCAAGACTATTTATCTAAGTATAAAACTCTTAGACTCTTATGTATAGAATGCAAGATTAAGAAAAAAGACAAACAATGTATCTATCATATTCTTTCCAAACTTGAACCTGCATATTATGTTTTTGTATCTACATTCTACTCCATGAAAGAATCATTTACTGCATCTAGCTATCAAGAGCCTAGTCTTGAATCATTTTGTGATTCCTTAATTAGAGAGCAAGATAAGCTCATTCATCTTGGAATAATTAACAATGCAGATACATATGGGAAAGCCTTATTGTCCCAACAGAAAGAAAAGTCCAAGCCTCCCAAGAAACATAATTTTCACAATAATAACCCAAACAACAAGGGTCCCAAACCCTCTTAGTCAGCTCTTTCTTTGAAAAATGACAAAGGATCCAAGCCAAAAGGAAATAAGACTGAGCGTCATTGAAATTTTTGTAGGAAATATAATCATGCTGAATCTAAGTGTTTTAAGAAGATGGCAGCCTTGGAAGCAGCAATGAAGAAGCACCACATCAGCCTAGATTCATCTTCAGAATCTAACTCTCATGGACATGCACTTTGTGCTTCTGGTTACTCTTATACTGCATCTTCTTCTTCTATTTCAATTGAATGGCTCATTGATTCTAGAGCATCTTATCATATGGCTAAGGATAAAGCCGTGTTTTCTACTATGCATGAATGTAACACCAAACAAATATTTGTTGGTGATGATAGATTTCTATGTGTTGTAAAATCTAGAATAGTTCCAGTAGAAAATGGTCATTTCAATGATGTACTATGTGTTTAAAAAATTTCCTACAATTTGTTAGCAGTCTATCAAATTACTCATTTAGGTGAAGGTAAAACTGTGACGTTTACACCTCACCAAGTTGTAATCAAGGATTTTAAAAAATTTCAAAATATCCTTACTACTGGAACTGTTGATGATATTACCAGGTTGTACAAATTTAACAACTTTGGGTCATCACCTTTTCCTTTAGTTTTTGTTGCTCATAGTGATAACTTGAGAAAACTTTGGCATGAGCGATTTGGTCACTTAAATTATCGCTCATTGCAACAACTATGTAAAGAAAATATGGTGACTATTCTTCCATTGGTATCTTGCAAGGATGGTGTTTGTTTCGGTTGTGTACTCGAAAAACATCATTGGGACAGTTTTGACAAACGTGCCTCTTGGCACGCCTCGGTTCCCTTGGAGCTTGTGCATAGTGACTTGTGTGGCCCTCTTCCATCTGCTTCCTTTTTCTGGTTTCAAATATTTATTAACCTTCATTGATGACTACTCCAGACGCACTTGGGTTTACTTCCTAAAACTTAAGAGCGAAGTATTTAACATGTTCTTGGCCTATAAGGCCCTTGTTGAAAAACAATCTTGTCATCAAATTATTAAGTTAAGATCTGACAATAGAGGAGAATATGTTAACAACAAGTTCACTACTTTTTGCACTGAATAAGGAATCCAACAACAACACACTGTTCCATATACACCACAACAAAATGGTGTAGCTGAACGAAAGAACCACACTTTAAAAGAAATGGCTAATTGTATGATCCAATCTAAGGGACTAAGTCTTCAATATTGTACTGAGGCCATAAATTGTGGAAATTACACATTTAATCGCACACCCACTAAATTTTTACAAGTTATAACACCAAAAGAAGCATGGAGTAAAATTAAACTAGATGTAAGTCACTTTCATGTGTTTGGTTGTGAAGCATGGGCTCACATTCCAGATGAAAAATGGAAAGCATTACAACCTAAAAGTGAAAAGTGCATATTTTTTGGATATTCTGAAGATGTAAAAGGTTAGAGACTTCTTCAGCCACATTCTCATGATATATTCATTAGAAGAGATGTTACATTTGATGAAAATCTCTTGGCCTGCAAGCCTAACTTGGCGGGTGTGCCATCTTTGGCCTATGAGCCTGATTCGGTGATTGTGCCTTCTTCTTCTTCTTCTTCCAGCTTCCTTGACAAGTTTCCAACTCCGATTTCTGATGATGATAGTGAGGATGAAAATCCACCTCTTCCTGCTCATGTTCCTCCAATTTCACCAGCACCAATAATTCCTCGATGGGTCCGTTCAACATGTGAAGCAACTGGTGATCTTGCAGGTGATCCTAGAGATAAACGTCAAACACGTTCTCGGTTTCAGTGAGCCTCTTCTCTTTTGGCTCAAGTTTCCAAGAATCATGATCCAGAAACTTTTGCAAAAGCTTCAGGAAATCCAGATTGGGATGCAGCTATGGATGAAGAATATTGTTCCTTAATGGCGAACGATACTTGGGATCTTGTTCCTCTTCCAAAAGGAAGAAAACTTGTCAGATCTAAATGGGTCTACAGAACTAAGTATGCATTAGATGGAAGTGTTGAAAGACTTAAGGTAAGGTTAGTTTCCAAAGGTTTTTCCCAATTTGAAGGGATTGACTACAATGAAACCTTTTCCCCTATAGCAAAAATGAACTCCATCTGCCTTGTTCTTTCCCTTGCAGCCTTACATAACTGGGAAGTCCATCAAATGGATGTCAATTCTACCTTCTTACATGGTGATTTACATGAGGAAATTTACATGGAACAACCTTCTGGATATTTTCAGAATAACTCTAGCCTTGTTTGTCTCCTTAAGAAATACTTATATGGCCTTAAGCAAGCTCCTAGAGCTTGGTATGCCAAAATGGATAGCTTTATCCTTGACACTAGTTTTTCTAGATGTCATTCTAACCCCAATGTCTATACCAAGAAAGTAGGAAACCATGTCATCATACTTTTTCTTTATGTTGATGATCTTATCCTTACTGGTAGTGACCCTAAACTTATAACCCATGTGAAATCCGGTCTTAAGCAAAATTTTGAAATGTCAGACTTAGGACATCTGCATTGTTTTCTTGGTCTCCAAGTCTTGCAAACCAAAGAAGGAATCTTTCTTTCCCAGTCTAAGTATGCTTGTGACCTTCTTCCTTGCTTCCACATGGAATATTGTAAACCAGCCCCTTATTCCTTCCATTCTGGAGTCAAACTTTCAGCCACTTGTACTTCCCCTGAAGTAGATGAAACCTTGTTTTGTCAGCTTGTTGGTAGTCTTTTATACTTGACTCATTCCCATCCTAACCTTTCCTTTGCCATTGGTTGTGTTTCCCGTTATATGCAAACTCCTCATGAAAGTCACTGGAAAGCAGCAAAAATAATACTTCGATATATTTGAGGTACAATTCAGTTTGGGATTCATTACAGTATAGGGGGGAAACTTTGTTGGTTGCTTTCACTGATTCAAATTGGGCCGGTGATCTTGATGATCGAAAGTCTACTGCAGGTTATGTTTTCAGCGTGGGATCTAGACCTGTCACTTGGGATTGTAAGAAACAATAAGCTCTTGCTCTTTCTTCAGCATAAGCAGAATATCAAGACGCAGTTAATTCCAGTCAAGAAGCTTTATAGCTTCGACAGATCCTTTCAAAGTTTGGATTCGAGCAGCAGCAGCCTACTCCACTTTGGTGCGACAATCAAAGTGCCATAAAGCTTGCCAAAGATCCAGTTCTACATCAGTGCAGCAAACACATTGAGCTACACATGCACTTCATTAGAAATCTTGTTCATGATCGTGTTATTGAAGTGCTCTATTACCCTACAGATGATCAAGTTGCAGACATATTCACCAAGTCTCTTACAGAAGTGAATTTTTCTAAACTTCAGTGTATGTTAGGAGTTTAGGAATGTGTCCTTAAGGGGGTATAGGCTCTAATGCCTCCTTCCTTCTCCTAATAGTGTCACTTTTGTAAATCCTTCAATCCTATCCCAAGTTGTTCTTAAGGAGGGATTTTAGGATATTTAGACACTTAGGAGATAGTTAAGATCAACTTGTGTAATATATCTGTTAGGTAAAAGTGTGTTTATTTAGTATGCATTAGTATGCATTTGTAAATATTCTAATCCAATGGTCATGATATGTTCTAGACATAGAGTGATCCGACACTTCAACTTCTCTTAGATCATACCTACCATTGATCTGTGGCTTAACACCCAATTGGTCTATGATCTCTATTTAAAGAGCATAGAGGGTCCTTGGCTAGTTGATCGATTATGAGAAGCTCATGTAACATTCTTTCTTTTGCATAATAAATTGCTCCAAGTATCTATTTGGCTAGGGCCGTGGATTATTTCCCTCTCGAGGGTTTTAACCACGTGACAAACATCAGTGTGTTGATCTGTGATCTATTTTTGTGAAGCAGTTTCTGAAGGTGTTCGGTCTTTTGGGAGTACCCTCTGTACCCAAACACATGTGAGATGACATGTAGGATCAAGTCTTATATTTGGTTAGTGAATTGAAAGGGTATAAATAGGGAGGTGCTCTCCCTCATTTATACACACCTGACACACTCTCTAAGGCACATGAGAGAGAGATACAATTAGAGGAGGAGAGAAAGATAGTTGCTGAACATTTCTTATTACTTCTTTTGATCATCTTACTATTCTGGAGAAGTTTGTGAGGTTTTCTCTGTTATGGTTTCCCCAATGAAAATATTTGTGTCTTGTGTATATTTTATATCTTATGCATTTTGTTGTACTTGTTATTCTTTCACATAAATATTCTAGATAATCTAATCAGATCTTAAGAAAATCTAACATGGTATTAGAGCCTCTCTGGAAGAAGGCATTGTGCAGCTGTGAGAACTAGGGATTCTTAGTTGAAGGTGTTCTCTCCAAAGATCATCAATGAAGGAGGGCTAGGATAACTCACCTCACTAGGGTGCATCTATTGGTGGTATCAGTTTCTGAATAATAGAAGTTTCACCATACAACTGAAATATTGTTGCAACGACAACTAATGTAATTTAGGGTTTCATGCATGAAAACCCTAGAAGACTGAATTTAGTAATCCTATAACGTTCACCATAACACGAGATTAGAGAAGGCTCAGAATCTGAAACATTTAAAGGACAAATAGAAATTCATGATGTACAATGTGTAAAATTTTCATCCTCATATTCTCTATACTTTAGGAGGTATGGTTCCTCCAAATCAGGGTTCCAACCTCCTCCAGAATACAGTCATAAACAAGTGACCTAGGGATATTTTCTATATCTCAAGATAGGAAGGTCCAAATAAAATTGCAAAAGATCTTTTAGGTAGGGAACTAAATTTAGATCTTGTGGTACACTTTTTAGAAGTAGAATGTGAAATAGTGACACATGGCAGTCCACACAAGTTCGCTATGTTGAACAGTCCCAAAAGAGTCACCTTAGAAACTCATCATAAGTCCCACTTGGAGAATCCACTTCTACTCTAACCTATGGGTTGGAAATAGAACATGGTGGGCTATCTCAATGAGAAGTTTCAAAATGTAAGGAGCCAAAACTTTGGAGGTACATCAAAATCAATATCAGTCATTTCTACAGAAGAAATTGGAAAACTAGGGCTTCCTGTTCTGGGAGCTGCCCTCCACTATTTTCATAACAGGAGCACATTGGACAACTTGCCTTGAAGAGGCCCATCTTTATATCCAATCAGAAGGTTTAAATTCCAAGTTTTGAAAATTAGAGTTTTTTCTAACAAACCCTAGATCAGGCAGCTCCGGAACTAGGACAGACACCTCAAATCGGTAAGATCTAAAGTTTTGATATTTACATTTGAGGTTCCCATTTCAAACTAACTAATCACACCCATATTTATGACAAGCTTGGTGAATCTGACAACTTTCAAGTATGTAATTATAGGACCTCCATGATCCTTGAAGAAATTGACTTGGATCAATATTTCGGTAAGGAAGTTCTAAAAGTCAGAGGGAGATGAGGCTAAGGCTAGAGCCAAGAGAAGAATTGTAGGTTCTATTAAATATCATCTCATTCTTCATGTGTCATCCTTGAAGAAACAAAAGGGAAGTGTTCGATGCTATGATGAAGCAATCAAAGAAGAATAAGGTATTGTTATAACCAGCTTGAATGGCCTCCCAAGACTATGGGATTCATTCATTCGAGGAATGTGTGCCAGAAGGAAGTGATTACCTTCAAAAGACTCTGGGAACACTGCACACAAGAAGAATCTTAGCTCATAATAAGCGAAGATAAGATGGGAGCAACTGAATATCAATATCTCATGATTCAAAGAAGATCCCTCAAGCGATCAGGAATATGAATGACTCAATTCTTGAAGAACCTCTTATCCATCTTAGCATTTGCATAAGAAATGATGATATTATGAATGAACAAGATGATGAAAATGAAGGCTCAAGAAGGAGTCTACCCATGAACAAATAAAGATAAGTATTCAATTTTCATTTCCTGATATTCTTTGGTTATGCATTTGGTTATATTCAGTTGATGTGTTATGCATGTTTGAGTATTTGCATTTATACAACTGAATTGCACATGATGGGTAAGAATTCAATGATGTTGTACAACATCCCATTACTACCTATATATATTAAAACCTCTTTGATGGCATATTAGGAGTATTACACACTCTTAATAACATTAGGGTAGAATGCATCTAGAAGTTATTTTATGTATACATGATATGGATGAATGTTGTAGCATTGGATAAAATAGTCGCATGGCTATGTGACATATATTTGTCACTGTTAATATGTTTTGGAAATTATGATATGTTTCTAATCATGAAAATGAGATTGACTTGTAGATCATTACAAAGAACAAGTAACGACAGTTCAAAAGAGGAACCTGAAGCTTCTCAGGTCAAAGACACCATAAAGAAAGAAAGGGATTCAAAAGAATATAAAGAGAATGGTAGATCCACCTCGAGAGATGAACACCACCTTGGGCACAAGAAATAATCCAATATGAAGAATAGTATGACGATACTTCCAAATAAATAAAGAGGCCTCAGACACACCCTAGTTATGTGACATTGTTGAGTGACATCATTGATGCAGATCCTTCCATCTATGAATAAGTAGACAAGAAGAAAGGGAAAAAGACTATGATCAAAGAATACCAGTTCAAGAAGAATGATGTCTAGGATGCGGTGTCAAGACCTGAAGGGAATCCCGTAGTGACTTCCATATGGATCTACAAGATCCAGCATGCAGTAGATGGAAATGTTTTGGGATACAAGGCAAGATTCGTAGCACACAACTTCTCATAAAAAGAAGACATAGACTACGAAGATACATTTGCACTAGTGCGAGTCAAGTATATGTAGATCATCCACTGGGAGATGAGACACATGACAAGCAGACTCATGTGTGAAAGTTAAAGAAGTCCTTGTACAAGATCAGAAGGAACCCATCGGATAGAACATATAGTTACATAAGGAGCTTGAAGATTGCCTAGAGTGATGAAGATATTAACCTTTTCTACAAGATTTAAGATGAAAGACTATAGAGGATGACAAGCTCACATATGGGTGTGAGAAGAAATTTTCAAAAAGTTCAAGATAGAGGATCTTGATTTCCAATGACCCTATATGGATACATAGAATATTAGTAGCATAGGACGTTACTTGTCACTCCATTACATATGTTTCAATACATAGAGTATGAAAGCTAGAGGGAGAATGATGCTCCGCTTCAGAGGGAGTGACTGCAGAAGATCCTGAGGTTCGACATGGTATGACAGGATGGAAAAATTATTGATGTCTCTAGGATTTACTAGGAGTAAACCATATTCCAACCTTTACTTCAAGGTTGAAGGAAGAATACCAATGATGCTCCAGTTATATATCGATGACATGTTTTTGACAGGAAAAGAGGAACTCGTTAAAGATGCAAGAAGGATACTTGATGTTGAGTTCAAGATGAAGGACTTGGGTATGATGCACTGCTTTCTAGGCATAGAGGTGTGGCAGAGTGTAGATGGAATATCCCTTAGACAAGGGAAGTATGCAATGGAGATCCTGAAGAGGTTCAGGATGATGGACTACAAGGCCATGGCCACACCTATGGAATCGAACCTGAAGCTATTGAGTGATGCTTCATCAGAGAAATTTGATGCCATGATGTATCATCAAATGATTTGTTCATTGATATTCCTGACGAATACAAGACCAGACACATGCTTTGTTGTGAACCACCCTGAGCCGGTTCCTAACGGATATGATACATGCTCACCTGGTTGCAGAGCATGCAGTGAGGTACCTAAAGGGTACAGTTGAGTATGGGATCAAGTATGATATGAATCAGAAGACTAACTTGCATGGTTATGTTGATTCATATTGGTAGCGCCACTGAGAATAAGAGCACCTTGGGTTGCTTCTTCAGTCTGAAATCCAGTATGGGATACCCGTTTGGAAAGATGTAGTCCTGCATGGTGTTGAGTACAGACGAGGAAAAATATGTTGCCACTTGCTCAGCTATTTGTGACATAGTATGTTTATTTTGAAAGATACTATTTGATTTGATTGATCTGACTTGCATTTTTGTATGATGCAAGGAGGAGCAGTGAAGATCCATTATGTGATCCAGATCAAGATCTCTCGAAAGAGGGAGTGATGAGTTCTAGCATAGCCGATGAGACAGGTTTTCTGAGCATAAAATCCCGATGAAGCTCATAGGTTTCTCATACTTAATCGGTCTTGTAGTTTGTCCTTGGATGTAATCAGTCCTAGCGAAGCTCATAGTTTATCCTTGGATGTAATCAGACATGATGTGATTCTATGCTAGAAATGGACAGAGTGAAGTTTGAATAATTCAAAGAGAATATTGGTGTGCTTTAGATAGAGATTCCTTCCAAGGGGAAGTGGTGATTCTGGAAGACGTAGATATACAGATCCTTTTTGACATGGTGGCAGGTTGGGCCTCCCATGGTTGTTGATGTAAGTGCTAAGAGCCTTTCCAACATGGTGGCAGGTTGGGCCTCCCATGGTCATTGATATAAGTGTTGAGATCATTTTTGACATGGTGGAAGGTTAGGACTCCCATGGTTACTGATGTAAGTGTTGTGTTATATGTATCTGATTTGTGCTCCATGTGACGATGAGATTATCTGAAGGTGATGAGATAATAGTATGGTACTATTGTCATCATATCTGCTCCAACAAAATTTATAAGTTTCTGGCAGCACACATAATGGTTTCATCTAATGTGGCCCTCAAATGATCCCATATTTTTATGCATTTGTGGAGGAGAGGAAAAAGGTTCATTGTATTAACATACTTTTCTCAAAGCTCCAAGCTACCCCAAAAAGGATTTATAGTACAATTTATGTAGCTAATTCTATTGTGCAGTCTGTGGCTGAGTCTTCTTTCATGACACCGATTCCTTTACCATCTCCTATGGTCTATATACACATTAATGATTTATGCAACCTCCTTAAAGAGGATGTTATCAAGAAGAAATGTAGTTTGCAAGAAGATATTGCATGTGGAAACATTAAACATGGTTATTATTGTGGAAACATTTAAGTTAAAAACTTTAAGGAGCGTGCACCAGGAAAATATTCCAGATTAAATTCAAAGAGGTCAATGTTCTCTGAGGAAAAATGAGGCAGAGTGTTAAAACGAGGCAATAAGGAAGCTTCACATGCATAGTTTGTACGGAAATTTTCATGCAAGTCACCTGTTTATCACAAAGTGTAGGATCTATGATAGTGATGGTCGTCTTCTCTATTATTGCGATCTGAGAAATCTTGAATTTGTTATCAAAAACTATTACGAAGGTAGGGATATTAATAGGGAATACATAGAGGCTTCCTTACTTGTTGGCATGGGTCCAAGGAAAAAAAGGTGTTTAAGCAAGAAGAAAGGTTTGGTTTTCAAGCAGCTTGGCATAAATTTTAGTTTTATGGATAGTAATGGCTCTAGAGGCAACGATGTTGAGACCTTTAAATGGAGAAGTACTTTGGATATGAAAAGAGCAGATGAAGAAGTAATTTCACCAGCTATTGTGGAAGATAATTTGCCAAATTGTTTGGAGTATATTTAGGTCAAAGGTTCTTGTTCACTCAAATCAATTCATATTGACCCAATTCAATTTCTTTTCCGATTTTGAAGGTTATGATATTTCTAGGTGTTCTTTGGAAAATGGACACATAGGCTCTAGATATTGAAGATTTGTGATGGTTATGTGATACTCATATCATACCCAGGTCATCTAGAATGGACGTGGATCTTTGGTCAAAGTTCTGGTCAAATCCTCTCCTTAGCGTAAGTAATGGATAGTTCAACAGCATCGAATTAATATGCTCAGCTCAGTTCCTGACTTTGATCTTTTCTAGGTGTCTTGTTGAGAATATGTTACATTTAAAATATAAAACAGTTATATTGCCTTATCTCATGACACTTTGTGTCATGAGATTAAGGTGACCATAAGAAATCATAAGTGCAGATGTTGAAATCGATTCAAGAAGGAGGTTTTTGAGTATGATCTGGTAGAAACATATTGAATATCTCTTCTACAATAGTGCATTCAGTTGCACTAAATTCCTTATTCAAATTCCATGTAATGATTTCCTAATCAGTACATTGCCTATATCGAGGCGCAAGGCATGGTATTATAAATCTAAATGTAAATGATCCAAATGTTATATAAGAGCAAACTGAGATGCTTGAAAAGAGAAGGGAGGAAGGGGAGGTACCAGCTGAGAGGGCTGAGGAAGGGTTTGAACATTCTGATACTGGAATGGCAGGAGCATGTATGCACTCTGCTTTTGTTAGCTGCTTTGAAATGATTATGTTCATATGAGCCTCCTTTCTATTTTAATAATTGAATTTCATGTGTTGTGATTTTGTCTGGTGTATGGTAATCTTAATCCATTGCTAGATTCTCACGATTAATGTGAAGTTATCCTTAAGTACTATATGCAGATCCCTACATGGAAGGGAAACGCTGGGTGAACTTCAGCAACTGGAGAAGAAGAGGATTAATATTTCGAAAGAAACTGCACGACTAACGTTTTTAAAGAGAACGAAAACTCTACATAGGTATCCAATCCCCCTTGAATATAACTGCAACCTATGAAAGCCTTAATGAAACCATCAGATCCCTACATGGAAGGGAAACGCTGGGTGAACTTCAGCAACTAGAGAAGAAGAGGATTAATATTTCGAAAGAAACTGCACGACTAACATTTTTAAAGAGAATGAAAACTCTACACAGGTATCCAATCCCCCTTGAAGATATGATATATATACTGCTATTCAGTATTTTCTCTCAGATCTAGCTTGATTTTTGTAGTAAGTGTTACCTACCACCAAATTCCATAAATTCATTTTCCAGTTATCCATTAAACCAATTTAAGATTTCTCTAAGCTTGACCCTAGCAGTCGAGGCTCAACTTTAGTGATAACATCTTCTGGTGTTGTTACCGAGGATGGAGGAATGAAGACATACTTCGCTAGGCTGTATGACAATGAATATATCCAGATTTTGATGGTGAACAAAGGCTGGTGACATAGTGGCTACAAATTTATTCACCGAGTGACTCCAAAGAATTCAGAGGCAACTCCATTTGTTGAGGATCTAGAATTCCATCACAAGATCGAATGAATGCCATTATGGCTCAGAGGTTTGCACCTCTTGACTTTTCTACAGTTCCTAGTTTCCCACATCTAGTACCAAGTATGACAGAATGGGGATATTTTCTTCCTATCTACAGAGAAACGAGAGAAGATAATCCTGCTAATCACCTCATCAAGTTCCATGAATGCATGAATCTGCTAGATTTATAGCACGAGGATGTTCGTATGAAGATGTTCATGTATTCATTTGATGGTGATTCACGTGAATGGTATTTCTCATTACCTCCTTCCAGTATTTCATCCTTGAAGGATTTTCACATAGTATTCCATAAGCACTATAAAAGGTACTTTTCAGCTGAGTTTTTATTTGAAAATTGTTGTGAGGAGTATGAATTGCATAATGAGACTGAAGATATAGATAAAGAAGATATTGTTCCTCGCAATATTCATTAGTTGTCTACTAATATTCAAGATGATGTGTCTTCCCATAAACATGAACTATAAATGGATAATGAAGAAGCTGTGGATTCATAATTTGCTGAAGAAAATGAGGAAGCAGACTCGTTATATTTCATTTCTTCTATTAATTTTGTTTTACATGAGGAAAAGTTTCAAAATTCTGTTATGAAAACTGATGATAGCATTATAGAAATGAAGTCTTCACTTTTGAAAACTGATCAAGTTGCTCATGCGCTGTCATCCTTCCAAGAAACTCGTGAAGTGGAATTTTATAAAGTTCAAATTTCAAAAAGTTTTGAAGGTCAAATATTTAATGATGAAATTTCACACACTCTTTTGGAAAATTTGGAGAGTCAAGAAAATACTCTTCATGATGTTTTTTATCAGCCTATTTATGATGAATATTTAGATGATGAAGAAAGGAATTCTGAATATATATATATATATATTGAATTTTTCAACAATCAACCGGTGTATGCCAGTTCTAAATCTGATGATGAGAAATTATCAAATCAATCTATTATATTTTCTTCTTCATCGAATGTTAACCAGTAGATCGAAGAATATCATGAAGTAGAGGTTACTGATATTCAAAATTTAGGAATTCATAAATATCAACCTAAGTATGATAGGTATTTTGATGAAGAAGAGAAGTTTTTTCAAACACCTATCAAACCCTTCAATTATGATGCTATATGTGACAGTGACACCCATGAGAAAGAAAGAGGAGAGAAATACTCAATGGAAACTCTTGAGCACCAGATTTCTACATCAGCCTTTATTGATATTTTCAACAATAATCTACTCTTTGACAATAATCGATTAGGTTTTGAGGAAGGCAGTGACAAAGAATTACTAGAACTGTTCATCCAGTCCTCATCAGTCGAGCAATACTTTTCAGAAATCAGCCAACTTGGATTCATAGAAGACAAGCAACAGGAAGAGGTCATTTTTGGTAATTTTTATGATCTTGTTGCAAGTTACTTAGATTCAATAGTGAACTGTAAATATTCTATCATTAATTTATTAGAAACATATTTCGATGGAGGTGAGTATGAATTATGCTTTTCAATATTTTTTATTATGTATATCCTCAAAGTTAGAAGCAAGTTTTGGTTAGTTGATGGAATTTTTGCATCGCTTCAATGGAAGCATGATTTTACTTGAACAAAGTTGTATATTTGGTTAGTATAGATAGTGTGGATAAATAAGCTTGATGCTTCAAGCATTTCCTTAAGTTTGCAGTATGAGAAGAGCAGGCTTTCAAGGTTTGGAATAGGTTAGGAATAAGATATAAATACTCCAGCCCAATGGAGACAAAACACTGGTTGCAGTGATGGATTGGAAAGGCACAGGTCTACTTGTTCTTGACAGCTCATAGGGAGCATGCCATCCCCAGATGAAGCCATATGTTGTCATCAGATCTGCTCCAACAACAGTTATAAGTTTCTCGAAGCACACTGAATGGTTTCATCTAAGGTGGCCCTCAATTGATCCCACATTTTTATGCATTTGTGGAGGAGAGGAAAAAGGTTCCTTGTCTTAACATACTTTTCTCAAAGCTCCAAGCTACCCCAAAAAGGATTTATAGTACAATTTCTACAGTTGATTTTATTGTGCAGTCTGTGGCTGAGTCTTCTTTCATGACACTGATTCCTTCACCATCTCCTGTGGTCTATATACACATTAATGATTTATGCAACCTCCTTAAAGAGGATGTTATCAACAAGAATGGTAGTTTGCAAGAAGATATTGCATGTGGAAACATTAAACAAGGTTATTATTGGGGAAACATTTAAGTTAAAAACTTTGAGGAGCGTGCACTAGGAAAATATTCCATATTAAATTCAAAGAGGTCAATGTTCTCTGAGGAAAAACGAGGCAGAGTGTCAAAACGAGGTAGTAAGGAAGCTTCACATTCACAGTTTGTACGGAAATTTTCATGCAAGTCACCTGTCTATCACAAATTGTAGGATATATGCCAATGATGGTCATCTTCTCTGTTATTGCGATCAAAGAAAGCTTGAATTGGTGATCAAAAAATATTATGAAGGTATGGATATTAATAGGGAAGACCTAGACGTTGCCTTACTTGTTGGCATGGGTCCAAGGAAAAAAAGGCATTTAAGCAAGAAGAAAGATTTGGTTTTCAATCAGCTTGGCATAAATTTTAGTTTTATGGACAGTAATGGCTCTAGAGGCAACGATGTTGAGACCTTTAAATGGAGAAGTACTTTGGATATGAAAAAAGCAGATGAAGAATTAATTTCATCAGCTGTTGTGGAAGAGAATTTGCCAAATTTTCTGGAGTATATTTAGGTCAAAGGTTCCTGTTCGCTCAGATCAGTTCATATTAACCCAGTTCAATTCCTTTTCCAATTTTGAAGGTTATGATATTTCCAGGTGTTCTGTTGGAAAATGGACACATAGGCTCTGGATATTGAATATTTGTGATGGTTATGTACTACTCAGATCATACCCAGGTCATCTAGAATGGACGTGGATATTTGGTCAAAGATCTGGTCGAATCCTCTCCTTACCGCAATTAATGGACAATTCAACAACATCGAATTAATATGCTCAGCTCAGTTCCTGACTTTGATCTTTTCCAAGTGTCTTGTTGAGAATATGTTACATTTAAAAGATAAAACAGTTATATTGCCTTATCTCATGACACTTTGTTTCATGAGATTAAGGCGACCATAAGAAATCATAAGCGCAGATGTTGAAATCGATTCAAGAAGGAGGTTTTTGAGTATGATCTGACAAAAACATATTGAATATCTCTTCTACAATAGTGCATTTAGTTGTACTAAATTCCTTATTCAAATTCCATGTAATGATTTCCTAATCAGTGCATTTCCTATATCGAGGCGCAAGGCATGGTCTTAGAAATCTGAATGTAAATGATCCAAATGTTATATAAGAGCAAACTGAGATGCCCAAAAAGAGAAGGGAGGAAGGGGAGGTACCAGCTAAGAGGGCTGAGGCAGGTTTTGAACATTCTGATACTCAAATGGCAGGAGCATGTATGCACTCTATTTTTTTTTTTGCTGCTTTGAAATGATTATGTTCATATGAGCCACCTTTCTGTTTTAATAATTGAATTTCATGTTTTGTGATTTTTTCTGGTGTATGGTCATCTTAATCCATTGCTAGATTCTCACGATTAATGTGAATTTATCCTTAAGTACTATATGCAGAACCTGGTTCATGTTTTTCATAAATTCATACTCGTAGCTTTGTCCTATCCATCTTGATTGTGATATATAATGTTGTTCAGTATTTTCTCTCAAATATAGCTTGATTTCTATAGTAAATCTTACCTACCACCAAATTCCATAAATTCATTTTCCAGTTATCCATTAAACCAATTTAAGATTTATCTAAGCTTGAACCTATCAGTTGAGGTTCAACTTTAGTGATAATGGGTACATAGGTGTTGCAAGGCATGTAATCAGTCTTGGGATGCTCCTTTAGGTTTTTCAGTGGCATATAATCAGTCCTGAGAGATATTGTAGGTTTTGCAAGAGGAATATAATAAGTCCTGAAATGTACCTACTTGATGGATTGCTTGTAGAGATGATGAAGAACTAGAAGAGGGATAGGCATACATCCATTATGAAAAAGGGTTGGAGCTATAGATGAATAGCTGGTAGAGGACTAAGCCTACATCCAACATGAAAAAGGATTGGCATTGTAGATGAATACTTGGCAGAGGACTAGGCCTACCTCCAACATGAAAAATGGTTGGCACTGTAGATGAAGACCTGGCAGAGGGCTAGGCCTACATCCAACATGAAAAAGGGATGGCACTGTAGATGAAGATCCAACATGAAAAAGGGCTGGCATTGTAGATGAATACCTAGCAGAGGAATAGGCCTAAATCTAGCATGAAAAAGGGATGGCATTGTAGATGAAGACCTAGCAGAGGACTAGGCCTACATCCAGCATGAAAAAGGGTTGGCACTATAGAAACTTCTGATGACAGATAGTATGGGACTATGATAAAATTATAAGAAGATGTTGGCAACAACTATGATGAAGCCTCTATGACTCTGTGATGATGATGATGCGATGAATACTTGACCAAATGTGTTGATGATTGTGAAAATAGAGAATACCTTCCTAGTTAAGCGATAGTGTTGATGTATTTGTAACTTTAGAAGATATTCTGATGTATATTGTCATTGTATGTTATCATACCCCCATTGGGGATGTGTGTTACCCCTTTACAGGATGTCTAAATTGTGTCTAGACCTTGAGGTACAACCTCCGTTGTAAGTCAAGGAAATAATCTCCATTGTAACATCATGTAATATGTAATTGTGTCCTCTCTAAGAGAAGTGGGCCCCATGTGAGATGACACTTAGGCTCGAGTCTTATATTTGGTCAGCGAATTGAAAGGGTATAAATAGGGAGGCGCTCTCCCTCATTTATATACACCTCACACTCTCTCTAAGGCACATGAGAGAGATAGATAGTTAGAGGAGGAGAGAAAGATGGTTGTTGAACATTTCTTATTATTTCTTTTGATCATCTTACTATTTTGAAGAAGTTTGTGGGGTTTTCTCCTTTATGATTTCCCCAATGAAAATATTTGTGTCTTGTGTATATTTTATATCTTATGCATTTTGTTGTACTTGTTGTTATTTTAGATAATTATCCTAGATAATCTAATCATATCTTAATAAAATATCACATTATTGGACTGTCAGGAGTCAAGAAGTCTATTCATTTACAAATAGGTTATTTGGTTACCATTAGATCAAAATTGCGAAGGAGGATCGACACAAAACAACATTTCTGATAGAGTGGGGATGTTTCCAGTATATAGTGATGCCCTTTGGAGTCAAGAATGCTCCTGCTATATTTTCCAGAATAGTTGTGGTTGCTTTCAAATATTTTATTCACAAGTTTATTGAAGTCTATTTTGATGACTGGACAGTATTTGGGCTCATAAAATAGCATATTGAGAGCCTAAGAATGATGTTGGAACGATGTCAACAGTATCATATTTCTATTAATATAAATAAATGTATATTTTATGCTCTCTTTGGAATCATGTTGGGTTATGTGTTTTTTCGCGATGGAATCTTGGTCGATCCTGCTAAAATTTTGATCATTGTCGACCTACCACCACCCGCGATAGTAAAGAAACTAAGAATGAATTTGGGATATACATGGTACTATGATAAATTTATCAAAGGATATGCATAGGTGACTTATCATATGGAGAAATTATTGAAGAAGGATGTGAAGTTTCAGTGGACTGAACAATGCCAGGAGAGTTTGGATGTCTTGAAGAATAAGATGGTCACAACACCCATATTAGTTTTTCCATACTGGAAGAAGAAGTTTCATGTACATGTAGATGCGTCATCTGTCGCACTCAGTGTTGTACTAACACAACCTGGAGAAGGTTTTATTGAACATCCTATTTCCTTTACTAGCAGAAAATTATCAACATTAGAGAAGAATTACACCATGATTGAAAGAGAAAGCTTAGTTATGGTCTATTTACTTCTAAAGTTTCCACACTATTTACTGGATGGACATTTCAAAATGTACACAGACCATTCTGCGTTGAAATACTTGGTCAATAAGCTAGTGTTGGGGAGGGGAACCTATCAATGGCTTCTCCAGGAATTTGACTTTGAGATCATTGTTAAACTAGGTCGACTGAATTCAGGACTAGACCATCTATCGAGGATAGAAAGTGGATAAGAACTTGGTAATCTCGATGATAATATTCCTGATGAACAATTATTTGTGGTCAAGATGTTTGATGACCATTACAGATATATTATATAATTATTAATTATGGGAAATGCACCAGTCAGATTCACTAAAAACGCAAAAGAAACAATTAGTGGTAAGAGCTGCAGAATTCTAGTTGATTGTTGGACAGTTATACAAAATGGGACTAGATGAAATTCTTTGTCGTTGCATTTTGGATCATGAGCGACCGATGATATTAAATGAAGTGCATGCTTATGTTTTAGGATGCCATTATGTGGGAAATTCCATAGTATGAAAAATTTTATAGGCAGGAAGGACTATGGTGGCATTCACTGCATGCATATGCTAGAGAATATTGTCGCAGCTGTGACATTTTCCAAAGAACTATAAATCCATCACAATGAGATGAAATGCCGCCAGTACCTCAAATAAATTTACAAGAATTTGACAAATAGGCTGTTGATTTTATCGGACCAATTAATCCACCAGGAAAAATATCAAGTGCACGATACATTATCACTGTGACAGATTATTTGTACTACTGTGACCATTGCCAAATTTTTGTTTGACAATGTAGTGACCCGATTTGGTTTCCCGAATATTTTTATAAGTGATCAAGGAACACACTTTGTGAATCATTTAATTGACATATTAACTAAAGAATTTCATAATCAGCACTGGAATGTGACATTGCTTCATCCATAAGCTTATGTTGTTGTCGAAGCCTTTAATAAGATTATGGAGATCAATGCATTGACAAAAATCTATAATGTTCAAAGAGATGATTGGGATCAAAAATTATATGCAACATTATGGGAATATCGCACCACCTGTAAAACGTTGATGGTCCAAAATTCATTTCGACTGGGTTATGGACAAGAGGTTTTCATGTCGATGGAGTATATTGTACCCAGTCAAAGGATAATTGTGATTACTGAAATGAATGATATTGGAATTGTTGAAGAAATATTGCTAGATTTGTTCCAGTTAGAGGAAGAGCACTTTGTCACTAGATATCATCAAAATGTTGAGAAGGAGTGAAATAAAAATAGACACAACCGACATATCAAGAATAATCAATTTCACATTGGAGATCTTGTTATCATGTATGATAGTAAGTTTTTGAAGCATCCCAGAAAGATTATAACACATTGGCTGGGACCGTATATTGTTATTCAAATCACTGAAGGAGGACTAGTGCAATTGAAAAAGTTAGATGGAACACCTTTTAAGGAATTTTTGAATGGAAGTTATCTAAAACCTTACCAGGGTAGCCACATCTTGTTCGGTTGAGAATTCAAATAATAAAAATGAATGAGAAATGTGAAAAGTATAAAATTAGAGTCACAACAATCTAAGAAACAAGACATAAACTCACAATAGATGTCACAGATCAATTTTACTCAGAAATGACATGAAACAGTGCAATAAGGAGTTGCAGTTGTATATTTGCTTATCATTAACAGAAGTAGTGATACAATGCAATACAATGGCATAAAGATCCATGCAATTAAAATCCTAGAGAGGTCATTCGAATTGATTACATGAGAGTGGCTTACTTGTTAGTTAAACACCACTCGGTACATCAATTAACCACTTAACTCAACCTTAATTGACTCTAACTGACTCGAAGGTAGTTTAAACTGAGTCTAACTAAATAGAACTCAACTGCACACAAACAAGAAGGTGAGGATGCCTATCTAACTTCAATTAGGTGAGATGAACCGAACTACACCGATTTGAGTCACCAAAAGTAGGTGGAGGTGCCTTTAATCACTCCAGTTAACTGAAATTAACCCAAAATAGGCTAATTGATGAGGAAGGTGCCTTTTCAAATCCGTTTTAACTAAACAATAGGTGAAACAACCTCCATTTAACTAAATGGGGTGTGTATTTCATGCAGATCAACCGTGATTTTCTCCTTGATGGAAGGAGGAAGCTTAATTAGTATCCCTAATTGAAGTAGAAGACTCCGTTAGGCTCGTTGATTGAAGGAGGATGACCATTTGATGATTCAGTCACATATTCGAGTCAAGAACTTAGGATAAGTGGTAAATTAGGCCAAATAATCCAAATAATGATGTGTGGTTGGATAATGACTCCAAAACCCCCCCTCAAGCTAAACACATGTGGAGGAGTAAAATAGATATAGGACCCTAGTAATAAAGTCCATAGGCCACTCTTTACAAAAATAACTCTAAAATGCTCAAAATATTCTAAGTGAGGAAAAGAGGAAAAACCCTATGGGAAATAAACCCCCCCTCAAAATGAACACTTAAGAATTAATCTGAATCACCATGGAACTCACCCCCAACAGTGAACGGAGGAAAGTGAACTTCTTCTCAAAGAATCTCTTGGTGAAAATGTCTACAATTTGCTCATTTGTGGGGAAATATTTCAGAACAAGTGTTCTATCATGCACAAGTTCTCTGATGTAGTGCTTTTGTATCTCGATGTGTTTGGTTCTCTCTCTTTGAATCATATCTATATAGACCTTGATAGCACTTTTATTGTCACAAAAAATGATAGTATATGAAGTGCTAGCAATTTCAAACTCGACCAAAAGACATTGCAAACAAACTACCTACATGCATACATTGACCGCTCCCCTATACTCTGCCTCTACTAAAGAAAGGGAAACAGTAGCCTTCTTTTTTCTTGAACAAAAATAATTAGACCACAAAACATGAAAACATAGCTAGAAGTATACTTCTAATCTATGCTATCTCCTGCCCAATCAAGATCTTTGAATCCTACCAATTCTAGTTCAGAATCAACACCATAGTTAATTTCATAGGATCTAGTACCCTGCACGTACTATAGAATCATCTTGGATTCCCTCCAATGAATTTCATGAGGTTGTTGCATATACCTTGATACAACATTCACAGCATAACAAATGTTAGGCTTTGAATGTTTCAAGTAGAGAAGGATCTCGATCAACTGATGGTAGAAAGTAGAATCCACCTGTGGAGTAGTATTTCCCTCTTCAAGGCTGATTCCTGGGAGGAATGGGAAAGTTTTTTACTTACAATCAGCCAAATTAACCTGAATTAATAGGTCTTTGTTGACATCCTGGGTTTTATATTCCTAGAAAAACTACAAGGAAATCAACAGAAGGAAAAATTCCAACCAGAAAGGCTTTGAATCAATCCCACGCAGAGACGATCCTATCACCAAGTTGTTTGGGATGACTAATTCCTATGGATACAAGGCCTCCACTTGCACAAAGGTTTTTCATATCTATAATATCTATTCTCATGACAAGTGATCAAATATTCAAAGTAACTCGTCCTAGACTAACTGTTTAAAAAAACTTAAACAGGATGAAAAGTGGATTCAAGATAGGATAGTTGCAAAATATAATAGGCAAAAGAAACTAATTACACAATGTGCAAACATGTAAATTAAGATCAATCTCTTTAACCAACTTTAAATAAATCTTACACAAAAAATTGCAAAGGCTTATCTAAATGTTACAGATGTACAACATATCCAAGAGGCAATACTAATTGACAAATAATTACCAAAGATCAATGACTAATCATCAGCTGCAAAATAGATCATGTAGATAAAAAAATACATTTATTTAACATACATTCAATATGTCAATTGTGTAAGGAAAAATAAATACATGGATAAACGCATTAATAGATACAACCAATAATTAGCATGCCAAATAGATGGAAGAATGACTAGGATTCATTAAAGACATTTGATGAAGAACCATGGAACATAGAATAAATGACTATAATTGTATTAACTTGCAAAAAATTACAAAGTACCAAAAATCACAATCTTTCCTCTTATGCAACTGGCAGTCTGTTCTTTAGAATAACTCCTAGGCTTAATATCCAAAGTCCCCCCCTCTGCTTGGGAAAGTATTTCCCTTTAAATAATATTACATACGTTACAAAAAAGGAAAATTCCCAAGATGTGGGATTACAAAATAATATCGTTCCAAGGTTTTCCAAGGGTGCAATGCCACTTGGAATCTAGGTCCATCAAATAATCAATGTCCTGATATTTTGCATGTTCCAGGTGTACTTCGGTTATACAGATTTTGGATGCAACCTCCCTCTTCTTGACTTTCTTCGACTCTCCAAGGTACACATGTATTCTAAACATCACGGAATGAGGTATCTCGATCCATCTCATTATCTCTCACATGGTGAGCTGGCTTATCCCCTGAATCTGTTCCTTAGATGTAGAAAAATTTTGTTCAATTTCTTCTAATTTGAGCTTACGGGGAAGCACCTGGTCAATCGGATCTAGAGAAGGCAAATAAAGAAAACTGAGCAAGGTTTCAGTAGCCGTCCACCTACGTGTACATGTCCCCTATCCACCTTTTATGATGGATTCTACCGCATCATATATGTTCTCCCAAGTCTTGATTGTAACTTAAATTTTCTTATTCCGAAGTTTATCCATCATTGGCAAATCATGTGGTTTGAATCTGATGTGTTTTTTCCAATCTAATATGTTTTCAAAATCCTTGGTTGCTTCCATTCTATGAGTATGATGATTTTTTAGGACATCATATTGTTTCTCAAATGAGTTTTATAATTCATGCATTTCATTGAAACCTGCATACAAGTTGGCCATAGATTGATAGAATTCATCATGAACTCTATCGGCTAACTATTTGAATTCTTCCTCTGTCAATCTAGAGAAAGAGGAAGAAGATGAAATTAGTTGTGACTCCTTGAGTTTTATCTCAAGGGTAGAAATATTATCTACCTGTTTCCAATTGAGAATATCTGACTTCTCAAGTTGATGCTTGAGATAGTATTCCCTCTTCTGCAACCGTTTCAATTTCTCTTTATGCTCATGTTTCAAGAGTAGGACTTGTTTTTTATGGTGTGCCTCAGCTTCCACCAAATCTTGTTTGGATTTCTACAGTTCTTGTTCCTTATCCAAGATATATTTATTCAGCTGTGAAACTAAATCATAATTAGCCCCTGCAAAACCCCCCATAGTTGCTAATGTATCCAAATCCCCTTGTTTGATGTCAGGGGAATTTGACTTCCAGATGAATTGATTAAGAGTAGGCACCTATTTGATTGTTCCTACCCTCATCATCTTTGTTCCTTTTTTCATGACTTATTTTTTCTTCTTGTTCCAAAAATATTTTCCTAAAGAAACAACAACATCCTCACCAAAATCCCCATCCCTTCAGAATCTAAAACGGTTTCATGTTGGGAGGTGACCAAGGGATCAAGTTGTGATTGGGAGACTAGGATTTCTACACTGATGGGTTTAATAACCATGGGAGAAGTGGGAAAAATGGGTGCAAGATATGAGGGAAAAGTGAGGTAGGTGTATGAATTTGAGGAGAAGGAATCATAGAAACGGAAGGAATTTTTATTTGAAGAAGGGGAGGAGGGAGAGATGTTGGTGTAGTGTGGGATGTACGGGAGGTCTAAGAAATAAGTGGAGAGGAAGCGGAATTAATATTGGGAACTTTTGCCAATACTAATGGGTCTCTAGTTGTATCTTCAAGAATTGGTTTTAATTTTAATTCGAAAATATTTTCAGACAGCTGTGTACCAGGGATAGAAGAAGTCATAGAGGTAAGAATATTTTCATATAACTATGTACCAGGGATAGAAGAAGTCATATGGGTAAGAATATCTACAGGGCATGTAGCAAGCCCAGCTTCTTCCTCCAAGTCACTATGAATCTCATGAATTTCAATTTCAGGTTGTGGTGGAGGAGCTACCTACTGAAATGGAGGGATCTCCAAGGGCACTTACTCTTTAGGAGCAAGTTGGGATAGTGGTGGTTGCAATTCTTCCCTGCGAATTTCCTAAGTAATCTATTGTAGGTTAGCAAATGGTGATTCTGGTACCTGTACCTATTGAAGAACAAGTTTAGTTCTCTACTTCTTGGGCTAAGTTTCAGCCTCTTATGTCTATGTCTTAAGCTAAGAACTGAGATTTTCCATATTTCTCTTGATCTATGCCCCTTTATGCAAATGTTCCAACATCTATGAAGGTTTCATTCTCATTGGAGTCTCCATGAAAGCCTTACCTTTACACTATGACTGAGAAAGGAGGGCAGCAATAGAACGTGCTGCTTGATCTTTTTCTTCTTTCTCTATGTTTTGACTCTAAAGGTTCTCCCTTATGGTGAATTTTACCTTTCTGAAGTGGAGGGTGGAATTCTTCAGGTCCTTTTGTTACATGAAGACATGATATTTCACATCTGGATCATTAATATTGTTCAATGATTCTTGAAAATCGATAGTTGCTCTGTAAATGGAATTATTAGGTTGATCCTCATGAGCATACTTAAACTTAGCATGTTCCTGTACAAAGAGATTAGCCAGATAAGATTTAGGGTCATACATTCTTTTGGGGCCTTCCCCTAGGTTCATATTAGCAATTTATTTACCCAACATAGTTGCATGGGTGGAAGTTTGCAGAAAAAATTGAATATAAACTCAATGGAAATTTAGGGTAAGCCTTTATTTTATGGTGTGCCTATTTGGGAAAAAACCCATCAATGATGGTCTAAAAGGAAATTTCTTATAATACCATGCGGTTTGGAACTATCCTTGGCAGCAAATGAACTGTGTTTCTACCCCAAATTATGATATATGAGAAATAATATCCAACATACCAATCACCGTGTAATGCAATTAATGCTATGTCTCTCTTAGAAACTTCCTCAATCAAAATTCTATCACCATAATCCCATCAAAATCTTGAGTTATTTCTAGCCCGAGAAACTGCCTCGGCAGGCTTCGATCACTCATCTCAAAAGCTTCATGTAAAGCAATTTTTATAAAGCTAATTGAAGCAAGGGTGATTCCTGTGATTAATAGATCATAACCATACAGAACTATAATAAAAAACTTACCTCCATATTTCTGCAAGTACACATTTGTATCAGACTTACATCTTTCAAAGTTTCGAGATAGCAGAAAAGAATCCATTTTGGCGTACCAAGATCTTGGGGCCTGTTTTAAGCCATACAAGGATTTCTGCAGCTTGCAAACCAATGATGGATCTGATGTGTAGCCTTAAATATGCTTCATGTAGATCTATTCTTGCAGGTATCCATGAAGGAAATCACTTTTTACATCCATATGGTGCACCTCCTAGTGCTTGGATGCAAAAATGGCTTAGACTAGCCATATAGAATCCATTTTTGCCACCAATGCAAAGGTATCGATGTAGTCCACTCCTTGGAATTGAGAAAATACTTTTGATACCATATGTTCTTTATATTTTCATCTTGATCCATATGCATCAAAAAAATTTCAATAGAACCATTTTGATTGAACAAATTTCCTCCCAGGTGGCAGGGAAACTAGGTCCCAGGTTGCATTTTTCGGAGAGAGTTGAACTCTACATCCATCGCAAATTGCCATCGAGGATCATTCCGAGAATGATAATATGAATTAGGATAATATCCAATCATCATTTAGAACTTATTATACATCAAAGAATCATTTCAATAAATAGAAATACCTTTTCTTTGAAAATCTGACCGAGTTTTCCTTGGATCAGCAAGATTTCCAACATTTAACCCGACAGAAGAGAGAGTCTTTTCGGCCCATTTTGGTAGACGAGTGGGATCATTAGGATCCGATTCAGAACCTGATATTTCATTATAACTGATATAATACTTAATATCTTAAATATCAGAGCTCACACTTTCATTTTCATCTCCAGAAACTTCAGCAGAAGGAAAGGGAATTTCAGCAGTTTCTTCCTCTACTAGTTCCAAATCTTGGAGAGGTTCTCCGAAGAGGACACTTCTCTCTATGAGTATATTTTTGGTTCTGATATTCAATATTGTGTATTTATTTTCTTCCTAAATATACCCAATGAATATACACTCAACACTCCATGGTTGCAAATACTTTCTCTTATCTAGTGGAATTCGAGCCCAAGCAGTGGACCCAAAAACTCTAAAACTGGACACATCCGGGTTGTGACCAAAGTTTGCTTCGAAAGGTGTTTTTCCTTTCACTGATGAATGTGGAACCATGTTATTAATTTAGGTATAAAAATTCATGGATTCATCCCAAAAATATTCAGAAAAATCCTTAGACTCAAGCATACAGGTTGACATTTCTTTTAGTACCCTGTTTTTCCTTTCCGCTACACCATTCTGCTGAGGTGTGTAAGGAACCGTGTGATGAATATTGATTCCACTTTGAGAAAAAATTTGCAGAAGCTATGATTTGATGTGCTCACCTCCATTATCATATCTGAGAGATTTGATCTTGATCCCAGTAGTATTCTCAATGGAATCTTTGAAATCTATGAATTTTTCAAGAACTTCCAACTTCTTTTTGAGAAAATAGACCCATGTAAATCTTGAAAAGTCATCTATGAAAGTAAGCACATACCTTGAAAAGCTAGTGAATGTTGTAGTAAGTGGACCACTGATATCATAATGGATCACCCCCAAAATACATGTATCTCTACTTTCTTTTCCCTGATAAAACTTATTCTCAATATGCTTGTCGACTATGCATCCCTTGCAAATCCCTTTTGAGGATTTGATTGCTGGAAGGCCTTCCACTATGGAATATTTTTGTAGAATCTGGAAATATTTTTAGTTTAGGTGTCCAAACCTTTCATTTCATAGCCAAATTCTCTCATTTCTATAATACAAAATGGCGGATGTCTTTGAATCGTGCACAAAGTTAGAAAAATCGTAGGTCTTAGCAATGTGATTTGCTTTCCCTACAACAATGTGTTTTCTGGATGCTATCTCTGAGATATCAACATCAATGGGGATGAATGAAACTATTTTAGGAAATAAAACATGTGTCATTTTTTTAGAACTGTAATCCACCACTTAGTACCTTATTCTAAAGTCTTAGTCATTTTTATTGTCATTTATGCAATGATATGCTATGGTTTGGACTTAAGAACTTAATTGGGCAAAATAAACAGTTAAATTGGAGCTTTCACACCTACATAAGTCCTCCAAATAAGTAAAAATCCACATGTGCACCCTCATTTATTTTTAACGTGCTCCCATTCCTTGAATTTGGGAATTTTCATTGACTAGGAGCACTAGGGGCGATTTTAGCCCACATTTTGGACTATTGGAGCATTAATGCCCACCTAGAGCCTCCCACTCACCTTATGTTGCACACCCAAGCATTAAAAGGAGTCATTATTGCTACAGAACACCTCATCCATGTCCAGACCTCCATTCATGACCATTTGGGCTGAGTTGGAGCGAGTTTGGCCCACCTAGAGGGGATTGAGGCCAATTTGGCCAATTTCACATGTACAATCAAATTTGGATTCCAAGGCCTCTAGAATTGAACCAGATGTAATATATACCTATTCTTAACATATTCACATGATATTCAGTCAAATAATATCTAGTTTATGTTCACACTGTGTACGCAAAATTGTTCATCTTTCATGTTTTTTTGTTGGTTTTTGCAAGTAATTCGATTTGTGAGATTCTCTAAGGCTCCTATATATTTTTTTAGATAAAAATTATGACATGGTATTATATATGAGTTTATTTTAGTGATTTGTAGATCAATCTTGAGCATTTGAGCTGCATTTTGTAGAGAATTTCCAGATAAAAATGAGTGCTTTTGCAGGACTTTCAACAATTTTCTCACCATTAGTGCAAGTAGAAATGGAAGCAAACCACATATTGCTTAACCCATTCAATTCCTTCGATTGGAAGGAAGAAATGGTTATTCAATTGAGATCTAAGGGTCTCTACAGAGTTACCATGGGCATAGAAGTGGAGCCAAACACTATTGTAGAGAAATACAAGTACTTCAATAGACTTGATGAAGCCTATGGATTGCTATGCCTGAGTATTTCAAGAGAGATCTTATTTCATATAGATAGTTTGAAAACCCCAATTGAAGTCTGGGTTAAACTAGAATCATTGTTTGGGAAAACTGATGAATTGAGACGGCATCGTCTTGAAAATGAACTCATAAGCGTGAGCCCAGTGCATTTTGAAGCTATCCAGGAGTTCTTCACGAAGTTGAAGTCTCTATTTCTTTAGCTTAAGCGATGTGGAATTTAGAATAAATAGGATTAGTTGATACTGTCCATCCTTTCGAAGTTAGGCCCATAATTTTTAGTCTTTCTCAGCACCTTCCATATGGCAAATTGACACTTCGAAACTGGCAGATGCCAATACTAGCCAACTTCATGGAATCCCTTACCCAAGAGCAAGAGAAGATAGTTAAAATGGGCATAATCAAATCTAAAGATATATATTTGGCCATGGGTGTTTCAAATTCCCCCAAGGGAAAGCAAAAGGCAAATAATTAGAAGCAGCCATAGAAGAGGAAGTCTGATAAAGCCAAATTTAGTGATGGGAGTTCGAATCCTCTCAAGGATAAGGACAAGAAAGGGAAAGAGAAAACCAAATTCACATATTGACACAAGGGGTGGAATCCAGAGAGCTCCTGCATGATGAAAAACACTGATCATATGGTGTAGCTCTTGGGGAAAAACAACATCCCTATCCCAGATGACTCAAGGAAGAAAGATGGCACCTCCAATTTAGACAACAAGGATAAATGTCATTCCTTGGTATAAGGTGCTTCTAATTCCTCAACCTTCATTATTGGTTTAGGGGAATATATAAATATGGTCTCCACCAAAGGTCTCTTCTCCTATATGCATTCGAATAGTGGCCCAACAGTTAGAATGGGAGATTACTTTGAAATCCAGACAAAAGGAGTTGGTAGGATTTATTTGGAGCATGGTCATTTCAGTAATGTGTTCTATGTATCATATTTGGAAAAACATTTGTTGTCAGTCTATCAAATGACTCACAAAGGAGAATCCAAGAGAGTAACATTTACTCCTGACTTGGTAGAGATTGCAGAAATCGCATCAAACCAAGTTGTGGCAATTGGGTATGCAAACCAGCAAGAGAGGATGTACAAGTTCTTGAATTTTCTACCTATTTCTAGTGACCAAGCACTCCTTTCTCATGCTAATGAGGTCTCCAATATATGGCATGAAATATTTGTACACATGAACTACAAATATTTTCAAGAACTGCACAAGGATGAGATGGTTGAAGGGATTCCTTCAATGAAATATTCAAATGGAGGTTGCATTGGTTGTGTAGTTGGGAAGCATCCAGAGTGCAACTATGAGAAGGGGAAGGTAAGGAGATCCTCACAACCTCTTGTATTGGTACAATCATACCTGATTGTTCTTCTACCCACTCCCTCCTATGGTGGATCAAGGTATGTACTCACCTTCATTGATGACTACTCGAGATTCTATTGGGTATACTTCCAAAAATTGAAATCTCAACTATTTGAGCAATTGAATATTTGGAAGGCCTTAGTGGAAAATCAAAGTGGGCATAGGATAAAAATACTTAGGAATAAAAATGGGAAGGAGTATGTAAATAAAAATATTCATCATATTTGTGAGGATTGTGGCATTCAAATCCAACATTCAACTCCCTACACACCACAACAAAATGGTGTGGAAGAGAGGAAAAATAGATCTCTCAAATAGATGGCCACATGCATGATTGAGGCAAGGGATATCATTCCCAAGCTATGTGATAAGGATATTAATTTTTATGCATATATACATAACAATGCATTTGAAAAATCAGTCAAAGGAAAACCCCCCTATGAGGCATGGTTTTGCCATAAACCAAATGTCTCAAATTTCAGAATTTTTGGATCAAGAGCATGGGATCGAATTCCTTCATAAAAGAGGAAGGATTTGCAGCCACAGTGCAAGGAATGCATCATGGTTGGATATGGTGAGGGAAAAAAGGCTTATGATCTCTTTGACACATCCAAACTCAAGACTTTCATTAAGAGGAGTGTGCAAGATGAACCAATACCAGATTTTGAGCTTGCACTGGGGGAATGCTCTTCTCCCCAACACCTTGATGAAGTAAGTGATGATTCATGCTCTGTATTTTCTGATAATAATTAATAATTATATGGATTTAGATGAAATTTATGTATATGAGTCACCATCAAGGCCCAAATGGGATGAAAAAACAATACAAGCTACAGGGGAATTGGTAGACAATCCCCAATAGCCTAGGAAGACTAGATCTCAATGTAACAATGCTTCCTATGCAAGTGAAAGTGCTCTTATTGAGCACTGTTATATGATGATTGGATCTTATCCACAGTCATATTAGGAATATTTTCATGATCCAATATGGAAAACAGCAAGGGAAGAAGAATTCCATTATCTCCAAGAGAATGAAACATGGGAATTGGTTCTCCTTCCTCCCAAGAGGAAGCTTGTGCAAAGCAAGTGGATATTTTGAACTAAAATTACTGCTGATGGTTCAGATGTGAAGTAAAATGCCATATTATTTTCTAAGTGCTACTCTCAATTCCAAGGTGTGGAATACACCGAAACCTTTGCACCGGTTGCAAATATGGATTCAATAAGACTAGTTCTAGAAAGTGCACCATATGAATGTCAAGAGTGCATTTGTACATGGTGAAATACATGAGGAGATATACATGCAGAAAATTGAATGTTTCCAAGAGCATCCTTCACTTGTTTTCAGGTTGACAAAATCACTTTATGGACTCAAGCAAGCCCCTAGGGCTTGGTATGCAAAAATGGATGCTTTCTTTCTCTCAATTGGTTTCATTCAATGCAAATATGATCCAAATGTGTATTTGCAGAAAAATTATGGTGTTTTGCAGGTTATTGTGCTGTATGTAGATGACCTCTTAATTAAAGGGAGCTGCAACAATCAAATTGGATCAATCAAGGCATCCCTACATAGTGAATTTGCAATGACAAATCTAGGATTGCTAAGGCAATTTTTGGGATTGGAAATTGAGCAATCTGAAAGAGGCATCATGTTGAGTCAACATAAGTATCCTTTATACCTGATAAATAAGTTTAATATGGCTGATTGTAAGGAATCCAAGTGCCCTTTTCCTTCTGGCATTAAAATAGGTGAATTTGGTGATTCTCCTTAGGTGGATTATACACTGTACAAGCACCTAGTTGGTATTTTGTTGTACATTACACATAAAAGACCTAATTTGTATTATCTTGTAAGTGTTGTAGCAAGGTATATGCACCAGCCACATGAGCTCCATTGCAATGCACCCAAAAATATCCTCCAATATGTCCAAGGAACCAAGAGTTTTGGGGTACACTATGCAGCTAGTTCTGTTGCTAGGAAAAATGAACCTCTTGCGGACAAGAGTTGTTCCTCTAGTATGAATGGTTCAGATATAGAACAAATGATTCACAACAGAATTGGAAGACTTTCCCTATAATGGCTGGAGATATTGAATGAGTCTCTTTAATTGAATAGTGTATCTATTTCCTGTAATGATAGCTCTTCACAGATGTACTTGCATAATCACATGAAACCAAAAAACAAGATCAAAAAGCACCAAAATATGATCCACTATTCTATGTTAGTGACTAAGGAATAAATAAAATACATGATATATAACACGGCATACTTTATGGGAAAGGAACCTATTTTGCATTAAATATTGAAGAAGAAGTTTACAACCTTTTCCTTAGTGTCGATATGCTCCTTTAGATGCCAATATCTTGTCCCCAAAAGATCCAACTTGCTCCTCCTATGCTCACCCTACAGATTTAGGCCATAATGTCAATGCAACCGCATAACTTTGATCTCTCTCAACCATGGATATGAGCCTTCTTTTATAGGCATTGGGAGGATAGGGATGGTTGAGTAAATTGTCGGTGAGGTGGATAGGAGATCCTAAAAGGATGGATCTCGAGTCCAAGTAGTCCTTAGGTGTAGGGATAAGGGTGCCATGAAGCCTTCTTTCAAGAAGCTTCATGGAAACCTCTCTTTTTCACTTTTTACCAAGGGCATCACTTCTTCCTCACTATGACAGAGCGATGACAGGGCAGAACTGCACCTTGAATAAGAGGTTGTTAGATTTTTAACATTAAGCTAGCATAACATTAGGATCTTTAACTGAGAGAACAACAAGCACAACAATCAAACACAAGAGACAATGAACACAGTGTTTTTCCTCAAGGAAACAATAAATGGATAAAACCCTACAAATTCCTCAGAGATAGAATCAACACCAAAGTAAAACCCCAAAAATAGTAAGATGATCTCCCGACAGCAGTAACCTCTTTCTTCCTTGCCCTAGTGTCTTTCTCTTCCTCAGCTAAGCACTACAACTGAGTGTGAGTGAGTGTGTGATAAATAGAGAGTCTAGCTCTCTTTATACTAATTCCTGACTTGGCTAAACCCAACTAGGGCCGACTTCACTAAGTGAGTCTAATAACCCTAGTGCCACAGAAATGTGGGGACTTTAACCCTTAATCAATATGAGGGTTACCCATAATGACTTGACATGACTTGTTTACATTATAGAACCTCCCAATAGGAACATCGGGGCATGATATGACTCAAGTACATCCCATAATAAACATCGGGTTACAATATATAATAAATACAAGTGAATACATTTTGAATTTACAATTACATCAACACTCCGTCTTAACTAGGAAGGTATTCTCTTGACACAATTTATCAGCACAAGTGTTATTCTCTGTATCATCTAGATCATCATCGAGTCCTTGTCATCTTCAAGTCATCTTCATCTTCAGATATGGATCATCATCACTGGATCTAGATCATCACTCGATCTAGATCATCACTAGGCATCATCACTAGATCTGGATCATCACTCAATCTGGATCATCATAACTGGATCTAGATCATCACTCAATCTGGATCATCACTGCTGGATCATCATCACTGGATCATCACAGGTGCTATCTCATGATTCTTCTCGTCATAGGAAGCTCTACAGAGCCATCCCTTTTTCATGGTCATTGTAGGCCTAGCCTTCATGTAGGTATTCTTCAACCCTTACATCTGACACTAAGTCAGAATGGCCCGCCCAACACTTACATCTGACCATGAGAGGAACACATCCAACACCATGTCAGAAAGGCACGCCCAGCACTCACATCTGATCATGTAGGAACCAATCCTATAATCACATCAAAAAGGCCCAACACTCACATTTAGCCATGCGGGAACACATCTTGCAACCATGCTAAAAGGGCTCTACACTTCCAACCATGTGGGAACACATTCTGCAAGCATGCTGGAAGAGCTCTACACTTACATCCACCCATGCAGGAACACATCCTGCAACCATGATGGAAGGGATCTACACTTACATCCACCCATGCAGGAACACATGCTTCAACCATCATGGAAGGGCTATGCACTTACATCCACCCATGCAGGAACACATCCTGTAACCATGATGGAAGGGCTCTACACTTACATCCACCCATGTAGGAACAAATCCTGCAACCATGATGGAAAGGCTCTACACTTACATCCACCCATGCAGGAACACATCCTGCAACCATGATGGAAAGGATCTCAACCCCAGGTTGAGGGTTCCTGGTAACTGACCAGGTCCCTCCATTCTCCAAGACAATGGCAACAACCCTTATATCTAATCAAGTGGTAACACATCCCTCAATCACATCAGAATGGCCATGTGCTCACATATGATCATGTAGGAACACATCCTACAGTCATATCAGAATGACCCTCAGTCCTAGACCAATTATTCCTGGTAACTGACCAGGCACCTCCATTCCAAGAATGGAAATAGCCCTTATATCTAATCATGTAGGAATCAATCCTACAGTCATATCAGAATGGATCAGCACTCATATCTGACATGGAAGGAACCAATCCTCTCACCATGATAAAATGGCTCAGCCCTTACATCTGACCATGGAAGGAACCAATCCTCTCACCATTTCAGAATGGCTCATGGACTCATCACTTCCCCTTGGAAGGAAACTCAATCTGGAAAACACCAAGCTTCTCCCTGAAGTACTCAAACTTCACTCTAGCTAATGGCTTCATCAACACATCATCTATCTATTTGTTCATCACAAAATACTGGAGCTTCACTGCTCCCCTCTGCACCATATCCCTGATATAGTGATATTTGATCTCAATATGCTTCGACTTGTCATGGAACATCGGGTTCTCTGACAACTTCACACAACTCTAGTTGTCGCAATACATACAAGTAGCATCTAATTGGAGATCAAATAAATCATACAATAGCTTCCTCAGCCATACTACCTCACAACTAGATGAACAAGCTGTGACATACTCTGCTTCAGCTATACTCAGTGCCACACAAGATTGCTTCCTTCTAAACCAAGAGATCACACCTGATCCCATACTGAAGCAACACCCTAAAGTGCTCTTCCTATCGATGGCATTGCCTTCCCAATCTGAATCAACATAACCCTCCAGGTTAATCTTCTGATTCGCATCATACTTGAGCCCATAATCAACTATACCCCTCAGGTACCTAAGAATATGCTTTGCAGCAATCAAGTGAACATGTCTTGGATCTGTCAAGAATTGGCTCAAGGTGTTCACAGCAAAGAAAATATTTGGTCTCGTCTTTGTCAAGTACATCAATGACCCAATCGTCTGACAATACATCGTAAAAATCAACCATATTTGATGAAGAATCACTCAATAGCTTCAGGTTTGATGCCATAGGTGTGTCCATAGCCTTGCGGTCCAACATCCCAAACCTCTTCAGGATCTCTACTGTGTATTTCCCTTGTCCCAAGGAAATTCCATCTGCATTCTGCCACACCTCCATGCCTAGAAAATAGTGCATCATTCCCAAGTCCTTCATTTTGAACTCGATAGCAAGCTTCCATACATGTTACAAATAGATCATCTACATATAGTAGGAGCATCACTGGGTTTCCATCTTCAACCTTGTAGTAAAGGTTGGAATATGCTTTACTCTTAGTAAATCCCAAACTGGATAGAAAGCTATCAATTCTGTTGTACCAAGTCCTGGGTGATTATTTTAAACCATACAGGTATTTCTTCAATCTACACACATGAGACTCCCTGCCATGTGTCTCAAAACCAAGTGGTTGTTCTACATACACTTCCTCTTCCACTACACCATTCAAGAAAGCAATCTTGACATCCATTTGGTGTATCTTCCATTTCATCACTGCAGCTAGAGCAAGTACTGATCTGATGGAAGTGTATCTGGCTACAGGTGCAAAGGTTTCTTCATAGTATATTCCTTCTTTCTGTGAGAAACCACGAGCCACGAATCTCGCCTTATATTTCTCTATGCTACCATCTGCAGCATGTTTGATCTTGTAGATCCATTTGGAAGTTACAACTGACTTCCCTTCTGGTCTTGGGACAACATCCCAAACATCATTCTTCATGATCAATTGATACTCTTCGATCATAGCATCCTTCCATTCTTTTCGTTATGCCGCTTCTTCATAATTGGAAGGTTCTTTATCGATGAAATCACATAGCAGTGCTACATATTTGGAGCAGGACCTGGTCCTCTTTCTTTCTCTGTGATTCTCTTCTAGAGTCCCATATATTTCCGCACCTTGGATAGCTTTTTGTACCCAAGCAAGTTTCCTCTTATGAGGATTCTTTTCTTGAGGTGGATCTATAGGTTCTTGAGGTTCTTCAAATTCTCGATATTCTTCTTGAACTTCTTCATTCATGGTTGTATCATGAATTCTGGGTGCTCTTTCTTCTTTAGGTTCTTCAGTAGGTTTTTTTCTGTATTTGTTGTAAGTTGTGTCTTCATCAAATGTCACATCCCTACTGATGTCAATCTTCTTGAATCCTGGGAAGTATATTCTGTAAGCCTTCGAGCTTTCAGAGTATCCCACAAATATACCCTTCTTTCCTGAAGGATCTCATTTTGTCCTTTTCTCTTTTGGAATATGTATGTACACTGGACAGCCGAATATTCTAAGATGGTTGACTTTTGGTTTCTTTCCAGAGAATACTTCTTTAGGAGTCTTGTTTTTGAGTACTCTGTGTGGAGTATGGTTCTGTACATACACCGTTGTTCTGGCAGTTTCTTCCCATAGGTGCATAGGAAGATCTTGATCATGAAGCATTGCTCTTGCAGCTTCCATGATGGTTCTATTCTTCATTTCTGCAATCCCATTTTGTTTTGGATTATATGGGGTGGACAACTCCCTCTTAATCCCTAAGTCTTTGCATAACTCTTTGAATTCTAATCAAAAGTTCTTGATCTTCTTTTCTGTGTGATTCTCGATCAAGGTTTTGAATTCTTTGAACTTGCTGAAAACTTCAACTTTGTTCTTCATGAATTAAATCCATGTCTTCCTGGAAAAGTCATCAATAAAAGAAACATAATACACATACCCACTTATTGAGCTTGATGACATTGGTCCGCATACATCAGAGTGGATGATTTCCAAGATTCCTTTTGCTTTGCTCTCGCTACTTGGAAATGTCGTCTTTATGTTATTTCCTTTCGCACATCCTTTGCAGACCCCATCATGTTTTTCTTGAATTTTTGGAAGACCTTCAATATATTTGCTTGCAATTAGTAGTGCTCTGTAATGCACATGTGCAAGCCTTCTATTCCAAAGTTCATTTGGCTCTACCGTTTCATGGACCAAGGCTTGTTCTGGATGGCCCTTCAATTTGTACAATCCTCCTTCTTGTTCTCCAATCTCTACTGCATCATCAATAGTCTTTCCTTTTGGGCACATGATGACTTGACCATCTATAAATGAAACCCTCATTCCTTTTGCATCTAATGTAGATATGGAGAGAAGGCTCTTCTTTAGTCCTGGTACAAAAAATGCTTCCTTCATTGTCATAGAATTTCCAGAGTCTATCCTGTAGGAGGATTCCCCACTACCTTTTATTGGATACTGGTAGTCATCTCCTAGCTTCACCTTGTGAGGTGATTCATGTTCTAAAAGTTTCACAAAGGATTCCTTGAATCTTGTCATATGATTGGAAGCCCCATTGTCTATAATCCAATCATTGCTTCCATGAGTAATGTTTCTCGTAAGAGCGGAAATCAAAACATATTCTTCATCACTGGAAGAGTTTTCACTTTCATATCTGGTTTTCTTCTTGGAAGGTTCATCATCCCTTGCAGCATGAGCATGATATCTTCTCTTGTTTACCTTCTTCTTATGAGAGTTAACCTTGTTTCTAGGATAGTATTTTTCAAAGTGTCCTCTTTCATCACATGTATACCATCTTAGTTTAGATAGGTCCTTTCTAATGTTATCTTTATGGTGAAAGTTATTACCTCTAGAGTGATGAGAACTTATTCTGGTTTTCTTGGAGTGTACTATGAGAGCTTGATCTTCACTTCCCATCTTCTCTTCTCGAGCTGCTATCTGAGATTATTTTTTAGAGAATTCTTCCCATAGTCTGCTGAATTTGAATAACTTCTTTCTGGCACAGATTCCTTGAATAAAGGAGTCCCGTGATAAAGGGATACCATTCAAGGTGGGAATTACAATCTCTGCATTTTCCACTTCTTCATATACTACTTCCAGTTGTTCCTTGATCTGAGAGACCCTTTTAAAGTAAGACTGGATGGTCTCTACATTCTGGATCTTTACATTCTTCAGTTGGTTTCTCAGAGTCATCTTCCGGTTTATGTTCTTCCCTTCAAACAATTTGGTTAGGGCATCAAACATGGCTTTAGGTGTCTTGAGGGAGGACACCTGTGGTATGATGTGATCCTTGATAGAATCAGCAATGATCCTCTTTGCCATAACCAACTTCTTCTTATGTAAGGCATTTGCCTCATCTCCCTCTGGAACTGGAACCTCCTCACTGATATAGGATTCCAACTCATTTTCTTCCAGGACCAGGGAGATCCTATACTTCCAGGCTCGAAAGTTATCAGCTACCTCAAGATTTTCATAAAGCTTGGTATGATGAGACATATTAACTGAGAACCTCAAATGGAAATACAAAATATTTAGATCTTACCAGGTCAAGATGTCAGATCTGGATTTGGAGCTGAAATCCTGCATTGCTGGTTCAAGAGCATATTAGGGTTTTTCTTTTTCGGTGTTCTATCCAACAAAATGATTTGAATTTGATCCCTAACTTCGGTTTTGAGGAGGAGATCAATCCAGGCCTAGGCTCACTAAAAAATTCCTCTTCTGTGAAAAGCCCTTATTTACGGCAATAGTGTCGGGTCCAAAACTAAAAAACCTCAGAATTAGATTATGCTTCGACAAAAAGATGCACCCTAGGGAGGAGAGTTATTCCAACCTTCTTTTGCTTAAAATATGTGGAGAGAGATCCACAAAGTAGGAAGCCCTAGTTCCCATAGCTGCACAGTGTCTTCTTCTCAGGTTAGATCCGATACCATGTTAGATTTTTAACATTAAGCTAGCATAACATTAGGATCTTTAACTGAGAGAACAACAAGCACAGCAATCAAACACAAGAGATAATGAACACAATGTTTTTCTTCAGAAAAACCATAAATGGAGAAAACCCCACAACTTCCTCATATATAGAATCAACACCAAAGTAAAACCCCAAAAATAGTAAGATGATCTCCCGATAGCAGTAACCTCTTTCTTCCTTGCCCCAGTGTCTTTCTCTCCCTCAGCTATGCGCTACAACTAAGTGTGAGTGAGTGTGTGATAAATAGAGAGGCTATCTCTCTATTTATACTAATTACCAACTTGACTAAACCTAAATAGGGTCGACTTCACTAGGTGAGTCTAATAACCCTAGTGCCCCAGAACTGCGGGGACTTTAACCCTTGATCAATAGGAGGGTTACCCACAATGACTTGACATGACTTGTTTACATTTTAGAACCTCCCAATAGGAACATCAGGGCATGACATGACTCAAGTACATCCCAGAATAAACATCGGGTTACAATATATAATAAATAAAAGTGAATACATTCTGAAGTTAAAATTACATCAATAGAGGTAAATGCAGTGGCACCGCATACTGTGAAGAGATTAAAGGAATTGCTGAAGAAGGTAACGCTCCTTGAATTAAAGGCAAGAGAGGTGATGGCTTTTGACATGTAGGATTGAATTATGGGCCAGTATTTTCCCTTCACAACTTGGCATTCAGGGAAAATGCTGATGTTTGGGACCTCATCACATGATGATGACGAGATTTATGTGTAACATAATCCCCACCAAAGCATGAGGTTAGAGGGATACGATAGGTGAGATCTTTGAAAGAGAAATTTATCCCTTCGAGGAAAGAATTAGCTTGATTAGAGATCATCATCAACCAGGAATCTGCAATACATCTTACTTTTGACTCATGAGAAAATGTGTCATCATCATAGTTGTAGACCAAAACAAGGCAGATCCATGAGAGAGATTAACAAACATGGCTACTAGAATACAACGTAGATCCATGTGATAGAGGACTAAAACTTGGGACATAGATACCAGAAATACACTATAGATCTATGTCAAATTAACACAAATTTGAGCACAGCCACAACCATACAAATGTGGATCCATGCTGGGACTTCATTCAATATACTCCATCGCAACCTGGGTAGAAATCTATGAGTGCTTTTAACAGATACCCAAGGTCATCCTCTCGTCTTTCACAAAGTATGATTCTATCAATGTGATTACAATGATTTGAAGTCAGACATGGTAGAAACTACTTGATTACCGGTCAATGATGTGAACTGTTAACAAGTGTGAGGGAGATCACTATTGATGTCAATGATTCCCAAGGTACCCTAGTACAATCTAGTGAGTGTGAATAGATGATATGATGTACAATTTAGTGAGTGTGAACATTTTATACATATATATATATATACAGACTCGGTTCCGGTGTTTACATGTGCTTTAAATGAATGAATTAAATTTACATGATTTTTACATGTTTTCTACAGTTAATTTTACTTTATGATTGACCATGTTTATTTTAACAAGTTATGAATGGGCGATATGCCAGTCTAGAATGAAATTTGCCAATGAATCAACAATCATATTCTCAGATCTAGGGATATTCCTATAAGTGATGAAATCAAATGACCTTTCTAACAAATGCACTCTTCGAAAGAGGTAGAGAAGTGTAGGGTTCCTGATAGTGTAAACGTGATTTAGGTGACAAACCACTAGTTGAGAGTCCATAAACACTACCAAATAATGAATGTACCAAGATGTAGGCTCAGTGAGTAAACCTATCACTGCTTGATACTCAACAATGTTGTTGGTAGTTGGACTAATACAAACTGCTGTTGAACTAACTAAATTTTGAGCTAGGAAATACAACACCCAAATTGTTGAAGCAAGGTTCAGGGTATGTTGGCATGCACCTATTGGGGTACGGACCTTAAAGGTCCTTAATTTTGGCAACTCGCGGTTTTGGTGCGAAGCTTGTAAGCAAAGTTGCGGTTCAAAATAGTCTTAGGGGTTTCAGGGTTGGGTCGAAGCCCCTCTTTTTGTAATTAACCCATGGTTTGAACTCATGGTTTTTAAGTCCATGGTTTAAACACATGGTATTGTAATACTGCACTTGTATAAATAGGCACTTATGTAAAGGAGAAAAGAGCTTTTCGAAGGTTTTTGGATAATGATAATTTGACGTGAAGAAGCTAAGGCCTATTTTTGGGTTTAAGGTTAAGTCCCAGCTGTGTGCGTGGACGACCTCTGTAGCTGAGTGCGCAGAGTGTTTTGTTAAGGTTAAGGATCTGCAGCTGAGTGTGCAGTTCGGAGAAAGGTTCTGCAGCTAAGTGTGGAGTTTTGGGATTATTGAGAAGACCTGCAGCTGAGTGCGCAGAGATCTGCAACTAAGTGCACAGATCAAAACTGTTGTTTGTAAAGAGTTGAATAAAAACGCAGTTCTGTGGACGTAGCCCCTACACTGGGGGTGAACCACGTACATCTTGTGTTGTGGTGGTTCTTGTTTGTTTGTTCCTGTTATGTTTTTATGCATTTGATAAGTAGGTGAATGATAAGTAAGATATATTGTTAAAGTATTAACTTCGCTGTGAATTCCCAGTTAAGGGTTAAGCAAGCAACTGTCTGTTATCTAAAACTGCGCATCTATTTAAGTGAATATATATTCTCTATTATTCTTTGTTAAAGCTAAAGGTACAGTAATATCCCTCTTTGCCTATAGAAACCTGATTCTGCGGCACCCCATAGCTGTTCTGGGTGAGACTGCAACATTTTCGCAGGTTGTTGCCGAAAGGGCCAACATTGTGGGTCTTTTTTTTTGGTTAAAATAATAGTATAAGAACTTGGGTCTACCCTAAGCACCAACAAATTGGTTCCGTTGCCGGGTGAACCAGTATCTGCTCAAGAGGGATCTACGTTGTACCTGGAGGGATATGTTTTGGAGGCCCTTAGTAAAAGAAATCGGTGACTGGGTTGAGGACACCTATCTGAAATTTGCTGAACAAGAAAATAAAGATCCTCGTTGTAGCTCAGATGACTTCTTGCAAAGGTATGTTTTTTTCTGATATTTATGAAATTTTCTTTGGTAGTATCCACATAGAATTGCACCAGTGGTTATCCAGGTTGACAGAAAGAAGGACAAACTTCCAAGAAGATTAGTCTCCTTCCTGGATCCCAGAAAGAATTAACCTGTTGAAAAGAGTGAACAACGCGGTATCTAGAGCTGTTCACTTTTGGACAACGCGAACCCTTGAAGCATTTGTGACGGAGTTCGCCATCGACACACATACTTCTTTCAGCGAAGTAGAAAAACAGTTCTTCAAAGGACCAAGGGGTAAGTACTTGAACTCACTTAGTCTGAAAATTAAAATGCTCTTGGCTGGAAAACGCATATTGCTTATTGAATCAGATTGTTAGATTTAGTGCTACTAACCTATGTTTGAAAGTGAAAGTGACTTCGATGAGCAAAGTGGTTTGCTTCGAAGCAGTAAAAGATACAAGAGAACTTTTGGATCCTTTACCCTAGGCCAGAATACCGATTATACCCCTTTAAGCCCAGAAGAGTCTGAATCTAAAGAAACCCATTTTGTTAGAAACCCTCCTATAACTCTGCAACGAAGATCTGTTATCCTCGAGAACCCATCACAGTCTGAAAGTAACCATATCCCGAGTAGTCCTGTCATAGGTCAGTCTACCTCAGTAAGTTCCCCCCTCCCCATGTTACCAGTTTTGCTCCTCCCCCTCCCCCCCCCCTCGATCCGCTATGGCCCATGTAAATGATGATATCAAGCTCCCAGTCTTTAGAGGAACTAGATCAAAGGATCCAAAGCAGTTTTGGTTCTTATATGAAGCTGTTTGGACTGCTAAGAATATTATGGATCAGAATACAAGAACAACGGAGCTGGTCACATCTTTTAGAGACCGATCTTTGACCTGGTTTATGAAGTTTTACAGTACTCAGAACTATGTCTTGGCCGATATTAAAAAAGCAATGATTAAAGAATTCAAGAAGCCTAAATCAGAGTCACAGTCTATAACTGAACTGAAAGAAATTCAGCATAAGCGAGGTGATTCAGTTTGGGACTTTGATCAGAGGTTCAAGGTCCTGCTGGATCAAGTTAGCTTCACTATTGGACCAGAATAGCATAAAGAATGGTTCATTGTAGCCCTGTTGTCGCATATCAGGACTCCACTTATGCAACAGAAGGTTGCTGATCAGCAAGAAGCATTGGAAATTGCTATGAATCTTGAAACAACTCCTATCGGAGATAATTCTGGAATAGCCCAAATACAAGCACAGTTAGCAGAAATGGATTTGGAGCTTCACGACATGAAGAAAGGAAAAACTACTTGCGAAGAGGTTTGGTGTACACGATGTAAGACAGAAGGTCATGACAAAGAACATTGCTCTATAGTAAGAAATTTATGAATACTGGTGCACAAAACCCGTTTAACCCTACTGTCCTATACTGTGAGATCTGTAGAACAACTGGTCAGCATTGACCTGGAGATTGCTACTTGCTGCAGAGATATGTTCAAGTTCCTAAGAATCCCTACTGCAAGTTCTGTAAGTCAGTTGGACACAACGAAAACGAATGTCGCAGCTTTGACCTCATGAGAGAGCGAACCTATGATGCTTATAGGGTACAACCCAATGCACAAGGCAATGATGGATATGGTTACCGTGGTAGTACATCAGGTCGAGGTAATTTCAGAGGTCGAGGTTGTGGTGGTATGCCTGGAAGAGGTCGAGGGCAGGTTATTTTCTATAACTGTAATAAGGTAGGACATGTATCTAGAGACTGTTAGAACCCAACTACGACATGTCAATATTGCAGAGCAGTTGATCATGTGATTGAGCAATGTCCACAGTTGATATCCAAGATACAAGAAAGAAACGGTGCTCCTACTCAGAATGTTCAGATGATTTCTATCGAGAAAATACCTGTCCCAGCCGTTAACGTTGTTACAAGGAGTGGAGCTACGACGCAAGTGCAGAATAAGGAGAAACAGCCTGATGAGGCTTGGGTCTGCAAGACCCCAAAAAAAATTCTCGTCTTTGATGTTGGAAGAGAAAAAGGAACATTTATGGAAGCCAAGAAAGACTTTGCTAATCCAAGAACATCAGTAGCAACTCTACAACAACATCAACAGCAGCTACAGTCTCAAGAAACTTCGCCAGCTCAAGTAAGTACACTAACATCATTTTTACAGAGTTGTATGAAGCTAATAAGAAATTAGAATGCTTTGAATAAGTTACAGAAATTTATTCCGTCTTGTGAACCTCAGTGAAGATCTGGTAGAGAAAAAAATGTTAATAGAGTTAGAAGGACTGGAAGAGAAATGAGATTGCATGCTCAGATAGGAGATTATGACATGACTGATATTATTTTAGACCTAGGATCAGAAGTGAATGTCCTAACTAGGCAGACATGGGAACAAAGGGGAAGACCTATGCTTGAATGGTCCCCTACATAGCTAAGATTAGCCAATCAGCAGAAGATTTTGCCCTTGGGAAGATTCCCTAGTGTACCAGTGGACATTAATGGAGTCAGTACCTTAGCAGATTTTGAAGTCATTGAAATAATCGATGATAGCAACCCCTATCCAACATTTCTAGGAATTGAATGGGCAATAGAAAATGTTGCAGTAATCAACCTTAAGAACAGACAGATGACTTTTGAAGGAAAAGGCTTGAGAGTCATAGTGTCGTTGGACCCTTCTCAAGGAGAAAGGTATATAGAGCCAGTCAGAGAGGAAGATTAGTATGTTTTAGATCATACTTACAACATCACAGCTAAATAAGAAGACTATGTTAACCCTACTACTGAAGGTATAATGGATTGGAATTTTAGAATAATCTACCCATAGTTAGCTACCTTAGACATTAATTTAATTATTTTTGTCTTATTTTCCTAATTCATGTGTCCCACCTTATGCAAGTTGTCAATTACCTATCCATAGTGGTCCAACTTGCCTAATTTTACCCATGTAGCACTTGGGAAACCTCAAGGAATCAATTGTTCTTTATTCCTGGCCTCCTAGGCGCCCTTCTGCTTTTTCTACTTTATTGCCTGCTTTTTCAGTGCTTTAAGGCAATAGGGAAAGTTTGACTAGGTGAGGTGAACTAGTTTTTTGTCCTCTTCATCCTCCACTCTTTTCTCCTTGGAAAAGCATGTATGAGTTGTCATTCCATCACTCTTTAGATTTCCTAAGCACTTTTTCCAATTTGTGAGCTCCATGACTGATTTGGGATCAGCTTTTTGCACCTATGGGGGATTTGCTTAATTTTAGTAAGCCTGCTTTATGCTAGATTCGAATTGATCCTCATGCATTCGAATCCCTTATGTAATTATTTAATACAGAAACCGATTATGTTACAGGTTTGGCTATTGTACACTTATTCAATACAGTTTAGTGTTCAGCTCATTATTCAGTCTCTTTTGTGAGTGATTTTGCATGTTCAATTGATAATTGTTGTGAGTAAAACTAATCTATCACTGGGTTCAATTTCCACATGGTATCAGAGCCATTGTAGATCGATTTCTCTCCTTCAAAATTGTTTTGCAGGTTCGACATCAGTGACTGGGATCCTTCTCCTGATAGCCGGGACAATTTCTAAGCTATGGATCAATCTCAGAAGATCATCTTGACTCCCTTCAACTTATTTGAATGGAAAGAAGAGATGGAGATACTATTGAGAGAGAAATGCCTCTACAGGGTGACTATGGCAACAGAAGCAGAGCCCAATGCAGCTGTAGAGAAGATAAAATGGCACAATAGGAGGGATGAGGCCTATGGTCTCCTGTGTCTGAGTATTTACAGAGACCTCCTTTTCCATCTTGATGGATTGAAATCACCGAATGAAGTATGGGAGAAGATTACTGATCTTTTTGGAAAGACATATGAGATGAGGGGACATCAAATTGAAAATGAACTGATCTCCCTAAGTCCAAATAGCTTTGAATCACTGCAACTCTATTTCTCCAAGTTCAAAGCACTTGTTTTGCAGCTAAAACAATGTGGGATCGAAAAGAAGGATGATCAGCTAGTCTTGGCCATTCTCTCAAAGCTTGGCCCTGACTATTTAGTGTTTGTTTCAACCTTCTATGCCACAAAGTTGACAGCTCGAACCTGGAAGATGCCTAGCCTTGCAGATTTCATGGAATCTCTCACACAAGAACAGGACAAGCTGGTGATGATGGGCACCATCAAACCATCCAAATACCAAGCTCTAGTTGCTGGAGATTCGAGGGTGGATTCAAAAAGAAAAAAGAAAGCTAAAACATCACCTGAGTAAAAGAGAGACAAGAACAAGTCTCCGGAGGAGCCACAAGGTTCCAAGAAGAACTACCAGAAGAAGAAATACAAAGGAGAAATGAGCAAGCGTGCATACTGCAATAAGGGAAATCACACTGAAAGCTCTTGTATGAAGAAGCAAATAGACATGCTGACCCAACTCCTAGAGAAGAATGGCATCTCCCTTCTAGACAGCTCAAAGAAGAGAGAAGGAGGATCAAGTTCAGATGACAGAGAGAGAGTTCATGCATTGGTTGCTGGCACACCAAGCTCACCCAGTTTTATCATTGATTTTGGAGCTTTAAGACACATGGTTTCGACCAAGGAGGCATTCTCCTCACTTGACATGTCAAAGGGACCACCTATAGTACTGGGAGAGGACTCTCTCACTGAAAGTTTAGGAAAAAGGACGATTGATCTTGATCATGGTCAGTTCAGCAATGTGTTGTATGTGCCTCGTCTTGCCTCCAACCTCTTATCAGTGTACCAGATGACTCACACTGGGTCTCCAATGAAGGTCATATTCTCCCCTGATGAAGTTGAGATCACAGAGATCTCAAGTGGTAAAGTCATTGCAAAAGGAGTTGCAAATCATGCTCAAAAGGTATACATGTTCTCACACTTCCTACCCTACTTGTTGGGCTATAGGGCAGACCCGGGCTTTATACCATTAACTTCGCACCAACAAAAGACCCACAGTGTTGGCCCTTTTGGCAGTAACATGCGAACAAGTTGCAGTCTCACCCGAAACAGCTATGGGGTGCCGCAGAATCAGGTTTTTGGAAGCAGAAGAGGGATATTACTGTACCTTAGCTTCTAACAATTATAATCATGAAATGTAGAGCTTTAATAGTTACTTATTTAACTTCGCGGTTAGATAAACAAACATTGCCTTGCTTAACCCTTTACTGGGAATTCTAGCGAAGTTAGTATTTAGCAGTGATATTACTTATCAGATATATATTTATCAATGCATAAAAGAACATAACAACAACACAAAAAAAAACCACAACACACGATATAATGTGGTTCACCCCCAGTTTAGGGGTTATGTCCACAGAACTGTGTTTTATTCAACTCTTTACAAAAACCACAGTTCTGATCTACGCACTCAGCTGCAGATCCCTTCAAGTCCTTAAAGTCGTGCACACAGCTGCAGGCCTCTACGCACATAGCTGTAGATTTCTTTTATCACCCAAAACCCTCTGCACACACAGCTACAGAGGTCGTCCACGCACACAGCTGGGACTTAACCTTCTTACAAAACAAGCCTTAGCTTCGCATCAATTCGTCGTACATCCAAAGCCTAAACTGACTTCTTTACAAGAGTGCTTATTTATAGTGCACTTATTACAAAACCATGGGCTTATTACAAGAAGAGGACTTTGACTCAACCCCGACATCCCTAAGACTATTTTGAGTCGTAACTCTGCTTACAAATTCCCACAAAAACCGTGGAGTTACCAAAATTAGGGACCGTTAAGGTGCATGCCCCAACAGGCCCCTAAGACTCACTAGTGGCCCGTCCCGAGACACTCTGCTTCTCTTCTGGTAGATGAACTTTGTCAGCAAAGATAGTGAACTGCTTGTTGAGACCACGCATGATATTGTTGGCTGCTTGCTCCTTTTTTACCAACTCCTGCAATACTGCGGCTGATGCTTCGCTGGTCTTTTTCTTCGCAAATGCATCATATTCCTTAAAAACTTTGAGTTGGGTGTCCACAGTAGTACTCAACTTGAAAGCTTCGCTGATAAGTGGCCGCATAGAATTTTCCACTTCTGTTGCTTTTGCTCTGCATGACTCAATTTCTTGCTGGAGTTCATTGCTTCGCTTTACCTTGAGCATTTTCTCCATAGGTGGCAGAGTCTTAATTTATGCTTTTACTGTATCCAACTTTGTCTGTCGCTGCCTGATGGTTTCTTGCAGCTGTCTGACTTCTAGATGTTCCTACAGGGTGGTCCAGGCCTCAACACTGTCTTCTAGAAGCTTTGGTGCGCTTCTCACAGTATCCGAGATTTTTGCTGCGGAGGCCTGAATGTCTACTCAGTGTTGCTCCCTGACCTCTGGTGGGATCTCCGAGGTGATGTGGAGTTGAAGCTCTGAAATCTGAGCCTCATGTTCTGCTTTGAGCTTCTCTATTTCACTGCGAGACTGCTGTGCGTAATCTTTCAGCCTGACTAATCTTTGTTCTGGTTCTTCCACCGGCTGTACCTCAAAGTCAGGAAGACTTCGACATGCCTCATCCAAGACTTGTACCAGTGTAATCCATTTACGTTCTGCATCCCTCTTTCTCTGCTCCGCTTCTTCCAACTGTGCTGCAAGGCTATCGTTCTGCTTCCTGGTATTTTCCAACAGTATTTGTGAGTGGTGGTCTCGGGCTTGGATTTCCTTCGCGATGGCTGACTGACAGAGATGTAATTCCATCATGGACATCTTAGTGTAATCTATTCCAACTATCATGCTCATCTCTGTGCGAGATGTTGCGTCGGTTATGATGAGTGCAGCACTTGAGACTTGTCCCTGGTGTTCTCTAACCGGCCATTGTCTTGTGTTTGGCTACACAGGTACTGAGGCACTACTTGCTGCAGCGCTCGTAATTGATTTTTCTGCTAACTGCTTCAGCTCCGAGATTTGCTTTATTACAGTGGTGATGGCATCAAGATGCGTGCCTACAAACTCTGACCATTTCTTGGTGAGAACTTCTGTGGATTTCGACAGAGCCTGATTAAGCTCTTCACTGGTCAGGGTAGGCTCTTCGTCAATATTCTTGTCTTTTGATGCTTTCATTTTCTTGCAAGACTAAATTTTGGTCACTTCTTCAGCCTCTGGTGAATTGCGCTTATCTGGTCGATTAGGGTCTAAGATATTTTTGACCGATTCCTCCTCTTCTTATCCTTCGTCTCCACCATCTCCACCCTGGTCAGTTTCACTCTGCTACGACTCAGTTTGCTCTTCGCTGTCCTTTGGGGGATCTTGTTGCTGCGTCTGACTAGGGCCAGTGCCCACATTGGTGACCAGAGGGATTGGGATGTTGGGCTTTGTTCCTTCTTCCTTCAGCCATTCAGACGACCACTGCTAAATTACCACGAGGATGTCATCTTTGGTCACCACATATGGCAACTTCCAGCATGCCTTCTTCTGATATGCGCGGGCCTGGCTAAAGACATTGTGCATGTCGGCCCTGAAATTGGCCACTCCCTCATATTGAGAGAATAGCTCATTACTGAGCCGCGGGGTATTGACAGTCTCATATGAGATACTCATGGTGTAAAAGGCAAAGACAGTGTTCGTCATCTGCTGGGATGCTTTGTCCTGCGACACCCAGAGTGACGCGTACCTCGCTGCACCTGACATGCTTGGAGGTACATCAATAAACTGTGCCTCAGTGGGCTCTTTCCACCTAATCAAGGCAATAAGTACGATCAGCCATGAATAGTGAAAGGGTCTACCTTTTTCCTGTGCGTCACGTGCATCTTCAAGAAATTCCTTAGCGATGTATGCTACCCAGTTGTAAATGTAGCCTTCCGCACAGTTCGCAGCAATACTTACAATCGAGGCAGGCACTTCATATGGTCTGCACTTCCTCATCAATTTGCAGGCTAAGATTTCAGCTGCGAAGCGAATGTTGTGATGCTGAATGGCCGAGGTTTGATACCCTCGCTTCCTTTTCGTCATCTCGAAGCGTTCCTTCATGCTATGTGCTAGCTTCATATCTTCATGCTTTCCCAAAAACTCAATGCTAGGGTCAGGTCCTTCCTTCGGCAGGCCTGTAATCTGGTGAATGAGTTCTTTATTGATAGCAATTTTCTGGTTTCCGATCCATAGGTACCCATCGTATACCAATTCCAATAATTGTTTGACCACCACGGTTACCTATGTGCTGCATCTGAAGTGGGGCACATCGAGCATCTTCAACAAGCCAGCTTTTTCCAAGCCAGCAGCCCACTGTTTTACTTCTAATAATGTCGTTGCAGTCTCCTGATAGTGGACAGAGTGTAAGTATGTCCCAAGTGCAAACTGTGGAAATTTCACATGATCATTTGTATCATGGTTGGCGTACTTGAGCCGGTCTATCTTCCCTATCATTGTCCCGACCAGCCGCACACCCGGTGGCAGCGAAGGGGTGCGTAATGTGAACTTCTTCGTCCCCCGAGGGAGCTGAACTCTCGGTCAAACTGGTGGAAGATACGGTGGCCACTGCGGTGCAATGTTCTCATATTCTTCCATTGAAAACTCTGCTGAGCCGAACGGATTCATCTTGGGATCCTCTGGTGTTTTCCCTGATTGCTGGTGTCTGTCTTCGTTCCACTTCAAATGAACTTCAGTTTTAAATTTTTTTCTGGTAGAGTGTTTCTGCATTGGCTGGGTCGGTGCTAGGGGAGTCTCTTCGCGGGTTGCAGATGTAGGTGAGTGGTTGAAAAGGTGCGGCAGACCCTCTTGTTCAAATTCTCTCACTAACTTCTGAATCTCGCTATCAGCTGACATGGATGCAATTGTAAAACTCAAGAAATTGTAGAATGCAAATGTCATGGGTGTGGGTGTCTTCTTATAGAATCTATCCACTAAACCTGTCATAACTGTGCATTGATGGAACCAAATCTAACAGAGATCTTGTCCAAACGGCGGCATATTTTCCAAGATTGCATTAATATAGGCAGTTAATACAGAGAACGTACCGGCGCCACCAAATTTTATTTCTTCTAACGGTCATTTTTTAAGTTTCGATAGACCTTTCCTTCTTCGGCACAAGCAGTAGCTGTAGCTGCACCCTAATAAGGATATTCGACACCTCTGGACACTGTCTGTGACATGGATTCGATCTTCTACCCACAACAAAATGTCAGCCAAAGCTTCAATGGTTCCTTTTATTTCAAGGAACTTCATCAGACATAAGTCCTGATACTTCTGGAGAAGTTGGGTCACTTTGCTTACCATTTCCTCATCCCAATAATCTCCACTGGTAGCATACTTAGGCTGGTCTTCTGATCCAATGTTGACTATCCGCGTCTTCAGGGGCTGAGTCACTTCAAGGGCTGAGTCACTTCAAGGGCTTCGACTACTGGTCCGTGTACGTAGCAGTGTCCTTCTGACTCAAGAATATCAATATTGCGTGGATCAGCATCCTCGTCAATTGCGAGGTTATAATATTCGACTGCATTATCTTCTTGTGCTTTCCAATCAGATCGGTATTCTACTACTTCTTGATCATCAAATACCTTAGTATGGATCATCCTGATAGCTGCATCTAAAGCTAGACAAACTTCATTAGTAGAAAAGGTAAGCACAAAACTATCAACAAGACAATTCCAACTTACAATATCCTGGCGAAGCTCAGCCTCCGCGTACCAGTTCGTTGCTATCGGTTCCAGAGTATGCACAAACCTATGTACCCATTGTTCCTGAGGTACATGCTTCCATGCTTCATAGCACTATGCCAAATGTTCCTGAGGGCTAGTCTTTCCATCAAACCTGCTTTGCACCTCCTGGGGCTGATCCATAAATCTCAGGCGAAGGAACTTCTGACAAGCCTTCCAACTAGGAATGTACTTTTTGTGACCATGCCACCATCTGGCTGCTGTGGTTTTGAATGCTGAATCCAGAGTCTCCATTTTCTATGATACTGGTACCTGTTCTGAGAATTGCACAATAAACTGTTCTAGGTCTATCGAACCATCAAGAATAGGTAAGGTTCGTGTCTGTGATCCAAGCCATCTGAGAGACTTGGTAATTATGGCACATCTATGTCCATGCAGCTCATAAAGTCTGTTCTACCATTTTTCTAACCCATCATCTAAATCCGTTATGCAGGAGCTGTCACACTGCCAATCCATGATACCTTCGGCAGTAGGATCAACATAATTTTCTTCCTTAGCTGTGATATTATAGATGTGGTCCAAAACATCCTGGTCTTCATCTCTTACTGGCTCTGTGTATCTCTCTCCTTGAGAAGGATCCAATGGGACTATGACTCTCAGTTCTTTCGCTTCAAAATTCATCTGTCTCTTCTTCAGGTTGATTACTGCATCATTATCTATTGCCCATTCAATGCCTAGTAGTGCTGGATAGGGGTTGTTGTCATCAATTATTTCAATTACCTCAAAGTCTGCTAAGGTACTGACTCCATCAATATCTACTGATACACTAGGGAGTCTGCCTAGGGGCACAATCTTCTGTTAATTGGCTAATATCAACTGTATAGGGGACCATTCCAGAGTAGGTTCTCCCATTTGTTCCCATGTCTGCTTAGTTAAGACATTTACCTCTGATCCTAGGTCCAAGATAACATCAGTCATATCATACTCTCCTATCTGAGCATTCAATCTCATTTCCCTACCAGTTCTCTTGAATCTATTAACAGCTTTTGCCTGACCAGAAATTTGCTGAGGTTCACAGGAAGCAATAACTTTCTGTAACTCACTTAAATCATTCTGATTTCTTAAGAGCTTCAGACAACTTTGTAAAAAGGAGGTCAGTGTACTTACTTTATCTGTTGAAGCTTCTTGCAGCTGCGACTGCTGCTGAGGTTGTTGCGCAGGTATTACTGATGTGTTTGGTTCAGCAAAGTCTCTCTTGGCTTCCATAAATGTCTCTTTTTCTCTTTCAACATCAAATGCAGGGATTTTTTCTGGGGCCTTCCGAACCTAAGCCTCGGCAGGGTGTTTCTCCTTGTTCTGCACTTCCGTCGTAGCTCCACTCCTGGTAACCACATTAATGGCTAGGGCAGGTCTTTGCTTGAAGGAAATCATCTAAATATTCTGAGTAGGGGCACTGTTTCTTTCCTTAATCTTCGCTATCAACTACGGGCACTGCTTGATCACATGATCTACTGCTCGGCAGTACTGACATGTCATAGTTGGGTTCCGACAGTCTCTCGCTAGATGCCCGTCCCGGTTACAGTGGTAACACACAACCTAGCCTCTTCCTCTTCTGGCCATACCACCACGACCACGAGCTCCAAAAGCACCTCTACCTGATGCACCACCGCGGTAACTATAGCCATCATTGCTTTGTCCCTCATTTTGTACCCGATAGGTGTTGTAGGTGCGTTCTCACATGAAGTCATAACTGCGACACTCATCTTCATTATGTCCTACAGACTTACAGAATTTACAATAGGGGTTCTTAGGTACTTTCCCATACCTCTGTAGTAGATAGCGGTGTTCAGGTTGATGCTGACTTGTTGTTCTGCAGAGATCACAGTATAGGACTTGCAGGTTAAATGGGTTTGGCCACTACTACATTTTGACCAAAAATCCGACGGCGGTCATGTCGGATTTTCGACACTTCCCTGTCGCATGTACGACACTTTGATTTTTTTTTAAGTGTCGGAAACTTGTCGTCGTTTATCCGACACCTGATTAACCGTCCGTTAAGCGACACCTAGGTAACTGTCAGTTAAAAACTAAGCGTCGGTTAAGCGACAGCTGTTCTTCGACGGTAGTGAAATTTTTTTAAGAAAATCTCATTCTGGCCGTCGGATAAGCGACGAAGATTAAGAAAACCATCGCAAAAGCGACAGCTCAAAGCGTCGGATAAGCGACGGAATTGAAGGATACGTGTCGGATAAGCGACGGATGTGAAGGATACATGTCGGAAAAGCGACATCTCTAGAACTGTCGCTTAAGCGACGCTTGTGACTGGTTTTAAAAAAAAATATAAAAGCATGTGCAGTCTCCGATCAGTTCTGGTGATCTGTAGAAAGAGTGGTCTTTTCAGTCCCGGGGCCATTGAAATATTCTAACTGTATCTTTTTTTCCAAGTCTTGAGATGTTGTTTAGAAACAATAAGTTTCCTTCTTTTTCAAAATTTGAGGCTTTGTTATTTGCTTCCATAGAACCAACTACCATAATTCATCTAACCCAGAATTGACAGCATGGTTTCATTTCTAATCTAGTCCTGCAATATCTCATCATGAACATATCATAGATGCAACCTCAAGAAGACCTAATTCCTGTCATCCTCTGCCTGAGGCACGAGAAGAATATCAACTACTCCACAAGTAAACCCATGCATCTAAAATGAAAAATTGTTTCAATCAATAATATTCACGATACTAACAAAATTGGGTGGGCATAAAAACTAAGCAAGTTCCCATTTTTAAATTTGGGCCAACCTGCAAGTATCCAGTGAATAGACGAGTGAAAACTGATAGTAAATTCCCTGCGGCATCAGCACCATAAAGTTCTTGGACAATGTGAACCAGCCCATATTTTCCAAACTGCGCCTTGTCAATTACGCCGCAAATAAGTTCATTATTTTGAATCAACACCTCCAACTCTCCACTACTTTTACCCCAATAATCTCCTGGAACCTTCCCAAACTTTTTTACAGTAGGCCCCTGCCGTACCAGAACCTCTTACCCCATCTCGTAACCTTGCCATAACATAGGGTTCAACTAATAGTTGTCATCATATTGCAGTGAGCAGATTGCATTCTAGTGTTTTATCATTTTTTACTGAACATGTTCTCACTACCAGGCTCAACTTGTTTCTGCTGTCCGGACTGCTCTAGACACATCTGTTAGTGTTGTTCTCCTGGATGCAGGTCTGCAATTAGCCACGAAGGTACAAACAACTTAAATTTGGTTTTCTCACTTATTTGTTTGTTTTCCACTTGGGCAATCAGCCTTTACTTCTCACGCCCATTGGGGGACATTGAAGATCTTTATTACCCTTCATTTGCAGAATGGGTTGGATGTAAGGTTTGTACATTTTAATTCACTTATATCTTTTGCAATTCTTGTTTTTAAATTCTGTATGTAAGCCTAAACGCTGGGTATTACTAGTTTCATTTTGTTTCTATCTCTTACTATTACCTTTTATTTGCAGAACATATTGGACTTAAGGTTTTTACATCTTATTTCATTGCATACTAGTTTGCATTTCTTGTTTGTGGATTCTACTAGGAAAACCTACAGTTGATTATACAATAATTGAATCTTCTCTCTTGACCTTCGCACGAGATAATATCCTTCTTTCATTTTTCCTTTTAGTTCTTCCTTGCATTTTGTTCTTGTTCTTTCTTTCTTTCATATATATAAGATTTACATTTTCATTGAGCTTTTAAATAAAGAGATCGCTTTCACAAATTTGATGCCATTCCTTCCTTGCCAATATGCAGGTGAAAATCAGACTTCTGGCAGCTCATGCAGCTGTCAAGACATATGCCTATTATTGCATGAAGAATGGGCTTGACAATATAGAGTATATGGTCCTAGTTCCTCATTTTTCATAGAATTCAACCTTCCTTGGACGTTGTTGGATTGGGATTCTTCAAGATCATATATTTCTACATACTCGTATACTCTCAAAGAGGGAGGTATGCTGGTTGTTTACATACTAGTGGTATATTAGTCACATCCCTTTTAATCTTCTTTCTAAACGTGTTCTTGTTGCAATTCCTGTGGCCTTCTTTTCACATACTGGACAGTACAAGCCATTTCTGGATGGCATTCAGTCAGCAGCCATTGGATCAGTTGTGCAGGCATATCTACATGAAGTCTGGCCAGTTATTCTTCAAGCTGTCACTTTGGATGCAGCCCCAGCAAAATTTGGGATGGAAAACTCTTCTAGCCAAAACACCAAAGAAATGAATTCATTGAATACATGCAATTATGGTTACATCATGGTTAAATTGGAAATACGAGATTTCCGTTTTATTTGGGGCCTTGCGATACTGATTTTGTTTGAGCAATGACATGTGAAACAAGAAAAATTATTGCAATTCTCCAGCTCCTGCATTTGAAGTTCAAACTTCTGTCTCCTGAGGCAGACTTAGGCCTGTTTATATATCAGTCTTTGTCAAATTCAGGCACATCAGCCTGTTGGCAAGAGTAGAGATCAAGATTTACTTATGAAAGTTAAATTCCTATCTTGACAAATATATCAGAGGTAAAGTGATGCAAACTACTGATTGAATTGATACTATCCAAATTCTGGACAGACCACAAGTTGTTTGAAGTTCACAAATGATTGAAAGGTAGACTAGCTTGCATGTGGCAATGAAAAACTTGGTTTGACAAGTGAAGTCTGATTTTGCTGGATAGTTTCTCAATTGAACAATGAGCTCTTGGATAAAGGAATCAAGTTTCCCTTTCTA
>LPNX010990817.1:6733-98308 GCA_001517045.1 Pseudotsuga menziesii | reverse complement strand
ATGTTCGTCCCACGGAATAACTCCTTCCCAATATTATAACCCTCTTCTGAACAAACCCATTCAGCCATGAGTAATCTCTCATACCTATCCCCGGCCGTATTGTAAAGCCCTATGCAACCTTCCAGTCCCAAGGACTCTTTAAATGCCAATCCTGCATCTTAGAGGGCCAGCAATGATCAACCATGATAATCTGCAATTCTATGGAAAAATCGAGCTCGCCCATTTTACAGAGCCCATCAATCAAATAAATGTAGATGACAACATCGAGCTCGCAAACTATGGCCACCATCTGAATGTTTTCATGTGGGCAAATGATAAGTCCAATGATGGTCTCACCCAAACCCTACCTCTTTACTGATTAAATTTGACGGAGACCATATAAATCCTTAACCTCCATCAATAGAAATAGAAGATCTATCCCTCCAAGCTATTGAAAAATAAAGAGAGAACCCCATCGCTCAAGCAATCTCACCGCCCACTACTCATCATGCTTCTCCAAAAAGCTAGCCCTATCACTACCTTCCATCACAAATGAATGTTTGCAAACTATGGCCACCATCTAAATGTTTTCATGTGATGTTCCTTTATTTTCTTTGAATCTTTGGAATTACCAAAGAAATTTTAATTTGCATGTTAATCCAAGCTAGATCATCTCAAATGGGGTTGTTAATGAGCTCAAATAAATTAAGTTTATTTCAACTAGTCATAAATCTGAAGATAATTGAGGAAAGCCATGACATTGTTTTGAGCAAGGGGTACCTTTTCATGATGTAAGAGGGATTACAATTGGTGTGTGTGTGGGAGTGTCGATTAATATCTATTTGAGCACAATAGATCCGATCACAAATGCATGTGTGTGCATGTTGAATGACCTGGATTCCCAAGTTGAGGACCTCTGAGGCCTCAAAGAAAATTTGGATAGTGTTAGGTCCACTATGATGCTAGGCATGAGGAGTGAATTTTCAAATAGGAACTAACTGTGAAAACAACAAATACAACAACTTTATGAAGAAAATATAAGAAATGAAAAATGATTCAACCATGTTTGTCAAAGGAGCATATATATGGATTTTAATTTACATGTTTCCTATTACACATGCCATGTTTCTCATTGAGAGAAATAATGATGCAATCCTATTCAACTTATCATTATTCCTCTCAAAGAAAGTAACTGGTATTTTTAATAGCTCTCTTGTTGGATGGTTATGAACACATTGAAAATGGCTAGTGAAAGTAAGAATGAATCAATGGGTATTGGCTTATGTTTTGTAAGGATTCCCAAACTTTTCAGCAACCAACAATATCTAACTCAAGTAAAAAAGCATCCCACAAATTCCTGCACCTAATTATAGCCGTCGCTTAAGCGACACTTAAGAAGATAGCCATCGCTTAAGCGACACTTAGGGAGATAGAAATTTTAACGCCGTCGCTTAAGCGCACTTAGGAGAATTTCCGTCGCTTAAGCGACACCTATGCCCACCATTTCAAAAAAAAAATTAATCTTTCTGATTTTTGGCACGGTTAAAAGAAAAAATCCACGCGTCGTCGAAAAAAACCGTCGGATTTTGGATCAATCTAGTAGTGGGCGCACCAGTATTCAGGTAATTTCTTACCACAGGACACTGTTCCTTGGCATGACCTTTTTTCCAACATTGTGTACACCAAACCTCATCGCGACCGATTTTTCCTTTCTTCATATCACGAAGCTCTAGAGCCATCGCTGCCAACTGCGCTTGGATTTGAGCAATACCAGAATTATCTTCGACAGGAGCGGTTTCAAGCTTCATCACGATTTCTAGAGCCTCCTGCTGGTCAGCAACCTTTTGTTGCATGAGTGGATTTTTGATATGCGGTAGCAACGCTGTAATGAACCATTCCTTGTGTTGCGCAGGTCCAATGGTGAAATTGACTTGGTCTAGCAGAACTTTGAACCTTTGATCAAAGTCCCACACTGATTCACCATGCCTCTGCTGAATCTCTTTCAATTTAGTGATACACTGCGACTCTGATTTTGGCTTCTTAAATTCCTTTATCATTGTTGCCTTTATATCAGCCAAGACATGGTTCTGAGTGCTAGAAAACTTCATGAACCAGGTCAGGGCACGGTCTCTGAAAGAAGTAACCAGCTGCGCTCTTTTTGTATCTTGATCTGTAATGGTCTTAGCAGTCCACACTGCTTCGCATAAAAACCAGAACTGTTCTGGATCCTCTGATCCAGTTCCTTTGAAAACAGGGAGCTTAATATCATCATGCATGTGGACCATAGTGGCTCTAGGGGGGGTTGGAGGGGGACTAGAAGTAGGCGGGGGGGAACTTACTGGGGTAGACTGACCTACGACAGGAATACTCGAGATAGGGTTACTTTCAGACTGCGACGGGTTCTCAGGGATAACAGTTCTACGCTGTGGGGTTACCGAAGGGTTTCCAACAGAAGGGGTTTCTTCGGGTTCTGAATCTGCAGGATTGACAGGGGAGTACTTGGTATACTGAACCTAGGAATATGATCCAAAATATCTCTTGTACCTTTTGCCACTTTGCAGCAAACCACTTTGCTCGTCGAAGGTATTTTCACTTGCAAACATAGGTTAGTAATACTAAATCTAACAGTCTGATTCAATGAGAAATATACCTTTTTCAGCTAATAGCATTTTAATTCTCAAACTAAATGAATTCAAAAACTTACCCCTTGGTCCTTTGAAAAACTGTCGCTCGGCTTCACTAAAGGAAGTACTCATGTCGATGGCGAACTCCATCACAAATGCTTCAAGGGTTCGCATTGTCTAGAAATCAACAGTGCGAGATATCTCGTTGTTCACCCTTTTCAGTATATTAATTCTTGCGGGGGTCCAATCAAAAAACTAACGTTCTTGGAAGTTCGTCCTTCTCTCTGTTAACCTTTGTCAAAATTCGTTTGCACTATGACGTGGATCTTTGTTCTCTTGCTCAGCAAATTTTAGATAAGTCTCATCAAGCCAATCACTGATTTCCTTCACAAAGGGTCTCCAGAACATAGCCCTCGAGGTACGATGTAAACCCCTCTTAAGCAGATACTGAGTTCAACCGGCAACGAAACAAATTTGTTGGGCTATAGGGCAGACTCGGGCTTTACACCATTAACTTCGCACCAACAAAAGACCCACAGTGTTGGCCCTTTCGGCAGTAACCTGCGAACAGGTTGCAGTCTCACCCAAAACAGCTATGGGGTGCCGCAGAATCAGGTTTCTGCAAGCAGAAGAGGGATATTACTGTACCTTAGCTTCTAACAATTATAATCATGAAATGCAAAGCTTTAATAGTTACTTATTTAGCTTCACGGTTAGATAAACAAACAGTGCCTTGCTTAACCCTTTACTAGGAATTCCAGCGAAGTTAGTATTTAGCAGTGATCTTACTTATCAGATATATATTTATCAATGCATAAAAGAACATAACAACAACACAACACATGATATAACGTGGTTCACCCCTAGTTTACGGGTTATGTCCATAGAACTATGTTTTATTCAACTCTTTACAAAAACCACAGTCCTGATATGCGCACTCAGCTGCAGATCCCTTCAAGTCCTTAAAGTCGCGCACACAGCTGCAGGCCTCTGCACACACAGCTGCAGATTTAACCTTCTTACAAAACAAGCCTTAGCTTCGCATCAATTCGTCTTACATCCAAAGCCTAAACTGACTTCTTTACAAGAGTGCTTATTTATAGTGCACTTATTACAAAACCATGGGCTTAAACCATGGGCTTATTACAAAAAGAGGACTTTGACTCAACCCCGACACCCCTAAGACTAGTTTGAGTCGTAACTCCACTTACAAACTCCCACAAAAACCATGGAGTTACCAAAATTAGGGACCGTTAAGGTGCACGCCCCAACACTACTCAAACCCCTTTGCTCTTCTGATTCATGCTAATGAGGAAAGCAATATTTGGCATGAAATATTTGGCCACCTAAATTACAAGTATCTTTCTGATCTTAGTGAAAAAGAGATGGTCATAGGGTTTCCCAAGATAAAATTTTCCAAAGGAGTCTGCCAAGGTTGTATCCTAGGAAAACACCCAGAGCATAAATTTGAGAGAGCTAGTCATGAGAGAACCTCTGCACCCCTCGATCTGATCCATAGTGATGTTTCTGGCCCATTCCCTCATATGTCCATGAGTCAGGCCAAATATGCATTGACTTTCATTGATGAATTTTCCAGGTATTGCTGGGTTTACTTCCTGAAACACAAGTCTGAAGTTTTTGGCCTCTTCAAAGTCTTTAAGGCTTTGGTTGAAAACTAGTCTGGGAGGAAACTCAAGGTCCTCATATCTGACAATGGTGGTGAGTATGTCAAGTCTGATTTTATTAATTATTGTACAGATGCAAGTATTCAGATGCAACATTCTATCCATTACACACCACAACAAAATGTTGTTGCTAAGAGGAAGAACAGATCATTGAAGGAGATGGCAACATGCATGATGGAGGCCAAAAATTTGCCACCAAAGTACTGGGCCGAAGCTATAAACTATGCAGCCTATATCCAGAATAGGGTGCCTCACAAACAGCTTGATGGTATGACTCCTTTCGAAGCATGGAGTGGGCACAAGCCAGATGTGACCCATTTCAGGATTTTTGGCTCAAGGGCTTGGGATAGAATTCCAACAGAAAAGAGAAAGGCTTTGCAGCCCCAAAGCCAAGAGTGTCTATTTGTTGGATACTCTAAAGATTCAAAAGGGTACAAACTGATAAATTTGAGCACAAACAAAGCCTTCATCAAAAGGTGTGTTCAGTTTCAAGAAGAACCCCTTGCAGCAGTGGAAGTTGGAGAAACCTCTTCACCACCTGAACCTCTGAAAGTAAGTGAAGAGTTTGTTGAACATACTGATTCTATTTTTTCTGATGGAAATGAGTTTATTGCAGACCCTAACATCCCTACAAGGCCAAAATGGGCAGCCAAGACACTACATGCAGCAGGAGAGCTAGCTGGGGATCCCAATGACCCAAGGAGGACTAGATCTCAATTTGAGAGTGGTCTGTGCATGAAGGATCCTATGTTTGCTGAGAAATGCTATTTGATGGTGGAATATGATCCTCAAACATATGAAGAAGCAGCAGGAGATCCAAGATGGCAAGCATCCATGAAGGAAGATTTCAGCTCACTCAGAAAGAGCAACACATGGGAGCTAGTGGATCTTCCCCCGGGGAGGAAGTTAGTTCAGTGTAAGTGGGTCTACAAGACCAAATTTGATGCTGATGGTTCACCTCTAAAGTACAAGGCCAGATTGGTATCCAAGGGCTACTCACAGGTTCATGGCATATATTACAATGAGACCTTTGCACCAATGGCAAAGATGGACTCCATCAGGCTAGCCTTAGCCATTACAGCCTCAAAGCAATGGGAGGTACATCACATGGATGTAAAATGTGCCTTCCTGAATGGAGATCTCACTAAAGAGAGATATATGCAGTAGCCTCAAGGATTTTCTACTAACCTTTCTCTTGTGTGCAGGTTGAGAAAGTCATTGCATGGGCTAAAGCAAGCCCCCAGGGCTTGGTATGCCAAGATTGATAGCTTCTTGCTATCACTGAATTTTGTTCGGTGAAAATCAGATACAAATGTCTATTTAAAGTTAATTAATGGTTCATTAATGATCATTGTGTTATATTTTGATGACCTTCTCATTACAGGAAGCTCAAAGGATGAGATTGCTTCCTTAAAGGGTGCAACGAACCAAGCCTTCTCCATGACAGATTTGGGGCTTGAGATTGCTCAAACCAAAGCTGGAATCAAGGTGCACCAGTCCAAATATGCCTTGGACTTGCTGAACAAATTCAGAATGAAGGACTGCAAACCAAGCAAGACTCATTTCCTTTCAGGAGTGAAGCTGGAAGAAGCTGATTCTTCACCTATGGTAAACAATACACTGTATAGGCAATTGATTGGATGTTTGTTGTATCTTACACATAATAGAACTGATATTTCTTATGCAGTAAGTGTGGCTTATAGATACATGGATCAGCCTCATGAGATCCATTGTAAAGCATCCAAAAGGATCCTTAACTTTGTTCAGGGAACAAGGACACATGGGATCTTCTATAAAGCAAAATCTGATCTTGATTTGATTGGATTTAATGACAGTGATTGGGAAGGTGATAGAACAGACAAAAGGTCCACATCAGGATATGTGTTCATGCTTGCAGAAGGGCCAATCATCTGGTCAAGCAAGAAACATAGTTTCATTGCACTCTCATCTACAGAAGCAGAGTACAGAGGAGTTGTTAATGCAGCAACTCAATGTTTATGGTTGTAGGGTTTACTTGGAGAGTGTGGCTTCAAATCAGATTACTCAACTACCATCTAATATGATAACCAAAGTACCATTCGAATCTGCAAAGATCCAGTTCAGAAGCAGAGAACCAAACACATTGAGATCCATATGGACTACATCAGAGAGCTTGTGCATGATGGCACCATTCACCTACTCTTCTGTTCATCTTCAGAACAAGTAGTTGATATCTTCACCAAAGCATTTTGTGAGAAGACCTTCAGCAATCTCAAATCACTACTGGGGATTTCTAATCATGTTGTGAAGCATGAGTGAATACAAGATTTCCAAATTTTGTTTTACAGTCCATGTTTAAGGGAGGATTTTCCCATGTGGTTTTTGCCTCTTTCCTTATTTAAATGGACATGCAGTATGTAAAGGGTGACTAAGCCTTGTTGCCAGGCCCTATAATTTTCTGATATATTAATCATAATTTAGGCTTAAGGGGGGGTGTTAGAATAATCAACCCATAGTTAGCTACCTTAGACATTAATTTAATTATTTTTGTCTTATTTTCCTAGTTCATGTGTCCCACCTTATGCAAGTTGTCAATTACCTATCCATAGTGGTCCAACTTGCCTAATTTGACCCATGTAGCACTTGGGAAACCTCAAGGAATCAATTCTACTTTATTCCTGGCCTCCTAGGTGCCCTTCTGATTTTTCTGCTTTATTGCCTGCTTTTTCACTGCTTTAAGGCAATAGGGAAAGTTTGACTAGGTGAGGTGAACTAGTTTTTTGTCCTCTTCATCCTCCACTCTTTTCTCCTTGGAAAAGCATGTATGAGTTGTCATTCCATCACTCTTTAGCTTTCCTAAGCGCTTTTTCCAATTTGTGAGCTCCATGACTAATTTGGGATCAGTTTTTTGCACCTATGGGGGATTTGCTTAATTTTAGTAAGCCTGCTTTATGCTAGATTTGAATTTCTCCTCATGCATTTGAATCCCTTATGTAATTATTTAATACAACAACCTATTATGTTACAGGGTTGTCTATTGTACACTTATTCAATACAGTTTAGTGTTCAGCTCATTATTCAGTCTCTTTTGTGAGTGATTTTGCATGTTCAATTGATAATTGTTGTGAGTAAAATTAATCTATCACTGGGTTCAATTTCCACATGGCAGTGTGACAGTTCTTGCATGATTGATTCATATGAAGGCCTAGAGAATTGACAGAATAGACTTTATGAGCTACATGGACATCGATGTGCAAGAATTACCAAGTCTATCAGATGGGTTGGCTCACAGACAAAGATCTTACCTACTTTTGATGGCTTAACAGACCCATAAGATTTAATTGTACAATTCTCAAAGCAAGTACCAGATTCACAGAAAATGGAGACTCTAGATTCAGCATTCAAAGCCGCAGCTACCATATGGTGGAATGGTCATAAAAAGTATATTCATAGTTGGAGAGCTTGTCAAAAGCTTCTTCGCCTGAGATTCATGGATCAACCTCAGGAGGTGCGAAGCGGATTCAATGGTAATACTAGCCCTCAGGAACATTTGGAGTAGTGTTATGAAGCATGGAAGTAGGTACCTTGTGAAGAATGGGTACATAGGTTTGTACACACTCTGGAACCTATAGCAAAGAACTGGTATGTGGAGGTCGATCTTCACCATGGTACTGTAAGTTGGGATAACCTTGTTGATAGTTTTGTGCTTACATTTTCTATTAATGAGGATTGCCATGTTTTGGACGCAACTATTAGGTTGATCCATACTAAGGTGTTTGATGATAAAGAAATAGCCGAGTACCAACTTGATTGGAAGGAACAAGAAGCTAATGCAGTAGAATGTTATAACCTCGCCATTGATGAAGACGATGAACCACACAACATTAATATTCCTTAGTCAGAAGAACACTATGAAGTACATGGACCAGCAGTTGAAGCACCTGAAGTAACTCAGCCCTTGAAGACAAGGAAAGTAAACATTGGATCAGAAGAAATGCCTAAGTACGCTACCATTGGAGATTATTGGGACGAAGAAATGGTAAGCAAAGTGATTGAACTCCTCCATGAGTATCAGGATTTATTTCCGACGAAGTTCTCAGAAATGAAAGGTATCCTTGGTGATATAGGAGTGATAAAAATCCCTTTGAAACCTGATACGAAGCCTGTGAAGCAACGCCCTTATAAGATGAATCCTAAGTATAAAGAAAAAGTCAAGATAGAGTTAGATAAGATGCTTGCTACAAGAATCATTGAGCATGTCAAAGAGTCTGAATGGGTCATCCCTATGGTGGTACAAGAAAAGAAGACCAAGGGAGAAATCAGAATCTGTGTTGATCTAAGGAAGCTAAATGATGCCTGTCTACATGATCATTTTCCTACTCCCTTTACGGATGAATTTTTAGACAATGTCGGAGGTCAAGAAGTGTATTCTTTCACTGATGGATTTTTAGGTTACCATTAGATCGAAATTGCTCCAGAGGATCGACATAAAACAACCTTCACTACAGAAATGGGATCCTTTCAGTATACTGTTATGCCCTTTGGCTTGAAGAATTCACCTGCTATGTTTTCCAAAGTCGTCATATCTGCATTTAATGAATTTATTCACAAGTTTTTAGAAGTTTACTTCAATGATTGGACTATCTTTGGTTTATTAATAGATCATATAGCCAGTCTAAGACTTATGCTGGACAAGTACAGACAACATCAGATTTCATTGAACCTGAAGAAGTGTATCTTTTGTGCACCTTTTGGAATTCTGCTAGGTCACATTGTATGCAAGCAAGGATTGATGGTGGATCCTGTGAAGATAGCCATTATTGTGAACTTACCACCTCCGAAGTCTGTTAATCAACTTCACACTATGCTTGGTCATACTGGATATTACAGGAAATTCATTAAAGGATATGCTCAGATTACAGTCCCTATGGAAAAGAAATTGAAGAAAGACATTAAGTTTGAATGGACACCTAAATGTCAAGAAATCTTGGACATTCTGAAAGAAAACATGGTAACAGCCCCTATCTTAGTATTCCCTGACTGGAATAAGGAGTTTCATGTTCATGTCGATGCATCCTCCACTGCTTTAGGTGTAGTATTGGGTCAGTCAGGAGAAGGTAATATTGATCACCCTATTGCTTTTGCAAGTAGAAAATTGGCCATAGTAGAAAAGAACTATACTACGACAGAACGAGAAGGTTTAGCTATGGTTTATGCTTTGCATAAATTTTGACATTATTTGTTAGGATCTCATTTTAAGATGTTCACTGACCATTCTGCTTTGAAGTATTTGGTTAACAAGCCTGTGTTAGGTGGAAGGATATGCAGATGGCTGATTTTGTTTCAGGAGTATGACTTTGAGATCATAGTTAAGCCGGGAATACTTAACCTAGGGCCTGACCAATTGTTGAGGCTCAAATCAGGGGAAGAACCCACTAGTTTGGACGAAGGTCTTCCTGATGCCCAGTTGTTTTCCATCCCGATGGTTGATGACTATTTTCAAGATATTGTTCAGTACTTGTCTACAGGTTTTTCACCCTTTGAGATGACAACACAGCAGAAGAAGCAATTGGTGGTTAGAGCAGCTGACTTTACCTTGATAGCAGGACAGCTATATAAGATGGGACCAGATGAAATACTGCGCAGATGTGTTTTGGAGCATGAAAATCCATTGATTCTAGCTGAGGCACATTCTGGAGCAGCAGGAGGTCATTATGCAGGAAAAGCTATGGCACACAAGATTCTGACAGCTGGATTGTGGTGGCCTATAATTCATAAGGATGCAGGAGAGTATTGCCACAGCTACAATATCTGTCAGAGGACAGACAAACCATCCAGGAGGGATGAGATGCCTCTGGTTCCATAGGTAACTTTACAAGCATTTGACAAGTGGGCTATTGATTTTGTTGGACCAATCAATCCCCCTGCAAAGAAATCTGGAGAAAGATACATTATTACAGCAACTGATTACCTTACTCGTTGGGCCAAAGCTCAACCAGTCAAGGACTGTAGCACTGCTACAGCTGCGAAGTTCATCTTTGATAATATTTTGTCAAGGTTTGGATGTCCTAGAATTCTTATGAGTGATCAAGGATCACATTTTCTGAATAATACTATTAAATCATTGACTGAAGAATTTAAGTATATCATCAGAAGAGTATTTCCTACCATCCTCAAGAAAATGGAACTATCGAAGCCTTTAACAAGATTCTTGAGCATGCTCTAACAAAGGTTTGCAATGTTAACAAAAATGATTGGGATCTCAGAATTCCAGCAGTATTATGGGCTTATAGAACCACTTGCAAGAAGTTGACAGGCCATACACCTTTTAGGCTGGTATATGGACAAGAAGAAGTTATGCCCATGGAGTACATTGTTCCTAACCTTAGAATATATTCCTTCACAGAGATGGATAATCTAGCTATGTTGAATGAAAGTCTAGTGAAGATACTGGAACTAGAAGAAGACAAATTCATTGTAGGTTTCCAGCAGCAAGTGCAGAAATCCAGAGAAAAAGCATGGCATGATAGACACATTAAGAAGAAGCATTTCCAAAATGGTGATATTGTGCTCTTGTACGACAGTAAATTCATGAAGTTCCCAGGTAAATTCATGACACATTGGAAAGGACCATACATAGTTCAGAAAGTTACTGATGGTGGTGCAGTTTAGTTAGCTAAATTGAATGGAGAAATTTTGCCCTCCATGGTGAATGGAAGCAGATTAAAGAAGTACAGGGACAAGCCTGTACCCCCTGATCAGAAGTAATAGCAAGAAGAAGAGTCTAAGTACCAAGAATAGTTGAAATTGGGTACTAGACTATAATGAAGCTATCTCAAGGAAGATTTGGTAGACTGTGGAAGTATCGAAGGAAAATTCTGTCATGGGTCGAAGTTCAAAGTTATGTCGACACTGGTGCCAGGGTGTGTCGAAGGTCTGTACTGTGTTGAAGGTCCTTAGTGTAGCGAAGCTGAAGTTAGTGGTCATGCCGAAGAAGAAAGGAGTGTCAAAGCTTAAAATATGACCGTTGAGAAAAATCAGATTTGACGGCGCCGGTACGTTAACTATAGTAACTACCTGTAATGATGAGATTTTAAGGAAATCTAGCACCGTTTGGACAAGATCTACCAGATTTGGTGTCTTTAATGCACAGTTATGGCAGAGTTGGTCATTGGATCCCATATGAAGACACCCAAACCTGTGAATTTCACATTACGCATTTTCTTGAGTTAAGTCCATATCAGCTGATCGCGAAGTCCAGGAATTGTTGAGAGAATTCAAATAGAGAGGTCTGCAGAACCTTATGAGCAAACCATCTGCACCTGCACCTTGCGAAGAGACTCCCCCAGCGCTGAGTCAACCAATGCAGACATGATCAACCAGGAAGAAGTTTAGGGCAGAAGTTCGTTCTAAGCAGAACGAAGAAAGGAACCAGCCATCAGGAAATACACCAGAGGAACCTGTAATGAATCCTCCTGGAGAATTCGAAGACCTTGGTGAGGATGAGAACATTGCACCACAGTGTCCACCATATCTTCCGCCTGTGCGAACAGGATTTCAGCCACCTCGGTGGATAACCAAGTTCACATTACGCACCCCATCGCTGCCACAGGGTGTGCACTTGGTTGGAACAATGACATGGAAAGTAGACCGGCTCAAGTACGCAGACCACGATACAAATGATCGTTGAAATTTTCCGCAGTTCGCACCAGGGAAATACCTCCACTATGTCCATTATCCGGAGACCAGTACGATTCTACTAGAAGTAAAACAGTGGGCCACTGGCTTGGAGCAAGCTGGCTTGTTGAAGATGCTAAATGTTCCCCACTTCAGTCGTAGCACGCCGGTTACCATAGTGGTCAAGCAGCTATTGGAATTGGTGCATGATGGGCACCTATGGATAGGAAGCCAGAGAATTACTATTGATGGAGAAATGATCCATAATATTACATGCTTGCCGAAGGAAGGGCCTGATCCTAGCATTGAGTTCATGGGAAAGCATGAAGACATGAAGCTGGCGTAGAGCATGAAGGAACGCTTCGGGCTAATGAAAGGAAAGCGAGGGTATCAAACCTTGACCATCCGGCATCAAAAAATTCACTTCGCCGTAGAGCTACTAGCATGCAAGCTAATCAGGAAGTGTAGACCGAATGAAGTCTCTGCCCCGATTGTCAGTATTGCTACGAACTGTGCCAAAGGCTACAGTTACAAATGGGAAGAGTACACTGCGTGAGAATTCCTTGAAGATGTCCGCGACGCGCAGGAGAAAGGTAGACCCTTTCACTACTCATGGTTGTTAGTTCTTATTTCACTGGTAGGATGGAAAGACCTACCGAGGCACAGTTTGTTGATGTTCCTCCGCACATGCCTAGCGCAACAAGATATGCATCTCTGTGGGTGTCGCAGGATAAAACCTTTCAGCAGTTAACGAACTACGTGTTCACCTTCTACACAATGAATATTTCCTATGAGATCCTAAAGACATCGCGGCTCAGTAATGAGCTATTTTCTCAGTATGCGGGAGTGGCCAACTTCAGGGTTGACATGCATCATGTCTTCATCTAGGCCAGCACGGATAGCAAGCAAAAATGGTCGAAGTTGCCATACATGGTGAATGAGAAAGACATCCTCGCAGTAGTCAAGCAGTGGTCGGCTAAATGGATGAAAGACACAAGAGCAAAGCCCAGCATACCAATCCCCCTAGTGATAGATGTGGGCACAGGTCCTAGTCAGACGCAATAGAATGACCCACTCGAAGAAAGCGATGAACAAGATGAGTCAGAGCAGAGCGAAGGCGACCAGGGTGGGAATGATGGAGGTGATGAAGAAGAAGAAGAATCGATCAAGACAATCTCCGACCCTAATTGCCTAGATAAGCGTAAGTCTCCCAAAGAAGAGGAAGTGACTAAACCTCAGCCTAGAAAGAAAACGAAGCCATCAAAGGGAAAGAATATCGTCGAGGAGCCCGCCGTGACGATGGAAGAGCTTGATCAGGATTTGATGAAGTCCACAAAATTATTAACCAACAAATGGTCAGAGTTTGCAGCTACACATCTTGATGCACTCTCGTGTGTAGCGCAGCGAATTACAGAACTGAAGGCATTAGCAGAAAGATCAGCAACTGGTGCTGCAGCAAGCAGTGCCCTAGCAAGCACACAGTCAGATACGAGGCAATGGCCATCCAAAAATAATAGAGGATAGGTCCCAAGTGCGGCCCTCATAATAACTGACGCAACATCTTGATCGCAGATGAGTATGACTGTTGAGATAGACTATGCCAAGTTTTCTATGCTGAAACTGCATCTGTGCCAATTGGCAATTATGAACGAGATCCGCAAACACGACAGCTACTCACATAGGCAGTTGGAAAATTCCATGAAGTAGAGTGAGAGCCTCACAGCGCAGTTGGAAGAAGCTGAGCAGAAGAAGAGGGAAGCAGAAAGCAAGTAGGCTGCACTGGCGCAAGTATTGGATGAGGCATGTCGAAGTCTCCCTGACTTCGACATGCAGGCTAAAGAAGAACTAGAGTAGAGACTCGCCAAGCTTAAAGACTATGCACAACAATCTCGAAGCCTGACAGAAAATATGAAAGTAGAGCATGAGGCTGAGATTGTGGAGCTTCAACTTCACATAATTCCAGAGAGTCCACCAGAGGTCAGGGAACAATGTCGCAGGGATATTCAAGCCTCGACAACGAAAATATCAGATCTTGTGAGCAGTGCATCAAATCTGCTAGATGAAAGCGTTGAGGCCTGGGAAAAGCTGCAAGAAACCATCAAGCAGCGGCAGACAGAGTTGGATGCAGTAAAAGCAGAGATTAAGACATTGCCTCCTATGCAGAAGATGCTTAAGGTGAAGCAGAGCAATGAGCTCCAGCAAGAAATCGAGGCATGCAGAAGGAAAGAAACATTGTTGGTGAACTCTTTGCAGCCTCTCATTAACGAGGCATTAGATTTGAGCAGTGCTGCGGACAATCAGCTCAAATTTTTGAAGGAGTATGATGCATTCGCACAGGAAAAGGCCAGCGAAGCATCATCAGCAACATTGCAGGAGATGGCAGAGAAGGAGCAAGCAGCTGAAGATATCATGCGCAGCCTCAACAAGTAGTTTACTATCTTCTCCAACAAGATTATCCCTCCGAAAAAGCAGCAGAGTGTCCCGAAATGGGACACTAATGAGTCTTAGGGGCCTGTTGGGGGCGTGGACCTTGAAGGTCCTTAATTTTAGCAACTCTGCGGTTTTGGTGCGAAGCTTGTAAGCAGAGTTGCGGTTCAAATTATCCTTAGGGGTTTTGGGGTTGGGTCGAAGCCCCTTTTTTTGTAATTAACCCATGGTTTGAACTCATGGTTTTTAAGTCCATGGTTTAAACACATGGTATTGTAATAGTGCACTTGTATAAATAGGCACTTATGTAAAGGAGAAAAGAGCTTTTCGAAGGTTTTTAGATAATGATAATTTGAAATGAAGAAGCTAAGGCCTATTTTTGGGTTTAAGGTTAAGTCTCAGCTGTGTGCATGGATGACCTCTGCAGCTAAGTGCGCAGAGGGTTTTGTTAATTAAGGATATGTAGCTGAGTGTGCAGTTCGGAGAAAGGTTCTGCAGCTAAGTGCATAGTTTTGGGATTATTGAGAAGACCTGCAACTGAGTGCACAGAGATCTATACCTGAGTGTGTATATCAGAGCTGTTGTTTGTAAAGAGTTGAATAAAAACGCAGTTCTGTGGACGTAGCCCCTACACTGGGGGTGAACCACGTACATCTTGTGTTGTGGTGGTTCTTGTTTGTTTGTTCCTGTTATGTTTTTATGCATTTGATAAGTAGGTGAATGATAAGTAAGATATATTGTTAAAGTATTAACTTTGCCGTGAATTCCCAGTTAAGGGTTAAGCAAGAAACTATCTATTATCTAAAACTGCGAAGCTATTTAAGTGAATATATATGCTCTGTTATTCTTTGTTAAGGCTAAAGGTACAGTAATATCCCTCTTTGCCTCTAGAAACCTGATTATGCGGCACCCCATAGTTGTTTCGGGTGAGACTGCAACCTGTTCGTAGGTTGTTGCCGAAAGGGCTAACACTGTGGGTCTTTTTGTTGGTTAATAATAGTATAAGAACCCGGGTCTACCCTAAGCACCAATAGCACCATCAGTGAAATCATATAAATCCATCCAATCTGCATAACCAAAACATGCCAATATAAACGGTATGGAAATCAAACTCAAAACCATATTGAAAATGACAAAACACACTAAAATTCAAATATACATATATACAAGGTACCATACATAAATTTCTTAAGCGTAGTACCTCTTCAAGTACAACCCATTGCAAGGTTTCACAAAGGGTATCCCGTCATAATATATGTGCTCATAATCCCCTTTCTCTAAGACCTTACTAAATAAAAAGGGATCATACCACATGGATTCAAACTTTTCCTTCCCTAGTTTATCATGTCTCTGATTGTAAGTCAAGACTAGGTCACCTTCATTGAAGAAACAAGGTTGAACAAACTTTTCATATTGTGCCATGACATGTTTTTTGTGTGCCTCTTTAGCCAAGGAAACATATCTTCTAGTTTCATCAAGTTTATTCAAGTACAGAAATCTCTCTTTCTTGGCGAAAGTGTTTGGGAGAAGTTCTACTGCAAGTTTAAATGACAAAATTTGACACTCGATAGGGAGGAAAGATTCCATTCCATAGACCAACTGAAAGGGTGTGAACTTTAATTGTTGTTTTTACTGAATTATTGTAATCCCAAAGTGTAGAAAAGAGAGTCAAGTGCCAGTTGGATTTGTGATCTCCAACCATCCTATGCAACATAGTTTTCAAAACTTGTTTAATGACCTCGACCTGAACATTAGCCTACGTGTAATATAGAGTTGAATTTTCATGGTGAAAACCCGTCTTAGCACTCAGCTCATCCATCATGTAATTCTAGAAATGAGATATGTGGTTAGTGGCTATAGATTGCGGGAATCCAAACCTATCTATCACATGGTTGAATAAAAAGAGGGCGGAAGTCTTACCATCCTCTGCATATGTAGGCATTGCCTCAGCCCATTTTGTGAAATAATCCACGACTACGATGATGTAACCATGCCCCTCGGTTGAGGTAGGCTTACAATGCATAAAATGAATACCCCACTTGGAAAAAGGGCCAACTGCAATGATAGGATGTAAAGGAGCAAGGTGGGTGTGCTTTTTCAGATAAAAGTGTTGACAGGGTGGGAACTTCTTAACCGCCTCTTGACAATATTTAAATTTTGAAGACTAGAAATACCCAGCATGAAGGATGTTTTAGGTTTTAGCCATCCCAAAAAGATGACTGCCATATGCTCCAAAGTGGCAGTCATTCAAAACTGTTTCAGCCTCTTCATGTCTAAGGAATCATCGAAGGATAGAATCAATACCGGATCGGTACAATGTATCATTCAAAATGATATAGAACTTTGCATGGTGACAAATACGATGACGATCATCACGGGATATGTCAGGCTAAAATGTCTGAGTCTGGAGATAGATGATCAAATCTCCATACCATGGGTCAGTTGTGCTTCTCAAGAACAAGAATTCATCTGGGAATGAACCGTTGGGCTCAACTTCTGTCAAATCATAGGGAAAGTCACACATCAACTCCATGAAAACCAAGGATTTCTTTGAAGTAGTCTTAGCTAACTCAAGATCACAATCCAATGGGAATATTTTCCCCCTAGTACCTGACAAACTAAATGTAGTACATACGTTTTTTATTTGTGATTGTAGTTGTGGTACGAAGTAGAATATAATGACAAAAATTTTGTAAATCAATGACTGTGGCCAAAGCTAACTTTTCCACACGCGAGTAATGGGTTTCGGAGTCAATGAGACCCTTACTCATGTAATATATCATGTGTTCTTGGGCATTGGGATTGTCCTGTGCTATAACCATTCTGATGGTAGTAGTGGAGGTAGCAACATACAAGAGAAATTCCTTTGATTAATCTTGGGGGTGTATCACGGGTGAATGGGTCAGAGTGTGCTTCATATTATCAAAGGCTCGCTGGGTCTGGTCATCCCAGAAGAACAAAGTGCCCTTCTTCAGGAGATGCATATAACCATGTGTTTTCTCTACGAAGTTGCACATGAAACGACGAAGAAATTTTTCCTTCCCTTGCAAACTTTGGAGTTTGGTAATATTTGTCAGGGCGGGTAAGGCTAGGATAGAAGAAATTTTCAAGGGATCAATCTAGATACCATCTTTGGAAACCAAAAAGCCAAGAATACATCCGGTCTCAAACAAAAGACACATTTATGTGGATTAAATCGTATATTATAATGATGACACCTAAGGAAAATGTCTCTAAGGTGCCCTAAATGGTCCTCCCATTGTTGCAAATGAGCAGGGATATTGTCAAGGTACGGATCCACAACGTGCTTGATATCATGAAAGGAATAGGACATGGCTTGTTGGAATGTAGTTCCAGTGTTCTTTATTCCAAAAGGTAACTTTTGATATGCAAAGGTTGCCATGGGAAAATGAATGTCATTTTATGTTGATCAGCAGGCAGAATCTCTATCTGATTGTAGCAAGAAAATCCATCCATAAAAGAAAAGATGATGCTCCCGGCATAGTTATCGATGATCTGATCGATGTGTGGAGTAGGGAAATTGTCCTTAGGACAATCCTTATTCAAGTCTCAAAAATTGATACAGACTCTAATAGTGCCCTGCTTCTTGGCCATAGGGACAATATTAGATACTCATTCTGTCACGGGTACGGGATAAATAAACCTTGCCTTCAGAATTTTTTCTACTTTATCTTTAATAGCCGCATCCTTCCTAGGATGGACTTGACATAACTTTTATCGGATAATTTTTTCTGCATGATAGTTTTTAATCTCATGTACAACAATTGGCAAATCGATCCTAGGCATCTCCTCATAAGTCCAAGCAAAATATCACGTGATTCTTTGAAAAGATCTCTCAAATTTTCAATTTCCTCCGTCGAGCAATTCTGGCCTATATGAATGTGCTCAACAGTTTCGGTCTTGACCAATATGTCAATCGGGGTTTTCTAAGTGATGTTGCAAAGATTTCCTTCATAATCTGTGTCTTGCAACAATACAAGTGTTTGTGGATTGGTAACAATATCAGTACTGATAAGCAATACAAGGTCAAAACCTACCGAACTAGCATTAGGAAGGAAATAAGATCTGTGATGAGCATCTTCCCATACGGGTTCATTTTCACTCATGATATCCATGATGGAACTCGTCTAAAGGAAAATCCTGAATGAGATAGTCTAGAGTGGGAAGAGAGGGTTCTAGCCAGTAAGGCAAGTGGTAAGGATCCGAATCTACCAAATGAAGGTCATCGGGTTGTACATTGGAGGAATATTGGAAAACATCATAAAGTGATTCGTATAGGCCAAGAGAGGATGACTCAAAAACTTCTTTTCCTTTAGGATTATAACCATTCGTGGAAATCATGTTCATGGTTGCTACTTCCATAGTAGGAGGGGCTTAAGGAAACACTCCCATAAGGGTTGAATCCTTCAGCATACCTACCCCAATCGACTGATAAGGAGGAGGGGACTGACCTAGAATAGGGATGTTATTCACGGTGGGAGTAGTGGCATCTGATGAACAAAAGTCATGTTGATCAATAGTTACAATTTTTCCCAAATGAGGAAACTGGAGAGTTTGAAAGACTATTGAAGCAACAACAGTCATAGCATAGAACCAGTTTCTTCCTAATAGGTGATTGTAATCCAATGGGGCATCAACTACTTCCACATGAATGGAAACATTCTTGCCCCCAAGCCCGACTGAAAGGGTCAGTAACAGACCATGAGGTTGTAAACCTCGTCCATCAAAATATTTTAAGGTGGTAGGAGATTTTGTAAGCTTAGGAGAACCAATGGCTCTCCAATAGGATATAGACAAAACTAAAGTTGAATCTCCCTCATCCAGAACGGTCCGATGGACCTTTCTCCCAACTAATCTAGAGGAAATTTGAAATGTGAATCAATGAGGTAATATGGATTTATAGCTCTCCACATTGAAATGGATTAAGTTGGTGTTATCTGGGTCTAATGCCCCCAAATCCATTAGCAGGTTTTTATGCTACATTGGACAGCCTTGGAGTAACTCAAGGGTAGACATCGCACAAGGTTCCTGAGATAAATATTCAACAACATTATAGAATTGTGTAGCTTCGGAATTGGGAAAAACCTTCCTGAGGGTACTCTTAGGTGGTTGTAGAATCAAATAAATATTAGGTTTCTCAATCACGAGAGGGCCATTAGATGAATATGGAGGGGAACTAGTATAAGGAACTTTCTTGGAAAAAGGATTTTTGTCCTTCTTCTATATTGGCTTATCGTATGAATGACTATGAGTATTCAAATTGATGGCATCCAAGGACATCATTCTGATTTCTTCCATATAACCAGAGGTCCCTTGATTAGACATGTTGTCTATCAATTGTTGCTGAGACGAAAAGGGATCCATAAGCACCATTGGCGTGGGGTTACTCTTTAGAAATTTACTAATCTCTTCACGCCAAGGTCACTCCTTCATGAAGTGATCACCCCAACATAAAAAACAAGGGTACTTATCTTTTCTCTTCCCTTTATTATCGTTCTCTATGGTCGTAGCCTTGGGATTCTCCTATTGGTTTCTAGGTTTTTTACTTTTACCTTTCCCTTTTTTCTTATTGTCGGGTGTTTGTGTACTTTGGATAGAATTTGCCTCAGTAGAAACCGTAGGATTTGAAGGAGTAGTAGTAGAAGAATTAGGTTGCTTGGAAGGTTTGGTTGTTGACGAGGGTTGGATTGAACCAACATCTCAATTAACAGGAGTCTCTACGGGTGTCTTGGAAGGGTCTGTGCTGGGATGAGGAGCTTGAGAGATTAGGTCATATAATGTTCTGGATTGGGAATATACCAAGTCCAGATACTGAGCACGACTGATATCCTACTCTTCAGTAACAACACCACCCATAGACACATCTTGAGAAATGGGAGGAAACAAGGATTTCATGAACCAATCAGCTAACAGTTGGTTCAAGATGGGATCTTTAATAAGTCATCTCCACTATCTCCACTCATGGATATGGTCTGATATGTGTGTAGAGGTATTTTGACAAAGTGAGTTCAAAAGTTCTGTCCCCATTTCAGAATGAATGGGTAGCTGAAAGTGTGTGATAAAAACTGTTGCTAATGAGTGAAAATCCACAAACAGTTGTTGTGGAAGTTCAATATACCACTTTGCGGTCATACCAGTCAAATTTCACTAAAAGAGTCTCAAAATAATAGAGTCATCCATCAAGGAGTTCAAAGAACACCATAGATGAAAATTCATGAGATGATTTTTGGGATCATCTCCCTGCTTCCCATCAAACTTCAGGATTTCATATGGTAACTTGACTGGAATAGTAGGCCACGAAGGGTTGTGCTGGATGGGATCATTTATCAACTTGGAAAAATCAAGCAAGTCCAAAGTTGCTAGGAACAGAAGTTGTCAATTAGGCTCAACATATGGGTAGTATTAATAAGGCATATGCGTACCAGTAGGACCATAGGTTGACTAATAAACAATTTGTTGGGCTGGTTGATGGATATATGATCTTCCCAAAGAGCCTCCCAAAGGGGGGGGGCCTCCAGGTGGCCCTGGGGGGGGGCCTCCAGGAGGAGGGCCACCTGGAGGTGGTGGGCCTCTGGGTGGTGGTGGAACTCTAGGTGGTGGTCCCCCAAAAGGTGGACCCCCAGGTGGTGGACCTCCAGAAGGTGGGCCTCTGGGTGGTGGTATTCCCAAATATGGTATTCAGGTGGTGGGCCTCTGGATGGTGGTCCTTCCGATGGTGGTCCTCCATAAGGTGGACCCCCGCTAGGTGGGCCTCTTCTTGATGGCCCTCCAAAGGGTGGGCCACCATAAGGTGGCCCTCTGGCACCTCCATCAGTAATAATAGGAATTCCTCCCATTGTTGGCATGTAGGACCAATTAGGTTTCCCCCACGGCGTAAACGTGTTTCTAGGGTAAGATATTCCAGGATACATAGTTCCTGTAGATGTAGTTTGTTGGTTCATATTTCCTACAGGTAGTTGATTCCTTGGGTAAAAATAACCCCAATAAGTTTGGTTGACTGTAGGTTGTTCCCCTAAGGGCTGGCCTGAACTTGATGGAGGGTTTACCATATTGGTGTGGGTGGGAGGAAAAACCACTGTCTGTTGTCCTACAACAGAATCCTATCTAGTACTAGTAGAAACTCTACTAAAAAATAAAATAACTCATGTTGGGGGTTTCCCCTCAGCGTTAGAATGTACTGACACCATTTGAGCTGAGGATTGACCCCCATCTACAAATGATATGGGAGGACTAGAAACAAACCTAGGATTTAAAACTATAGGGTTGGAGGTTTGACCTAGATTATGAGAAGTCACATTACGGGCCGGGACATCTTCAATAGGAGCCAAGGTCTCAGCAATCAAATGATCTCCAGAATCAAATGATCTCCAGAAGGACATGGATCCAAATGATGGGGTAAAAGAGTCGACATAGGTTCTTTGTAAGATATAGGTGAGGGAATAATTTTTTCCACTCTCTCTAAAAAATTGCGAGCGCGATCAAGAGATGCTTGAATTATCCTATAGTCATCCTCACCTAGAGGAGGGTTTTCAAAAGAAGGTCTAGTAACCCCAAATTCAGAAATGGCTTGATCCATAGAATTTCTCTAAAAAGGAGCATTAGGTCCATACTCTATTTTAACAGGACTATCGATACGACCTTCCATCGGAGAATGAAAGGAAGTTTCAGTCGTAGGAGGTTGTTGGAACAAGGGATTAACATAAGCAGTGAAGTTTTCTCTGCTTTCCACAACTATACTTCCTTCCACATGGGAGTCAGTTGCAGCTCCTTGATTTGTGGCTTCCATTGGGATCTCCCCTATGACAAATGGAAAGTCAGGTGGTAAGCCCTGGTTTCTTCTGGATCGTCTCAACTAAAACTTAGCCAGATTGTATGGTCACTAAAACCTAACCTAGGGTTTCAAAACTAAGTAAATCACACAAAATTTCTCCTACACAAACTATAGGCCACAAGCAAACTTAAGTGACAAGAGGGGCTGAATAAGCCGGTTCCTCACCAGTATTGTCAAGTTTTTGTAACTCGCGATATACCACAGTGTCCAACAGTAAAATGCGATGATGAGGATCAATTGTCCCTCAACTGAATACTCGACTACCTGGATGGCACGTGCATAGTAATCTCCTTGAGTATTGTTCTCGGTGTATTGCGCCAACAAGATGACCAAAACATATTTTCTCAAATGGTCTCATGAATCCTAGAAGGGCCTCCCAATATACACAAGGTACGCGGGAGTTCAAATCCATAGTAGTGTTGTCTAATGCACAACTGTTCACAAGGGGCCTTCCAATATACAATCAAGTACGTGAAGTGCCTTTTGATATACCTCAAGGGTACGTGAAAGGTTGTTCTATATACCGACAGTACATGGAAGAACTGTGCAGGTCCCGAGTTGCAGTGCAGGCAATAAACAAAAGATCCTATGTTTTACGACACCGAAACACGTCTCTAAACTATCACTCAAGTTACTAATATTTTTAACCTATAACTACCGTTAATTTTAAGTTGAACAGTTAGGTGAATGCATGGAGTTATGACATAAATGTAAAAACATGCAATTATGATTTGCAAATTCTTCACTTTACCATTCAAAGCATGCCTACTTACAGCAAGGAGAGAGTATTTTCTTTTTTCCAATTTCGTTTCAAAACCAAAAATTTCCCAAAAAGTCTAAATAATCAAATCTTTTCGAGAATACAAACCAGCAACACACTTCTAATCTGATCTTTGAAAGCAAGCAAATAGGGTGAGATCTCTTTTCCTAAAAAGAAAGATAAAAAACACTCAAAATCTTACTAAGTACTTTTTCAATTTTTCTTCAAAATGGAAAGATCTAACTTAAAACTACTAATATTTTTTTCTTTTGATGAGACAAGAATGTAAAAAGAAAGAAGAAAAATGGAGATGTGAAAGCTTATGAGGCTAGTCAGAGATCCAATAATTCGTCTTCAAACATAATTATAACCAAATCTCAACAAAAAAATTTCTTTTTCAAATAAAAAAAGAAGTCTTTCGTAAACTTAACAAAAAAAGAAAGAAAGAAACCAAGAAGAAAGTCTTCCTTTTCATTCTTATAAAATAGTAAGAATGAGATCTATCTGAACTAAACTTCCAAACACTCCTTTCAAAAATAAAAACCAAGCATACAAGCAATGCAAATGATGAGCCTAACCTAGCTTTTTGAATTCAACAAAACAAGAATTTACCACATCTAGGCTTTGAATTTTAACTACTCATATCTCTTCAAATAAGCCCTAACATATAGAACTAAAAGCCAAAACAAACCAAACTTTGAAATGACAAGTCTTAAAAATGCCTCCCTAGCACCGCTTCTAGGTGGTTGCTGACAGAGCGGTTCTGGGACAGCACCGCTTCTTGATTACTACTAACATGTGGTGGAACCACTTACTGATCACTGAATACAGGCGGTGGCACCGCTTATTACCCATAGTGCATTCGTGGTGTCCTATAGAAGTCACAAAAAAAAGAACCAGGTGAAAAAAGAAAAGTTAACTACTGTAATACTGGAATAAAAATCATGAATTGACAGGAATATGAAGTACAGAAGGTAAGAATGACTCAGATCTGAACATATCTGATGATACCAAACCAAGATCTCACTAGATCAGATAGTAGATCCAATCAATGAAACACTGGAGCTTGGATTTTGGACAAGAGTTTGAACACCAAGGAAGATCATATGTACTGAAAGCTCCTCCCTAGTGGAGTCACCTGATTTGTTGCTAGGAAAAATGCACCTCTTGCGGACAAGAGTTATTCCTCTAGTCTTAATGGTTCAGATTAGAACAAATGATTCACAACAGAATTGGAATACTTTCCCTAGAATGGGTGGAGAACTAGAATGAGTCTCTTTGATGGAATAGTGTAGTTGTTTCCTTTAATGATAGCTCTTCATGGATGTACCTGCATAATCACATGAAACCAGCAAATGAGATCAAAAAGCACCAAAATATGATCCACTATTCTATGTTAGTGACTAAGGAATCCAACAATAAAATACATGATAATAACACAACATACTTTACGGGAAAGGAACCAATTTTTATTAAAGAATGAAGAAGAAGTTTACAACCTTTTACTTAGTGTCGATATGCTCCTTCACATTCCAATATCTTGTCCCCAAACGCTCTAACTTGCTCCTCATATGCTCACCCTACTTATTTAGGCCAGAATGTCAATGTAACAACATAACATTGCTCTCTCTCAACCATGGATATGAGCCTGCTTTTATAGGCCTTGGGAGGATAGGGATGGTTGAGTAAATGGTTGGTGAGGTGGATGGGAGATCCCAAAAGGATGGATCTCGAGTCCATGTGGTCCTTAGGTGTAGGGATAAGGGTTCCACGAAGCCTTCTTTTGAGAAGCTTCGTGGAAACCTCTCTTTTTCATTTTTTACCAAGGGCGCTGCTTCTTCCTCACTATGACAAAGCAGTGACAGGGAAGAACCGTGCCTTGAACAAGAGGTAAAGGCAGTGGAAATGCCTAATTTCAAGAGATTAAAGGTGTTTCTAAATAAGGTAACGCTCCTTGACTTAAAGGCAAGAGTGGTGCTGGATTTTCATATGTAGGATTGAATTCTGAGCCAGTATTTTCACTTCACAACTTGGGATTCGGGGAAAATACTAATTTTTAGGACCTCATCACATGATGATGACGAGATTTATGTGTAACAAGTTCTTCACTTCAACTAGATGGATTTTCTAATTTAGAATGGGTTGGAGATCCCAGTGACGAAAAGTCAACTTCGGGTTTTTTTTTCATGCTTTATGAAGGTCCTATTTGTTGGTAGAGTAAGAAACAACATATAATTTCTCTTTCATCAGCAGAGGCTGAGTACAAAGCAGGAGTGAATGTAGCCACATATTATGTTTGGTTGCAAGGAATTCTTGAGGAGTTTGGTGTTGCAATTGATTCTCCTACCAACATTTGGGTGGAAAATAAAAGTGCCATGAATATATCTACTGATCCAGTTTAGAGGCATAGAACAGAGAATATAGATATCCATATGTGCTACATCCGGGGATTAGTGCATGACAGAGTAATTTCCTTGCGGTATTACCCATCCACCGAACAAACTGTTGACATATTCACCAAGAGTTTTACTGAGATGACCTTCACTCACTTGAGATTTTTTCTTGAAGTGAGTAATGGATGATGATTTTTGCTATTTTTTGCAAGTTTCAGCCCCATGTCCATTTTAGAGGGAATTTTTTAACCATGAGTTTTTCCTTCTTTTCCTCAATTTGCATGGACAAATAAAAATTTATGTTATGCATTCAGGTGACTTGAGCCTTTGTTTCCAACGCCTCCCACTTTATTTTCATGAGTTTTACTAAGTTTTGGTTAAGGGATGGTGTTATAACTATAATCCACCACTTAGTAACTTATTCTAAATTCTTATTCATTTTTATTGTCATTTATGCAATGATATGTTATGGTTTAGACTTAGAAACTTAATTGGGAAAAATAACCATTTAAATTGGAGATTTCACACCTATAGCAGTGATCCAGCTCAGTCAAAATCCACATGTGTACCATCATTTATTTCCTATGCACTCCCATTCCTTGAATTGGGTGATTATGGTTGACTAGGAGCGCTAGGGGTGATTTTAGCCCAAATTTTGGAGTGTTGGAGCATTTAATGCCCACCTAGAGCCTCCCACTCACCTTATTTTTCACACCTATGCATGCCAAGGAGTCATGATAGCTCCATCACACATCACCCATGTCCACACCTCCATTCATTACTATTTGGGCTGAGTTGGAGGGAGTTTGGCCCGCCTAGGGGGGATTATGGCCAATTTGGCCAATTCCACATGTACACTTAGATTTGGATTCCAAAGCCTCCCAAATTGAAACAAATGTACTATATACCTATTCTTAACAATATCACATGTTATACAATCAAATAATATCCAGTTTCTATTCACACTGTGTATGCAAAATTGTTCCCCTTTCATGTTTGTTTGCTAGTTTTTGCAAGTAATTAGATTTGTGAGATTCTATAAGGCTCCTAGATCTTATTGAAGATCAAAATTATCACACATTTTATATACATACAACAATTTTTAAGCTAAAGAATTCACATATAGAACATTTTTTAAGCTTCCATGTTCTAGGTTGACAGTACATTTTCCTTTTGATGAGATTTGAGAGTCATATCCCATGTGAATGGATATGAAGCTGTTGAAATATGGTGATGTGAAATAATAATTGCATGTAACCATATTATTAGAAGAACCACATTCAATGTGTAGATCTCTATCCTTCGAAACATTATCCATGAGAGCATGTCCTCTTTCACGATGATTATTTTGATCTCTATATCCTTTCTTCCTTGCACTTCTGGAAGAGTAAAGTTTTTTTTCTCTAGGGGAAGGTCCATTTGACCAATTTTTCTCTTCATGCAAGATATTTCAGGATGGAATACTCTTCCAGAGTAAGAGCACTTGGTATTTTCATTTCCCTTTTTCTTGTTCTTCCTTGAGCCCAATGGTTCATCCAACTGTTGGTTTTTCTCCTTCTGCTTGGGAGGGTCAAATTTTGTCCTCTCTTTGTTTTTCTTTCCTTTAAAATTTGAATCCTTGGTTCCTCCAGAAAAAAATATTGATCTTTAGAGTATCTCAAGATTCCTATTTTCACAAGGTTATCATGCTCATTGGTGAGATGCTCAATGAATGCATTCAGGGTCGGCATCTTCCAATTTGGAATTGTAAGCTTTCTGGTATGGAAGGTAGACACAAAAATAGAGTAGTCTAGTCCAAGTTTTTAAAGGATAGAAAGGATTGGTTGATCATATTCCTTCTCAACTTCACATTTCTTCAATTGGAGCACAAGGTGCTTAAACTTAGTAAAGAAGCCATTCATGGTCTCAAAATTGCACGGATTTAGAGATATCAGTTCATTATCCAAATAATAGATTCTCAAATCATCTTGCTTATCAAAAAGAGTAGCAAGTTGTTCCCATATTTTGTTGGGAGTCTTCAATCCAGTGAGGTGGAAAATAATATCCTTCAAAATGGAGAGGCATAGAAATCCATATGCTTCATCAAGTTTGTTCCAATATTTTTTTTCTCCGCTAATGCATTCGAATCTTTCTCTGTATCCATGGTGACTCTGTAGAGTCCTTTGGAGCGCAATTATATCTCAATATTATCTTTTCACTGATGATATTTGGAAGGGGTGAGAATATTGTGAGAAGAAGAGTCCATTGTGCAGCTATAGAGAATGCAATGGAAGTTATTGAGATACCTGCAATCACACAAAACAAACAAAATATGGTCGATAACCTACACTTTTGGAGTTTGCTTCACACCTGTCTTAGTCAATCAAGCAAGCTTGATCAAAAATGCTAGTTTATACAATAATTATGTGGTAAAATATTTGCTTTTGGTGCAGAGATGGAATGATTTTAAGAAATTTTGCTCAAATTTCCTCATAAATCTAACAAGAAACCTGTAGAAGAATTGCCTTGTCTTTCCATGGCTCTGATACCATATAAAATTGGATTCACATAAATCTAAGAAACAAGACAGAAACTCACAATAGATTTCACAGATCAATTTTACTCAGAAATGACATGAAACAATGCAATAAGGAGTTGCAGCAATATATTTTCTTATCATTAACATAAGTAGTGATACAATGCAATACAATGGAATAAATATCCATGCAATTTGAATCCCAAAGAGGTAATTCGAATTGATTACATGAGAGTGGCTTCCTTGTCAGTTAAACACCACTCGACACATCAGTTAACCACTTAACTCAACCTTAATTAACTCTAAATGACTCGAAGGAAGTTTATACTGAGTCTAACTGAATAGAACTCAACTACATGCCAACAAGTAGGTGAGGGTGCCTATCTAACTTAATTTAGGTGAGATGAACTAAAATGCACTAAACTGAGTCACCAAAAGTGGGTGGAGGCACCTTTAATCACTCGAGTTAACTGAAATTAACCCAAAATAGGCTAATTGATGAGGAAGGCACGTTTGCAACTCCAATTTAATTGAAAGTGAAACAAACTTCATTTAACTAAATGGGGCATATATTTCATGTAGATCAACCCATATTTGGTCCTTTATTGAAGTAGGAGGCTCAATTAGTCTCCCTGATTGAACTAGAAGACTCGGTTAGGCTCCCTGATTGAAGGAGGATGATCCAGTTGATGATGTAGTCACATATTCGAGTCAAGAACTTAGGATAAGTGGTAAATTAGGAAAAATAAGACAAATAAGGATGTGTGGTTGCATAATGACTCCAAAAAAAAAGAGAAAAGAGAAAATATAAAAGAAAAAATACCAAAAATCACAAATTTATGATTGTTGTTTATGAGAGTTATTTCTAAAAAAATATTAGTGTTTTTGTTTCAAGTTTACAAGTTTTTGGTCATAAACTATTTGTTTGTCAAAAAAGAAAGAAAAGGGTCACATAATTTCTATTTGCCATAGTGGAAGAAAACGTTGTCACAGACTGTATGATTGTTATGAAAGAAAAATTATTGGTACATACTCTCTATCTGACACAAGGAAATAAATGTGTTGCAAGCTACAGGCCTGTCACAGGAAAAGAATTGTTGTCACACAATGAATTTTGGTCGTAAGTGACAGGTGGCTAGCAGTTAATGTAAGGACATAGGATATTTTGATGATTTTATTTTTAGTCACTTTCACCATTAATTCACAATAACTACCATTGAACTGAGAGGAGAAGTGATGGTTTGATTGGCGGTTTCCTTGTAATGATTAGAACTTTTCTCCATGTCACAGAAATCACTGCCACTTTTCCATTTATTTCCCAATCATGTGAATGAATGACTAATTGAATGGGTACACATATATCATCTTCACACTGAAGTTTCATTCATTTTATTGCATCTAAATAAGAGCACAGAATTGTTTTCTACAACTATGAGAGTTGAAGCCATTGTTTTACAGAATATGGTCATTTATGTTTTCAATATGTGCATCGTTTAAGAATTGGGTATTGAAATTTTTTCACTCGTTCCAATTATGGAATACACCACCAATTATGGAATATGCCACAGAGGTTGTTTCACAGTCACCCAAAGTTGCAAAAGAAGCTGCAGAGTCACCAGTAATTCCAATTGTTGTGTTACGATCAGACCCACCTAGTACATCAAAGAGAAAGACTTCTACCAATCAAATATCAGGAGCAACAAAACAACCACCAGAGGATAAACTGGCATGATTAGAAACCATGTTGTCATATTATGTCCCTCCCAAACCAGTCGATACGCTAAAGGTTATATTTGGAAAAAATGAAAAATATCCATCGGTAACGCCTTCCATACCGAAAGGAGTTCTAGTAACGGAAAACATAATTCCAAACTTGCATAAGATGGGATTTTCCAACCACGACTTGCGCAAGTTTCCAAACTTGTAAATGAACATATATATGACTAGTGTCTGGGACACATAGGATTTACCTATCCACATAGTTCCAATGGAACAAGAAAGAGGATTGGATAAGTATGGACTACTGTCGTTGATGCACATGCCACATTTTGGCTGCACAACAGAAGTGAATGCATGTGTTAAGCAATTGCTTGTTTATTTCCATGATGGATATCTTTGGATTGACCGAAAACATTTAGTGGACTTCAAGCTGATAGCTTCGATCACTGGGATCCCCCTTGTAGGATTCGATACAATGCCATTTTTCACTAAGAAATACTAGCAAACAACAATGACAAATAAGTTGAAAGGGAAGTAAAATCTGACAAGACAAACATGAGGATTTGATATTTCCTCCATCAATGATATTTTTGTTCTGTTCACAGCCAAATACTTATCTATCAAGATGCTAGGAAAGATGCGATCGAACCAGTGCACAGAAGGGACAATTGTTGCAGCAAAGCAGTGTGAAGAGCTTGTTCAGCTTAACTTGTCACACTATCTACTAAATGAATTGTTAACCTATGTGGAGGAGATACAAGAAAAAAGTATCCCATTTCATTATGCATGGTTACTAATTTTGATTTGTTTTATCGCATGGGTAGAACCACCAAAATAACAAGGGGTAGATGTATTAGTCCCATGCCGAGGAGATTGATACCAAAATATCCGGTTCGACAAGGATTTAGCTGAGCAGTAGAAAAGCAATAATTTTGAATTATTTTTACAATGAGAGGCCCTTCGACATTATATTCGAAAGAAAGATGGAATCACCAAAGAAATCATCAGATGGTTTAGAAACATTATAATATTTTTGGTTATGTCCCATCAAATATTTTTGCATCCTTAACAATATCCAAAGCACCAATGGCCCGTAACATGGTTTCAGCTATATTCTACTAAAATCGATGCCATTATTCACAATTAGGGGATCCATCAGTTGAGGAAACCCCAAGAATCTCTCATAATCCTGATGAATCCAACACAACCCCGGCAAATCAAGAATTGGTGGATAAGGGAAAGAGTTCAAAAAATTGTGACAAAAGATGAAAAAAGAGGAGAGTCGACCCCTCATCTGGATTTGTCAGTCTCACCAATGATGATTACACTCTTTTGACAAAAAAATGGAAGAATTTTCCAATGAAGGTTGAAGAAAATGGATGAAAGACAAACAGAATGACAAGCACCATAAAAAATTTATTACATACATTTTGTAAATAAGTAAAAGAAGTTTGAGTGGCAGTTGACCAAATTCCATACTCGATGGTGTCACTGGAACAAGCTGGTCCATCTGAGGAGTGACCTATTGAGGAATCCTCGACACCAACTCCACCAATCAAGATATGTTCAAGGACCTTGGTCATATCACTATGGAATTTTTTGCGTTGCCTATGTATGAAGTATATGTCATTCAGAATGCCTTGGTATCAGAAATAAAGAATAGGGAGCAGGAATTGGATAATCATGTAATATCCTCACACAAAACTATTAATAAGTTGAAGAATACAGTTCAAGATACAAATAATAAAGAAAAATTGTCGTAGGAGGATAGGCATAGGCTGGATGTGGCTAGTGCACTAGCTTGTAGTAGTTTCGCATATGAAGGCATGACATAAGAAATTTTTCAGAAGCTAAGGTCTTTTAACTTGGAGAAGTAGTGGAAAGTCTTCATAAACTGATCACAAATATGGAATTATAGATAAATCCCAGTACCCATCTAGATGTACTGGAAGAACAAAGGAAAGTAGCAACTAAAGTTACGATGAAGATTGGAGAAGTAGAGGCACTTTGTGCCAAGGAAGTAGAGAAATTTTCTCAATCATGGGAAGCTTTGATAGATGATGAATAATTAAAGTAGATAATGGAGGAGTTGCATACTGTTGAGGCAGAATTCAACAAAATGAATAGTGATATAAAGAAGTTTTCGACAGTAAATAAAATGGAAAAATAAGTCGGCATGGTGAAGCTACAACAGAAAGTATAAAAACTGCAAACCCGGTGGAAAAAGACAACCGACTGGGTCGCAGAACTACAAGAAAAAAGAAAATAAAGTTACAGGTCTCATTCAACCTATATATGTGAAGGTGTGACAAGAATTAGGGTCGGTAGGACTAACAACTTCAGAACATATCAGTTCTGAACTTGTAGAAAAATTGAAGATAGTAGAAGTGTTGATGTATTTGTAACTTTGGAATGTAATCACTTATACATCCTATGTATTGTACCCCGATGTTTATTCTAGGAAGTGTTTGTAATGTACTTGAGTCATGTCATGCCTCAATGTTTCTATCGGGAGATTCAATAATGTAAAAAAGTCATGTAAAGTCATTGTGGGTAACCCTCCTATTGATCAAGGGTTAAAGTCCCTGCAGTTGTGGGGCCCTAGGGTTATTAGAATCTCCTAGAGAATTTGGACCTAGTGAGTTATTGTCAAGTCAGGAATTAGTATAAATAAAGAGTGAGCCTCTCTATTTATCACACATTCACTCACACTCAGTTGTATCACATAATTGAGAGAGAAGAAGTTGCTGGGACAAGAGAGAGAGAGACTACTACTGTCGGGAGATCATCTTACTATTTTTGGGGTTTTGATTTTGGTGGTGATTCTATCTCTGAGAAAGTTGCGAGGTTTTCTCCTTTATGGTTTCCCCGAGGAAAAATTTTGTGTTCATTGTCTCGTATGTTTGATTGTTGTACTTGTTATTCTCTAAGTTAAATATCCTAACATAATTCTAGCTTGAATGATAAAAATATAACAAGAAGAAGAAGTGCGACAAGAAGCTGAACAGGTAGTTAAAATATTCCAAGATTTTCAAAGAAAGGTCACAATTATGGAAATTTCAAACTGATGTGTCCCGGGACGAGCCACAGATGAGTGTTGGGGTGTGTTTTCCCTAGGAAAATTCAAACATAATTATTCTCAGAAAGATGAATATTATGGTCATGTAATAGAAGAAGCTGCAATAGAAGAAGTTGTGACAAAATAAGTTGTGACAGAAGCAACCGTGACAAAAGGAACCATGACAGAAGAGGAATAAAGCAGTCAAAAGCAAAGTTTGATTGATTTTGTGGGAAGAGTTAGTTCGATTAAAAGCATTCTTGTAGTAACAAAGCATGGTTATATTTTGGTTCGAAAGTGTCTACTTTTAGAGATAAATGAATTTATTAGAATAGAAATATATCATGTTGAATTGTAGTTGATAATTAGTTGATGGTTGAGTCAAGAATTGTAAAACTAGAAAATATTATAAAAGCATCGATCCAAGATCTGTGCGGATCGACCATTCAGAGAGAGAGAGAGATCAAGCCCAGAGAGCATGAGACGATATAGGAATGAATGAATAGTAAATAATATCAAAATAAGAGTCTACAAGATGAGTGCATAGACCAATGGTGACAAACCAATTCTCATGCCAGATGAAGAGCACCTTTGTGGGTTTTTCGATATGGGTTTCCATGTTATATCTTATCTCAGTGTGTTTTAATGTTTATGCTTTTGTCGAATGATTATCTATATTGGTGAATGAGTCTATATGCATGTGTCGCACAACCTCTGTAGGAATCAACTTATATGTGTGTGTGTGTGTGTGTGTGTGTGTCGCACAACTTATAAGTTAAATATATGTTAGCTCTTTGTGACAATTACTACAACATGTGTTGATGGATCAGTACATAGTTATCTTGAATGAATGAATGAAAACAGAAGGATAATTCCCAATTTTAGTCAAGTGATTTGATAAGTATTGCAAAAGTGAAAGTCCCCACATAATTGTATAAATCTAGTTCTATAAGTCCCCATAAGAAATCTTGGGTGAGATTGCATATGCATCATAGGTGTTGCTGACGGAGTTATCCTCTATCAGGTTGATATCTTGGTTCTTGTTGACGAACAAAGGGTCAGAACCTGGGTCGACAAGAAGTTAGGCCAGCATAAATGTGCACTTGGCATTGTCATATGTATTAGTTTATTTAAATCCATCACCCTCTGAGCTATAAGTAGATGATCTAAGAAGCTTTAAACCACATTTCCTCTTTTTCTTCATGTACAATAATACGACACAAGAATATTTAGACTAAATTTTGATAAATAGAGAGAAGTAATATTATGCACTAGAGAACAGATTTTGAAGATGCCTTTAAACTCTATGTTCAAAAGCACTTTTAACTCTAAATGTGTCGGCATGACATGTTTATGTCATTTTTATATTATTTCATATATTTATCATTTATATTTATACCATATATGTTTATTTATAAACAATTGAGGAGCTAGAATTAAGGGTGATGTCAAGTGGGGGGTACATATGAACTTCCTCTTTGCCATGGTTGTCCTTGTCAGCAAGGAATAAAATACTCATAAAAAAAGAGAATCTCAAGAAATTAATTTACAATTCATTTGAGTCTCCTAGCCTCTAGAAACTCCTTCCACCCCTAAGCCCACAAGAGGTCTTGACATTCGTGATCCGCAAAGAAGCATTGTGGTTCTGGGAGAAAAAATTTGGTGGTGCTGAGTCACTCATGACAAGGAACCATGGGCTAGGATATGGCACTACAAATATTGTCATTTCACTTTTTTATAACAGAATACCATGTAAAATGGAGTGCGACCAAGCCCACGACCCCCAATTGTAGATCAAATTATCCTTGATAAGCATTGCATCCAACTGTGATAGAGAACACTGGATGAGTGTTGGTGTGGTTGATACAAATATGGAACCATTAACCATGTTTTGCATAATCACAAAGTCAAAAAAAATTGGCTTGGTTCATTGATGAGTGAAAATCACCCTTTTCCTCTCTATATAAAAAATGTGTGTATGGGACAAAGGGATGATAAAATCACATAAATTTGACTTAAAAAAGGGGCCCCAAGGGAGAACACTAAAGAAAAGATAAAATTGGAGGCTCAAAAATTGTTTAATAGAGCCAAATACATATTGGGATATACAATTGGAGAGAGAACACTAGATTGATTTAGTTTCCCCTTTCACCATTTAGAAAATTTAATCCCTTGTATATCTTGCTTTGCAATAATTTTTATACTTATCTATGAATTTTATTATTATTATTTTATATTGCATTGTAACATAGTTATATATTAATAAAGATAGTATTGTTAGTATTATTATTTTTTAATTTCATTGTAATATATTTATATATTAATAAAGATATGATTGTTAGATAGTATGTTTAAACTATTATAGGGTTTTTCTTGGTTGTGGACTAGTCTCTCCTTTCGGGGCTATCTTGGTTCTTTGGGGTGTGAGAATTATAGCTCATGGAGTATTAGATTTTTTTATATTGTTTGTCCTCATTTTTATTATGTTTGATAACATCTTATATGTACCTACACCTTACACCTTAGGTAAACATTTATTAATGTACCTTTATATATATAAGTCATCCATTGGAATGGTATTGGTTTAGGAAGATTATATGCATCAAAAACACATGTGTATTACCTAATCAGAAATATCATTTCTTCAATATGTGGGTTATTCAAAAATTGTGGATTCATTAAAAATTGTTTTGAGAATATTTGGATACAAATATTACATTGGCATCAGAGCAACTTTGATCCAACATCCCTTGGACATTATTTACACTTTTTGTAATTTGGATTTTATCCTTTATTATAGGGCTTCCCTAAAATTGTTGTCTTTGACTAAAATATTAGAAGAAGAAGAAGAAGAAGAAGAAATATCTAAAAATAAAAAGTAAAAATAAAACCACACATGGTTTTTATAAAGGAACAAGAAAGAAAGAAATTATTCGTGGGAGAGAAGCAAAGTTTTAAAAAGTAAAAAGAGAAAAAGGAAAGAAAAAGAACAAGAAACAACATATGTTTTTTTCAATAAACTAACACACGGTTCCTATAAAGAGATCATTGAAGTTTAACCATCCTAGATCCAAATCCTAGGCTCTATCAAGCGCTGAGAGGGATCAAATATCTAGAGGTGCAAACCTCTTCTTAGGTATTGCACTCGAGAAGCTATCAGCTTTGGTGTATAGCCATTGATTTGATTCAAATCAAAAGACACATCCTTTTATTTAAGGTCAACTTATAATATTTTTATTATTAATATTTTATATTATTTATGTCCAACATATAATATTTTTTATTATATTTTCCTAAAACCATGGGTTGTTTAGGAGGCCTTGCACATGATCTTAAAACCATTTTCAAGGCCCTCCTAAACCATGTACAATAAAACCACAGGTTGTATAGGATGCCTTGCACATGGTTTAAAACCATTTACAAGGCCCTCCTAAACCATGTACAATAAAAGTATGGGTTGTTTAGGAGGTCTTGCACATGGTTTTAAAACCATGTGCAAGGCCAAAACAAATTTGCAGATAGTTCATTTTTTTTTTTATTGTTTTTTTAGCTAGGAACATTACAACATATCCCCTATATTAGGTTGTTTTTCTGGACGACATTTATTTTGGCAGATAACTAATTTTTTATTTTTTAATGGCCGACAAAATATATTTTTTACTTCTTACTTTTTAGAAGTAAAAAGTAACGTTATGTAAAGTTACAAGATCTCCCCCATATTGGGTTGTAGATAGCCTCTCAGCACAATTAATGCTTTTTATTTTGAGGAATCCTACATAAGTTCAAATTCAAATTTATTTTTGTAGTGGATATTTCTCTCTAGATACGTGCAAAATCACCTACCTTAGATCAACGAGATCTAAGGGTAGAGTTCATGGTGCAAAGAAAAAGCTCAACCTTAACTCACAAACAAACAACAACAAATATTTTTTTATATTTTATAATTTTCTTCTAACTAATAAAACAAATGCAACATACATTTATAAAATAGCCCAATGCAACCATTTGAGGATGTGATCCGACAGCTCCCACAATATGGTTCTCCAATTTTCTCTGCAAAGGGTTGTCAAGGGGAATATGAATCAAGGAGTGTATGGAGTAAAATCAACATACAATGTGTAAAGGTATGGAAAAAATGAGAGCAATGTAAAAGTTTTGGGAATAAAAGTTCAAAAGTTCTGGAATGAAAAGTGCAGGACTATTTGTAGGGAGACCTTCACAATGTATTTATAGGATGATCCAAGATTTTGTTTCCCATGGTATTGGTCCATGGTTTTTCATAGTGTATGGTATTTATCCATGGTTTTTTACCCATTCTCATTTTAGGGGTTTTTTGTCCTTTTTGGTATAATGGGGGCTATGTTGCAATAAATGTCCATCTTCCCTGCATTTATGAGGGAAGGAATGATGATGTTTTGGACCAATTTTGGTGGAATTTAATTATGAAGGTCAAAATAGAGGAAATAATGGTGGGATTATGATGTATAATTATCGTATGTCCGACAAACATCATAGGATCAAGAGAGAAATGGTGACAATGGTGGAGAAACCAGAGAAAACTGTGGAGGATTCAGAGGATCCTCATTCGAACTAAAGAGGATTTTTATTTGTATTACTTCTCAAAATTGGATGAGGTACATATAATATCAAACAATGGGAGTTGATCAATACATATAACTGAAAGTACATAATGGTGGCCTCGATGAGAGGCTAAATACAAATACATATATGAAGAAATGGTACATAAAAACAATGGCATTCTCTTGGAATACAATATCACAATAATGGGTGATTTGTTGAATCTGAAGGTGTGCACAATTGTATGGACTCAATGACTGAGGGTCAAAATATATGAGGTACAATAAATGGCATATGATACTAGAGATACACAAAATCGTGATACTAAGGGGATTCTGAACATTGTCGCCAACGCAGCCCGAATATCACAAGGGACATGAAACTATATGGGTCCCAAATAGACTCACCAATGTGCTAGAGTCGGGTGACAACCACGGTCTTTGAAAAAATAATGAAGGAACCAATATTCTGTATGAATATCAATGGTGCGATGATGTAGCTAAAGTTGAGTACATCAAACACAACCAACCCAAAAGGAACTAAGGACTCCTTTCAAGTGGTCCAAGGAACTCATCAATGAGGTGTATGAAACCAAGATACAAGGACCTATGGGTCTATCCTCTGGAATATATGTGTCGACATTGACATAGGGAGACCTGCAACTACCAAGGCAATGAGGTTTCCTTGATAAAATCATGAGGGGGGGAACCAGAGATATGGAACAATAATAATGGGATTGAGACATTGAATGGGGAACATGGGAAAGGGACTACGAGGGACTCAAACTTATTGTGTTTAGAGTATAATGAAAGTGCTGACCTAGAAGAAAATGACACAAACTCATGGGGATGGAATCATAGATGTGGAACTGGGGAGATGACTGCATTGATGGGAGATACTTGGGGAAGTAACTGGACAAGTGATATCCAAGGGATCCAAGGGAGACTCATTGTAGAGTACTCTAAACAAAGGTGATCCAATGGAGGGAATTCTTCCATAATGGGTGACTATATACAATATATGTGGGCACCGAAAGGCACCATTTGGGCCTTCTTAATAATTTGAGGAGCGTGAAGAATGGATAGAAGTGTGCTCAGTATGATACCGTCTCGTGGATTTTTTCGAGCCCAAGATGGTAAATTCTCGATGTGTTTTCATGTTTAGAGAGTTTGAAAACATGAAGAAGACACAAATTGGCCTCTTTTTCGTACAATAGTCTCCTAATCCATAAAAGTGTAAAATGGAGAACTCTTCCATCCAAAAGGGGTAAAGAGACTTATTTTCTATAGGTAGTCCAACCAGGATGAAGAAGGTTAAACCTATATTGATTGGACGGTCATTCAAATACTTTTATGAGCATCAACGAAACCAAGTTTTCTCGCTGATCTTTTATTTATGAGAGGTTTGGAAACAAGATTAAATACAACCCATAAGTGGTATTTTTCATAAGTTACGGTCCCAATGTCCAAAAAAAATAAAATGATACAAAGGGAAATGTTCCTAGCTGGAAGGTGCTAGGGTGGTACTTTTCTTTAATTAGCCTACATAGTCAGAAAAAGGGATAAACAATGGCACATATTCACCCTTTCAAATACTTTAACGACTGTGAAAGGAAGCAATCTTGCTCAACAATATTTTCATTATTTAACGAGTCAGAAAAGAGCTTAATAGAAAGTTTTCATTAAGGAGGAAGTGTTCATTGTACTGAAATGGGCGATGTTGGTATCATGGCTGATAAGGAGAAACAATTGTTGGTGTATTTGTAAATTCAGAATATATTATGATGTATATTATCATCGTATGTTGTTGTACCCCCATCAGATATGTGTTTTCCTCCTTTTAGGATGCCACTATTGTGTATGGACCTTGAGGTACAACCTTCATTGCAAGTCAAGGAAGTAGTCCCCAGTGTAACATCATGTAATGTATTTTTGGAGTCTCTCTAGGTGAAGTTGGAACTGTTAGGGTATGATTTTGGCCTCAGTCATGCAATAGGTTAGTCACTTGAAGGGTATAAATAGGGAGCTGCCCTCCCTAATTTATACACACCACACACTCACTCAAGTTTGCATGAGAGAGAGAGAGAGGGACAAGGAGGAAAGATAGATATATGATAAATACTTCTTATTACTAGGGTTGTTCATATTATAATGCAGTATTTGTGACTGTATTATTCTAAGGAAGTTTGTGGGTTTTCTCCTTTACGGTTTCCCTGATGAAAATATGTGTCTTGTGTATTTTTTCTATCTTATGCATATTGTTGTACTTGTTATTATTTTAGATAAACATCATAACTAAGCAAATAATATCTATAAAAACTAACATGCTATCATAGCCTCTCTAAAAGATGGCACTATGCAGCAACGAAAACTAGGGATTCCTAGTTCAAGGTCTTCTCTCCACAAATAATCAAGAAAATATGGCTAGGACAAATTTCCTCAGTAGGGCACATATTTTGGTGGAACTTAGTTTCATACTTGAACAAGTTTCAATTTTGACCTTGGAACTGGTTCTAGGAGAAACTAGGGCATCAAGTTTTAAAGGATTCCCACCTCAATCTTCAAAAAAGGACCCTATTGAGCAACTCGCCTCAAGGAGGAACATATTTATGTCCAAACAAAATTCCCAAACTCCAAGTTTTGAAAATTAGGGTTTCTCTAACAAGCTTTAGGTCATCCAAATCCAAAATCAGGTCAGACACCTCAAATTGGTAAGATCTAAATATTTACTATTTCCATTTGAGGTCCTCATTTGAAAAATGACACACCATACTTATATTGAGGAAAATCTTGGAGGGGTCGATAAATTCAGAGCATAGAAGTACATAACCTCCCTAATCCTTGAAGAAAATGATTTGGATTAGTACATCAGTAGAGAAGTTCCAGACCCAAAGGGAGATGAGGCTAACACTACGCATAAGAAGAACTTGGTTAAATCCAAGAGAATCATTGCAGATTCAATCAAGGATCACCTCATACCCCATGTGTCATAATTCATTACATTAAAGGAAGTATTTGAAGCTTTGACAAAGATGTTCGAAGGGAAGAAAATCAACCCAAAGATGAATTTGAGGAACTAATTAAAGAATTTGAAGATACAGAACTCAGAGACTATAAAGTCCTAATTCACAAGGGTTTCTCAAATCAAACAACAACCTGAAGCAGTTGAAGAGAATGTCCAAGAAGGAGAAATTGTGATGACTACCTTGAATGGTCTCCCTATATCATGGGACTCATTCATTCAAGGAATCTGTGCAAGAAGGAAGCTGATCTCTTTCAACCAACACCAATAAGAATGCACACAAGAATAATATGGACTCATAACAAGAGAATATAAGATGGGAGAAATTGAAGATCAAGCTCTCACAGTTCACACCAGGAAGAACTACAAGAAGGAGAAGAAGGAGAACCATCATCACAACAAGAAGAAGGACAAGAAACAAAATAATATCAAGAGAGATCCTTCCAATGTTTGATGCTATACTTGTGATGAAAAGGGATGCCTTGCAAGTGACTATCCCATGATAAAAAAGAGACACCATGCTCATGTTTCCAAAGATGATGAACCAACAAGCAAAATATTCGAAAGATAGAAGGATGATTCAGATGAAGAGTATGTGCTAATATCAAAACTTACTGGCACTATCTCACATGGAATGAATTATTGGCTTATGGATAGTGTAGAATCTAAAAAAATGACGGGATACAAAGAATCATGTGTCAATATGTCTGAGCATTAGTCACCTCACAAGGTGAAACTTGCGGATGATTACCAATACCCCATAAAAGGGAGTGGAGAAGCTTCAGACAAGATAGAATTCAACAAATATTTAAAGATGAAGGATGTGCTATATGTTCTAGGATCAAAGAAGAATGTTCTTTCCATCTCTGCACTAGATTCAAAGGGAATGAGAGTTGCATTTGTCAATGGAAAAGTTCTGATCTGGCCTAAAAGGAAAGACAATAGATGATGCAATATTGATTGGAGAAGAAGACAGAGGCTTGTACAAGATAAAGGGACAACTTGAACAATAATTGTTTCATGATTCAATAGAACCAAGTGAAATATGGCACCAAAGGCTTGCACATCTACACTACAGAGCACTACCGATGGAAAGAAAAGTAGTCTCTCAAATTACAGATATCGTAGCAAAGCATGAAGGAATTTGAAAAGGATGTGCACAATGAAAGAATGCAAAAAATACATTTCCCACCAGTGAAAGCAAGGCTAAAGGAATCTTGGAGATAATGCACTCAAATGTATGGGTATTAAATTGAGCACATAGATCTGTGGACAAACACACAACTCATAGGATAGATCACATAATTTACTCAGTTATTGAAGAATGAAACAGTGCAAAAATGGCTTGCATATGTGAATGATTTTCATTAATCAAAGAGTAATTAGATAGTAATTATAATGAAGTACAATGGCTTAAATAGCCACATGCAATTTCAATCCACATGAGGCAAAACGAATTGATTAGACTCTACTTGACTGTAGGTAACTAAGACCTTGTCTAAATCACTGTCAGAGGACTCAATAGTTAACTGACCTTATCTAAACCATTACCGAAGTTCAATGGAGTTCTAAAACACAAATCGAGTGTCTAATTTATTGTTGACTGAGGCTAAGTGACTGTGGTAGGTGAGAAACGTGCCTCTCCTTCATGCAGCCATGCATACCTAGCGCTAATTGAATGTAGAGGACTAGAACTAAATGTAACTGACTCCTAACTCAGCTTGACTAGTCACTAACTGAACTCAACATGAAGTTTGGTATCGGCACTCCCAGTGGCTCCTTAATTGTAGGTATTGGTCTAGGAGGCTCCTAAACTGATGCATGCAAGTGCAATCAATGGAAATATACCTCAATTAGTGTTCCCCACACTTTAGTAACTGGAACATGTGCCCCAATTAGGCCAAATGGACCCAATGGTTCCAGTGATTAAAAATAGACTGGATCATACTCCCAATTTAGACATGATTCCTGATTTAGACATATGACCAATTGGAAAAGGGAGGATTAATAATCCTAACAATGCGGACCCATGTCTTCTATCTCATTAAGCGGGTATGTATACTATGTTTCCTTTATAGATGATTTCTCACGTAAGACTTGGATATATTTCTTGAAAGGGAAAAATAAAGTATTTAGTAAGTTCAAAGAATATAAATATTTAGTCAAGAACCAAACTAAAAGGAATATCAAGACTCTTCGATCATATAATGGTGGAGAATTCACCTTGGAAAAATTCAAGGAACTTTGCATAGAGTCTGGGATTAAGAGGGATTTTATCACTCCATAGAATCCTCAGTAGAATGGGGTTGCTTAATGAAAGAACCAAACCATAATGGAAGAAGTGAAATAAATGCTACATGACAAGGATCTTCCTATGCACCTGTGGGCAGAAGCATCAAGGATAGTTGTGTATGTACAAAACCATACTCCTCATCGAGTGCTCAATAATAAAACTTCGGAAGAAGCTTTCTCAGGAGAGAAACCGGAAGTCATCCATCTTAGAATATTTGGTTTCTTGGTTTACATACATATACCAAAGGAGAAGAGCACCAAACTCGATCCTTCTGGAAGGAAGGTTATATTCGTAGGATACAGTGATACATAAAAATCCCACCATACTTCCCAAGATTCAAGAAGATCAACATCATTAGAGATATAAATATTTTATCAAGACTCAACATAATTTAGATCCAGGAGGCTACCTATTCAAGAGCTCGAGGAACATGAAGAAAAGATATTCTAAGGTATGGAAATTGGAGAATAAATTCCACAAGACTATAATGATCATGACATGGAAGAACCACAAGATCCGATAGAGACACCTATCAAGAAGGAATCCCAAAAGAGGAAACCATCATGGGCACGGGAGCTCATAAAAGAAGTAGAATGGTATGGAACCCCAGAAGGAATGCATAGAGAAAGGAACATACCAAATCCTTAGAAAATATATATGGTCATGTTGTGTGACATCATTGAGAGGGAACCTTCCAGCTATGAAGAGGGTGCAGAAAAGAAAGAATGGAAGGATGCCATGATCAAAGAGTTTTAGTCAATCATGAAGAATGATGTCTGGGAGATAGTTCTGAGACCATAAAAGAATTATGTCGTGACTTTGAAATGGTTCTACAAGATCAAGAATGCTACAAATGGAAACATCAATAAATACAAGGCAAGATTCGTAGCCTGAGGCTTCTCATAAAAAGAAGGCATAGGCTAGGAGGAGACATTTGCACCCATGCAGAGGTAAACTTCCATTAGGTCCATACTTGCATTGGTTGCAGTTATGAAATGGAAGATACACTAGATGGATGTCAAGACAACATTCTTGAATGGTGTAGTTGAGGAGGAATTATACGTAGAACGACCACTAGGATTCGAGACACATAATAGGAAGACTCATGTGTGCAAGTTGAATAAGGCCTTGTATGATTTGAAATAGGCATCAAGGACATGGTACAATAGGATGGATAGATTCCTAATGAGCCTAGGATTTACCAAGAGTAAAGAGGATTCCAACCTTTACTTCAAGGTTGAATGTGGAAAACCAACGATGCCCCTATGATATGTGGATGGCCTATTCCTAATAGGAGAGGATGAACTCATTAAAGATGCAAGGAGGAGACTTACTATAGAGTTCGAGATGAAATACCTAGGTATGATGCACTACTTATTAGGCATGAAGGTGTGGTAGAGTGCATATGATATTTTCCTTAGTCAAGGAAAGTATACAGTGAAGATTCTGAAGAGATTCAGAATTCTAGACTACAAGGTGATAGCCACACCCATAGCATGAAACTTGAAGCTTTTGTGTGATGCTTCATTAGATTGGTTTGATGCCACAATGTATCGTCAGATTATTGGCTCATTGATGTGTCTGAAAAATATGAGACCAGACATATTCTTTATTGTGAACACCCTGAGCTAGTTCCTGAAGGATCGAAGACATGTTCACCTGATAGCTACAAAACATGTATTGTGGCTCCTAAAGGGTATAGTGGATTATGGGCTCAAGTATGATGTGAATCAGAATATTAACCTACTTGATTATGTTTATTCAGATTGGGAAGGTAGCGCACTGATAGGAAGATAATTTCAGGTTATTGCTTCAATTTGGGATCTGGCATGATCTCCTAATTTAGAAGGAAGCAGTCCTACGTGGCATTGAGTATAGTCAAGGAAGAGTATGTTTCCTCTTTCTCAGCTAGTTGCTAGGCGGTGTGGCTGCAGAACCTACTGTATTATTTTTTTGATATCTAGTTAGATGTGAATTGTATATTCAGTGACAATGAGAAATATTAAATTTGTCATAGAACCTTGTGTTCCATGACAATTCGAAGCACATATAGATCAAGTTCCACTATATAATGGATATGGTGTAGAGAGTGGAATTGAGTCTCCAGTACGTGGCAATGGATGAGAAGATAGCCATTGTGTTGACCAAGCCTCTAGCCAGAGTGAATTTTGAGTACTTCAGAGAAATATTTGGATTGATCGAGAACGAGACCCCTCAAAAGAGGGAGTGATTCTATTCTAGCATAGAAGGAGACACAAATTGTCTGAGTGTAAAATCTTAGCGAATATCATAGTTTTATCAGACATAATCAGTCTTGTAGGTTGTCCTTAGATGTAATAAGTCATGGCGAATCTTGCAAGTTATCCTTGGACGTAATCAGTCTTGATATGTTTTTATGCTAGAAATAGCAAGAGACCAAAATATGCAAATGCATGATATCTCACATGGGAAATGAGACAGGTTGTCCGAGAAGAAAAGACCCTTGTGCAGCAGGTTTCTCGGACATAATCAGTCATGTAGGTTGTCTCAGTGTAAATACGAGTCCTGGAATGATACACGGTTTACTCAGAGGTAATCAATCATGAGATAGGTTATCTAAATGTAAATATGATCCCTAGCATGGTACGCAAGTTATTCAAATGTAATAAGTCTTGAGATAGGTTATTCGAATGTCAATATGAGCTCGGGTGTGGTACATAGTTTATTCGTATGTAACAAGTCCTGAGATAGGTTATCTGAATGAAAATATAAGCCCCAACATGGTACGCAGGTTATCCATATGTAATAAGTCTTGTGGGTTTTTCGAGTGTAAATAGGATCCTTTTTGTGGTACGCAAGATACTCGAATGTAATAATCCTCGAAGGTTGTCTGGACAAAAAATATCCTAGACGTAGGTTTTTCAGATGTAGTAAGTCCTTGAGGTTGACCTGGAACGTAAAATCCCAAGTGTATCAAGTTGTTCAGTCGTAATCAATCCTTACATATGTGTGTTTGTGTGTGTGTGTTACCATGTTGGATATGATAAGGTCACAAGGAACTTGAGGTGCACCTAGGAAGTTCTCATATGCTAGTATAATGCAGGTTGACCATGGAGAGATGTAATGCACTTGGAGTGCTCCTAGGATATTCTCACATAATGGAAGTTGCAAGTTGTATTGATGACGTGAAATATCTTGACATACTCCTATGGTGATAGAACATAGGTGGTCTACATCTATTTTGTGCTATGTGTGCTCTGTTATTTTGTTTTTTTTGTGAAGGACAAAAGAGATGATATGGATACGACAAGATAAAGGTAGGAGATGCAAGTTATTGTCGTGGCAATGTAAATAAGTTCTTGGACTGTTCCTATGTGATGGCTTCCTTGTAGATGTAATGAAGACCTGGATGAGGACTAGGCCTACACCCAACATGAAAAAGGGTTGGCTCTATAGAAACTTTCGATGATAGATAGTACCATTCGATGATGATGAATTTTTGTTGATGACTGGAATAGATGTGTTGGTGACAGTGGAAGAGAAAGAATGCATTTATATTTAAGAGGGAGTGTTGATGTATTTGTAACTTCATAATATATTATTATGTATATTATCATTGTATGTTGTTGTACTCCCATCGGATATGTGTTTTCCTCCTTTCGGAATGTCATTAATGTGTATGGACCTTCAGGTACAACCTCTGTTGTAAGTCTGGGAAATAGTCCCCAGTGTAACATCTAATGTATTTTTGGAGTCTCTCTTGGAGAAGTCAGACCTATTAGGGTAAGAGACCAGCCCCAGTCATGTAATAGGTCGGTCACTTGAAGGGTATAAACAGGGAGGCTCCCTCCCTCATTTATACACACCACACACTCACTCAAGTTAGCATGAGAGAGAGAGAGAGACAAGGAGGAGAGATAGATAGTTGTTGAAGACTTCTTATTACTGGGTTTGTTCATCTAATGATACAATCCTTATGACTGTACCATTCCGAGGAATTTTATTGGGTTTTCTCCTTTATGGTTTCCCCGATGAAAATATTTATGTCATGTGTATATGTTATATCTTATGCATATTGTTGTACTTATTCTTCTTTCAGATAAAGATCCTACCCAGGATTTTAAGATCTATAAAAACTATCAAAAATCACAATGAAAACTGGTGGGGCCTCCTCATGGGATGATAAATAGTGGTATCATAAGGGAAAGTTTGTAGTATGGATGGAGCGGAGGGATCATCAACATGCTAATACATAAGGGATTTTATTTTCCTGGTGACACGTAAATTGAGGTAACTCTAGGAAATAGCCCAAAAAATAGTAGGGAGAGCATGAGATGATAGTCCCATAGATGGATATAGTGCAGAAAAGTGAACCCGTCACTGCAAACATCATGAAAAATGATCATTGGATGAATCTATGGTGCACAGAAGAGGAAGTTGACCAAATGGAGGTCTATAAACAAAGGGGGACCATGTGACACATGTCATTTTTATTGTTTAGTGTTGATTTGGAGTGGAGGGCCCTAGGCCAAAGTTGTTGATTTCTTCTGATTGAACCAACATTTTCATGATCTATCAATTACAGGTAAGATCTCTCACCTAGCCTGTCATTTTCATTCATTTAGTTCATCCTTTTCTCATTCTGGGGGCCTTGGATGATCCCAAAGGGGTTTCGGGGCCAGTTCTCACTTTTTGATGGAAAAGGCATGACCCAGGTCGCACCTATTGAGAAAATAGGCATGACCTAGATTCACCTATTGGGGAAATAGGTGTGACCTGGGTCACACCTGTTCAAGAGACATGCATGACCTAGGTTGCACCTATCAAGGGTTTTTGTGCAACTTGGGTCGCACAAAAAAACCCAACAGGAGCTACCTAGACCATAATGGAAATTTTTTGTTGAACATGGTCTAACTGTGATGTGTAGGATGCCTCGAATTGGATGGCAGGAGAGAGACATCGGGGACCTCAGAGATGAGGTGGAGGAGGATGGTGCAGTACAGGATATTCTCACTTAGAGTGGGTTGTTAAAGTTCTTCCAGGTCCCTCTGATGCATTCATCAAAGATAATGTTGAACAAGATAGTAATATTTTTTTATAGATATGCAAAGTGCTTCATCGTATAGGGACAGCAGTTGGAGATCACCCTCTAAGACGTATATTTTTTTACTATCCTCCCATTGTTGGGTGTTAGCGGAGATATCTCACAAAAATTCCCAACGGGGTGTGGATGGATGACTTGTATTCCAGGAACTGCTATGCCACAACTTATGTTCATGCATCATACATATTAGTGTCTAAAATTGAGAGTCTAGAGACTTGTGCAGTGGCAACGATGGTGTTGTGGATACTTGGATCGAAATGTCCACATAAGATCTTAGGCTATCAGTTACTGATTATCGAGAGTGTGCTGAGGAGAACCTACTATGGGTGGGCCCAGATGTACCTTCCAGTAGTTTGGCATGGGTTGAATGAGGCTAGTTTGGAATATGGGGATTTCTACTTACCATCCTTTTGTGCTCATCCTTCTTTGAGTGGTTGTCGACACTACGACCGCATCTAGTGATGCGTGACCGGGGGGCACATTGCCTCGGATGAGGTGGTGGTGTGAGATTATGATCAAGGAGGGATATGTATTTTCAGGTTGGCTCTTTACCGAAGAGATTTTTTAATAGTGGTGGAAGCTTCCTATCCTCATAGAGGATTATCCATACACATGCATGGACTACTGGCGAGGTCCGAAGATGCCTTGACCTCCTAGACAAGTATGGGGACCAGATGGTATGTGTACATGACTCTTTGTGGTTTTAATCATATATATTTTACTAGCATAGTGGTAGCTAGATATTGGGTGAAAACATGAAGTTGGGAAACACTTTTGCTTGTTTTGACAAAACAAACTGCAAAATTTTATGTTTTTCAACTTCAACCCCTTCAAACTGATATCTCCCTTAGGAATTTCACCTTGAAGTAAACACACAAGTTTTAGAGAATTGAATTAGCTACGTACTCATATGTATATATTTTAAATTATCAACATATAGTGGGGAAATTTTGATGTCCACCAACAACATATACTTTAAAATCTTAAGTATGAATAATGAGTGACCTGTGTGCACCACATTTTTCTTAAGGATATTTATCCATTTAGGGAAACAAAATTTATACTCATAATCTACATAGATTCAAATTGTGCATGAACTATATTTTGAGGTTTTTTGGACTTGAGAACTATTTTTTATTATTTATCAAAACAACATAAGTTTAGAAAATGGTGCATTATCGACACACATTGGTGAGCTTCAATTTTCTTTTTCGTGTGACTCTTATTGGAAAAACTAAAAGTTCCCTTTTGAACAGGACAAGGAAATTATGATCTCTATGATGATTTCAAATATTTTGGTGTTTTTCTTGTTATGATATTGAATTTTCATTTCAGTTCATTTTCAGAGTAATAAAATTCTTAAGGGATAAGGTTTAGAAATTTTTTATTAATAAATAGAAATTAAAATTGAAATGAAACAATTATTATATCATTGGAAACTAGATTCAGAGATGAATCCATTGCTACCAAGTCCAACAAATAATATTTGAAATTTGTAGGGGTTCAGGCTTGCTGAAGTTGCAGGTTCCAGAAAGATGCCAGATAGTTTTAGAGGTTTTGTTGATCATGAACTCTCGGCCAACAAAATATTTTCCAAACTCTCACCCGAGAGTTTAGTTCAAACTCTCATCTAAGAGTTTTCAAACTCTCATCCAAGAGTTTTTTAAAAATACAGCACAATTATTGGTTCAAACTCTCAGCCTAGAGTTTTATTAAACTCTCGTTTGAGAGTTTGAACTCTCACAACCTCTTGGCCTAGAGTTTTTTAAACCCTTGGCCTATATTTTGAAGTTGAATTTTTTTCACGTGTTCATCTGTGTGCCCTCTTTTTTTACACTCCGTTGTCATGAAATTGTCTTACACCTTCGTGTTTTCACCCTCATACATGTGATTGATATTGATGACATACTTTTTATGTGTGCAGACATGGGACCACATCCTCTAGCAAGATACCAGTGACACAGGGGTAGATTGGAGGGGTTACATCCACTCGCTTATAGGAAGAGGAGCAAACGGAGTGCTATGTTAGACTCAATGCAGCTAGACATGGAGAGGATACTGGAGGGGGTCACTGATGATGGGTGGCAGTACCTAAATGATGATATCATCGTCGTATTCTACAGATCCCCTCCGGAGTGGATCTATCTGATAAGGAGGATCACATTTTTTGTTGAGTATGTCAGAGTGGTGGCACAGGGAGATGTGCCAATGGAGGAGGAGATCTCGGATGAGGAGGAGGACTATTAACACTACGAAGTGTTCACCTAGCTCTCAATGATCTAAACCATATACATACATCATATCCCCACCATATTTCCATTACTTTTGACCTTCACAATTGTATTTCCACAAACAATGGTCCATCACATCATTATTCCTTCCCACAAATGAACGGATGATGAGAAATTATTATGGTTTACCTTCACTCTCTCCTAAAAAGGGTTAAAAAACCCTAAAAACGAGAAAAGGCTAAAAAACCACAGATAAATACCATGGGTCAAAAAACCCTAGGACCATACTATAAATACATTGTGAAGGGCTCTCCCAAAAAAACTTTTCATTCACTTGTGGTTACATTGTGCCATTGCTCTCATATATACCACATACTTTCCTGCTATTATTCCCCTTGCCACTTCATTTCCCATGGTGTACGTTGAGATTACTCTGTACCCACTTTGGATCCATTCCTTGTTTGAAAACTATCCATGGAGACAACTAGAGAGCCAACCCATGGAGCTGCGGAACCACTTCTGAGGACAGCTATGGTGGCCCATCTTGCAGGAGAAAGGTGTCTTTATTTTTGTTTCTTGCACTACTTAGTTGAAATATATGTTAAAATTGTAAAAATATTTTCTTTCAGTTGTTATCAATGTTTCTCTTGTTGTTTATTTTTATGTTATTCCATTGAACTCATCCTTATGCTCTAGATGAGATAAGGTTGGTGCATCTGCATGTAATAGGGGAGAAATCCCCATTACAGTTTTGGAGAATCCACTGGTCGATCCATACAGATATTTGTTTTTGCAGGTTTCCATTGGTTTGTTCCTCTTTTCTAGTTACATTCATCACATATCGGGCCCTCTCACAGCCAATCCAAACCATTACTGCATTAGTGCCTGCCCCTCAGCCCTAGCTGGCATTGTTTTTTAAAAAAAATTATGTTCAGCCCGAGTCACATCTATCCAGCCAAAATTCGCGACCCAGTCACACCTTTATGCCTAATATGCATGACCTAGGTCGTGCCTTTATCCTCAATAAGAGTGACTTGGTTCAAAAACCAAGATCGCTCTTGTCCTGAATTCTAGAGCGATCCCAGTGGCTCTTGTGACTTAGTTTCAAGTGACCCGGTCACGCTTAACCATCTATTTTGTGTAACTTGAGTCTATCGACTATTTTTCTGCTCAGATCATGATTGTCCCTCTGTTCTGTGTGACCCATATCGTGCATGTTCCACCAATAGGTATGACTGGCAGTTTTCAGTTTGTTTTTTTTGCTTCTAATTCCTATTTCAAACCCCTTGTTTGTCCCAAACCCTATTTCGACCTATTTTCTGTCCAAATTTGATCTTTTTGTAGCCCCTTGGTATGTTTTCAGATCCCACATGCTTGGTTTATGAGTCGTTCTAGTTGATCTCCGTGGTTGAGACCCCATGAATGTTTATTACGGTTGATTAGTTCCTTTTACTGCTTATTTGATTCAAGTATATTTTATTTCTGAAATAAAATTTTTACTTTGCAACATATTTATTGTTCTTTATTATTCTTTAATGCATTATATTTGCATCCTGATAGTGAGATTGGAACATATTCTTCGTGGATTGTTTGGTTTGGTATACACATCAGTTGCACACAATCCACACCATCTAAGTGAAAAGCTCGGTTCATGACCCCAAGCAAGCCTTAAAATTAACTTAATACAACCAACATTATAACCTCACTTGAGGATAAAACAATGGTGTAGCTAAGTTAGGACTTTGGGGATAGGGATCCAAACACCACCCCTCTGTCATGCACATTTTGAGACATAGTTTTTATCCATTATGGGACTAAAATCCTCGTGTATTTGTTAACATGGTCATAGTCGGTTTGTCGGGAGGCCCCCTACTCAGCAGGAGTAAGCCACAATGAAGGGGTTCCGAAAGTCAGGGTGGAATACCACACTCCATCTTGCATCAAAGGCTAAACCTTCACAGTCCTCCTTGTGCATGCCAGCATATACTAGGTTTTGAGGGCCAAAGGGTTGAAGTGTCAGTAAACCGAACGGATGTTTCATTAACGAGGTATCCTGGTGGGCATTCTTCTAGGTCTCTTTTACCCAGAGGTCCTTCTCGATAGTGGGATTCTCTTAGCCGATATTGTTCTTCCATTTTTTATTTTTTGACTGGGATTTCATCATGCTGTTGAGGATATGATTTGTGAGGGGCTTCCAGCTTGTAGTTAGGAGCTTTATTGCATTCATACCCCATAGGTTAGTGAGTCATTTTTATTTCATAGGTAGTGCTTCTTGTTGTCTTTCTGGCCACTTTGTTGTAGATTCTCCTTTATGTGACCTGTTGTTGCAGTTTGGTTTTAGAGATTGTTGTTGTCTTATGAGCCACCATTTCATATGCTCTCCTTCTACACACTCGGTTGTAGTTGGGTTTTTGAGACTACGATTGATCCTCTTGATTTGCCATTCATTACACAGCACTCTATGTAGTCATCATAGCTCCACCACACTACTCACGTAGGCTTAGGGGGAGCACTCCCAGTTCAATTCTTTGAACTGGTACCATCAGAGCCATCTTCTATGTCAATCACCACCTTTCGAGCCACACACGGCCTCTGAATTTTATTTGGATTACTATCAGTCCGAACCCACCTTGTTCACTGCTCTATCTATCCCCATGGATGGTACACATCCTGACCCCTTTCGAGGGGGAATTTTTAGTAGTGGGCTCACGTCTATTCGACCTATCACCATAGGTATCCCTTCCACTAGGCCTATAGTCCCTGGTCCTAGTGGGCCTGTTGTCACTACACACACTTTTGATGGTTCACTACCCACTAGTGTTGGTTCCATTCCATCCACCATTGTCACTACCATTCCACCTTTTATACCTAGCGGTAGTGGCCCTTCCACATCAATTCCAACTATTCCTTCCATACCAGTTACTTTTCCTACTATCGAAAGTTAACCTCATCCACCTGCAGTCATGCATGGTAACTATGTTCCTACAACTACCGACACCATTATTGTTCCTTCCTGATCCAACCTTGTCTCTAGCTTACCATTTATGGATAGTCTCAACCTGCCATATTTGGCATGGTTAACCAATGACCCCATTCGTCGCCACCCATAATGGCCTCATATGCCTACCAAGCTTCCCTCATAAATCCCTAAGTTTGAGGGAAAGGCGGGAAAGGAACCTCAAAATCACATCATGTCATTCCACTTGTGGTGTTCATCTAACAACATTGTGGATGTCTCGGTTCGATTAAGGTTGTTCCAATGAACACTTACGAGTGTTGCAGCCAAGTGGTACATTGAATTTCCTCATGCTACTTAACCCCACTTCTCCTCACTCGCTTCGATGTTCCTTTAGTACTTTTAGTTACCTGTCCATTATGACGAGGGAGTGGATCCTACTATCCTATCACCATACCATAGCTACCCATATCATGGATCATATCCATGAATGGTGTCATCATCGTAGCATGTGTAAGATCCAGTTAGAAGATAGGATATTCCTTTATTGGTTCCTCAAAACCTTACTCCCCTCGCATAGCCAAGGAAGTCATATCTTAGTGAATGCAAACCAAGGAGGAAGTTATCCTTAAGGCTCATCAGTTTGATTTGATTTATGCCCAATACGGCTACTTGTATACCATTATATCTGATGCTCCCTGGTCTAGCACTTCACGTCATGAAACGTCAGGGGCATCTCATGTCGCTGATGGAGTTATCGTCTCTATTACCCGATACCCTCAGTTTTACTCAGCCTCTCCTATGCTTCCAAACCAAGTTGTGCCCATGAATACTCATGTGTGATGGCTCAATCCAGAGCTACATCCTCCTATGCATCTCATGGTTATGCCCCTGATTATTCGTGTGTAACGACTCAGTTTAAAGCTACCCCATCCTATGTTCCTTCCGCTCCAACTCCTCACGTTCATGGAGAGACTTGTTTGGCACACTCGTGATTTAGCCAAACTGTCGTATTGCAACCCCTCTAGCTCCTTTGATATTTTATGCACCACATGTGCAAACCACCCCAGATTTGGCCCTGACTCCTTCAATTTCTACGAGATAGGTCTATGCACAACAGAACCTCCCTAATAAACCCGCCCCGAATAACCAAAAAGGGAAGGGAAAGAACAAAAGATGTTGGATTCAAGGCAACAACCAAACCCAAGGAGGCAGCTAGCAATCCAACCCTCTAAACAACAATGGCATCGAACCTCTTGCACAGAATCCCTAGTGTCCCACTCGACTTGGGAAGAACCCATAGTTACGGAAAAACCATCTATGTTTTATATGTAACACCTACGACCATTACACTCATCAGTTTCCTCACATGTCTCACATCCAAGAATTACTCCAAAATGATAGTCAACATGATCCCAATTCAGCTTGTCCAGCTCCACCAAACCCATCACCACCAGTTCCTCTGCCTATTGTGCTCTAAACCCCTATTATCACTCCATGAAACTCCTCTAGGTTGTAGCTTGAGGATGCTTGGTAACTTAAATGTTTTTATGGTTTTCTAAGTGGATCAATTCAGGAGACCTACAGAACCTCACACTCTCAAGACATGTATGAAACTCAATCAGGAATAAGGCTTCTAACTACCACTGTTCAGAGGTTTGATAATATGGTGCAGAGATGGAGAACTTACCATGATGGAAGATTCATACATAAAATAGATATATATAAATGGCTAATCATAACAAGGAAAGTACTTATAATTCAAATCATCAATATGAAAATAGTATGACAGCTATCAGACATCAATTAACATGAATAAACCTGAATAACACATTCAAGCATAAGCACATAATAGACAAGAAATGGAATCTGAACATATGATAGCAAAAGAGATTATATTAGGTCATGAGCAATATGAGAAGCTTGAAAATAGTAATGGTCTACAAGTCCCTGAAGTCAAACATTTTCTATAACATAAGTCTTAGGATTTATAGCCTTTACAAAAATATTCAGATCCTGAAAAATTGGATTTGTTTTACTAAAAATAGATATAATTTATGTTTTTGCAAAATTAGGTCAGAAACCTTAATTTAACTACTAGTTTAACTAACTCTAACACTTGTTCACTCTTTGAACCCTTTAATGACTGCAGTGAGTACTGTAGGAAATTTGTAACTGGTCTTCTGATGGATGAGCCACTGTTGGTTAAAATAGGTAGGGTTTTGTGACCCTCTCATCTTTGATGTATCCCCAAAATTCGAACAGACCTCCTTTGATGGTGCACTTAAGAAACTTCTATATTTTACACTTCATCCTTCTCTTTTCCAGGTGTTGGTGAAGTAAACTCTTCATTTTTATGCTATAACCTACCTTGTTAGATCAACTTTTGCCCTAAAAATTTGGCCAAACTGCTGAAAACTGGGGCTTAGAGATGCATTTTCTTCTCCCAATATGTGACACTTGTGTATAAACTAAAAGCGTTTTTTGTATATTGGTGTTTTTTGAGCAATAACCTCTCTCTGTTTCTTGAAATTCATTTCCATTTTCCATATATTTGTATTTCAAAAACATGTGTAAAACAACGAAATTCTGAGATCCGAAAATTAGCGCTCAGAGATGGATTTGATTATCCCACTATGAAATACCTATAGAAACACTGAGAGAGGTTATTGTTCTCTGACATGTTAGAAAATAAAACCTTAGAGTGTTTTGTAAAAATTATTCTTCAGTCGCTCAGAATCATCATTTTAAAATGATTCCTTTTCATAGTAAAACAACAATTTTGGTGGCTTAGAGCGCCCTAAAATTTCGGTATTAGTTGTCGAAAGTTTTCTTTTGGTGGCTTAGGGACTGTTTTGAAACCACTCTTAGCCACGGAAACCTATGTTTTGAGTTTTTTGAGTGGTTCCTCCTCCCTATGCCTTTTAGGTGGTTAATCATGCTAAATTATGACACACCTCATGCTGATGAATTTGATTTTGATGGGCAGACAACCGTTTTCACTTTTCGTCCCTTTCGGTGGTTAAGAGTATTTAGGATTTTGTTCACTAGCTACCAAAAAATGAGATTTCGGTGGCTAATGAACCTCTGCCATGTTCACCCAATCCACCAAAACTTTCTTTCCAAAAGGCCATGCATAACAAGCTTTCGGTGATGTACTGTCCTTCTGGATCTCATTGTTTAGCTGCCGAAAGGTAGGGCTTTCGATGGCTAATGAAATATTTGAAATTTCGGCCAAGCCACTGAAAGTTTCCCTTTCCAAAAATGTATCTCATTTGCTTTTGATGTTTAATGTCCTCCTGCAAACACTCGCTAAGCTGCTGAAACCAAAGATTTTCGGTGGCTAATGAGCTGTTGGAAAACTCACCTAAGCCACCGAAAGTCCTTTCCCAGAATTTTAATAAGAACGCAATGAGAAATATTTCGGTGGATAATCACGGTCCTGCATTAAACTATTAGCTGCCGAAAGCTAGGCTTTTTGGTGGCTAATGAGTTATCAAAAATCTTGCCTAAGCCACCAAAAGCTAAAAATTTCAAATTTATCAAATAACAGAACATCAGATACCCCAAATTTGTTAGTCATCCCAATATCTTTCATAATATGACTTGAAATCTTCATCCTATCAAAAATAAATGGTATGAGTGAACTTATTGAAAATAAATTTATTTTGGGAAATAACATTTGGCTCCTACTCGGGGATGGGAACCTCCCTGTGAGGTCCCAAGAACCCCAGACCAAAATTCCTTTCCTGAAAAAGAATAATTAAAGCTATCTTCTAGTGTTCCATTGGGCATGGAGTCATTTGTCTTTTATCACTGATCCGCTGCAACCTGCCTATAGCCAGCTTTGCTTATTCATGAAAACAACTGAAAATGACCTAGATGCTCATATTAAGAGCTTATTTTCCTATCTATTCCTACTCCTAATTCTAATCAGTAGAGGCTTCTTATCACGTGACATCATGCTTCCACTGAATCCATGTCAGAAACTGATCTACTGAACTTATCATTGATCTTGACCTGAAAAATAAATGAAACCATAGCATGCAACAATGTAGTTTCAAAGGGTGACAGAACCAACTATCATCTGACAAAAATATTTTGATATCTATGTTGCTCATAAGTTCCAAATAGTCAGCAACAAGATCATAAAAGCCAATACGAAATACCTTTTTATGCTGCTAATCTTTTCCTTCATTGAATTCAATGTTAAATGTGGACTGCTCAACCTTTGTTGCATCAAAATGCAAGCTCAACCGCTGATCTAACCTTCTTGTTCTCTTATGATCAAATCTTTATCATCAATCATTAAAATTTCCTTTTGAGAATAGTGCTCACAATAGGATGATAAAACAAGGTTTTCATCATATGAATAAAGATTAGTTGAAAACATATAATTTCCTATACAATCATCAGTTATCATAGGCTCATCCTGGTTTGCAAACTGATCATAAAATCTAGATTCATACATGTCTTGGGATTAATTTGCAAACACTAAATAATTTGATTCTAAATGTAAAAAGAGCTCACATGCTTGTTGTTGTTATAGCGTATTTCACCACTCTAGGTGAATCACACTTTGTATGGCCTTCCCCTGTCCCGCTGCAGACTCCTTAGACCCTATGGACCACTTTTTGTCATTTGATGTTTCCTTGATCATCCCTAAAAACATATGAAAAATGGCATACACGACTTTTAAACCTATAAGCGTGTATATACGCGGGTTTGACCACTAAAACCGCGTACATCGGGATGTGTGCATAATCCAAATCCTTTTGGAGTTTTCCTTGACATGGATCTGACTCATTTGACTCCTGGCCTTCCCTATGCCTTGATATCGCTTGGATTCGACCTTTCATTACCCCTTTGAAAAGCTATATAAGGAACCCCTTGGTACTTTGAAGGCATAAGAGAGAATTGAGAGCAACGAAACTATAGTCCATTGTTGTCGGAACTTATGCTTGAGTCTGTATCCCTTTGTCCCTTGGAGCACTTTTGTGTTCTTCCCAAGCTTGCCTTTTGCTTGTGAGCTTGCTATCAAGAGATGGAGGATTGAAGTGGTTGAGGCCCAAGTGGGGGATTCAGTTTCTCCAGTTCGCAGACGTGTCGTCAGAGGTTGTATCTTGTAATCTCTGATTTATATTAATAGAAATATATTTTCCTGTCCAATAATGTGTGTTTGAATGAATAATTTATCCATGGGATTATGTCAAATGCTTGTACATTATTGATTATATATGCTAGAATAGATCTAACACCATGATATATAGAATGCTTGTATTGTTTACTTGTTGTTGAGGAAGTAACAGATCAATTCAAGTTGAAGATTGGAAAGCTCAATGGGGATCTACTTCAACCGTCCGGAATAAGGTACGAGGTCTGATCCTTTAGTATTAGACATTTAATTTCTATTGCATATTGGAAAGGATTGATTTCTGGAGTCAAGCTTTCTGTTGTGGTACCCCAGGCCATAGGAATTTCTCTCCGTAACAGAATTGGCGACTCCACCGGGGAGTTCCTAGTAGTTGTCCTTTGGGGGTTGTTTTCTCGGCATTCAATGAATTTGAATTTCTCTTTCTCTCTTGTTTCTGTGTCGGGTCTAGGGGCATGTATGCCTGGTAGAGTCTGATTGGTGTGAAGTTTGTCTCAACCTGTCTGTTTTCCTTGATTTTATGCACCTTTCTTCCTGTATGTGAGTTTTTTATTTACAGTCGCGTATACACGCGGTTTCCTCTGCGATTTCCGTGTATACACCCGGGTTTTCTGCCAACAGTCGTGTATGCACTTGATCTTTCCTTGTTGTGGAAGATAATTGGTTGTTGGGTGAATTCTAATATTTGTTGAGTCTCCTTTGGCACCGCCTGAGTCTATTTTGACCTCTATTCCTGACCAAAAACGGTTTTTTAGGCTAAATTTTTCTTTTTTAAGAAAGTTATTATCATGGCATTTTCGATTTTTTGTTTGAGATTAGTGCATTAGAGTTATTTTACCTTAGTGCTTTGCTTGAGTGCTGTTTGGGTGTACTTGCAGAGTCTATGGGTTGTAGAATCATTCTTTTGCTTGTTGCATCTCTTTTATTTTCAAAAAATCCAAAAACATTTTCTTATCATCATGCATTGCATTTTGCACTTTGCATTGTACTTGCACTAGATAGATTTGCTTTGGAGTAGTAGTTAGGACTTCATATAGGAAAATTTGCATTTATCATTTGAAGAAGAATTGTGCATTTCACGTAGTAGCATACCCTGTTTTCATGGACACAATGCATTTGCATTGATTGTTAGGTGTGCATTTTACTTCATGTTGCGTCATAAGACCACTAGTTGCACGATCATATCCCTTTTTTGAGTAATAAAGCCAACTAAAATCAACGCTAAATAAAATGAATTACACTCTTTTCTTTTCTAGGGTGCACCAACAAGCTTAGGTTTTAGGATCTTGGAATAGTTCATTGTAAGTCAATTCTCTAAGATCACTAAACAACAACATTTAGGTGTCTGTCCAGGTGAGTGTGTGAAATCCTTGGTATAACCAGTGTTTCTCAGGATCCTCCTCTCAAAAGGAGTTAAGCACGAGGCAGTGTGAGCGGTTATTGATTGGGATGACCCCTAGTCATAACTGAGTAGCACCGGAGATGTTTCCAGGATTGTATTCGTATCTGGGGGCTCTTTTGAGAGTTTCGAGCTTTGCTACCCTACCCATACGGTCAATCCTGCCTGCGAATGTCCACCTGAGCCTTGATTATATTGAGGTGACCTTAGTGGCCTTACCTAGGATATCGAGGGGGTACTTTGCGGGGGTTATTCTGCAGGTGTCCCGGCCAGGTTGGCGTCAGACAGCACAGTCGCTTTACGCGTTGAAGCTTAGGGCCACAATAATTGGTTACGTACCTCCGCTTGTTGTGTATGGGAGTCTCAAGCCTCTCCTAGGCGAAACATACGTGCTTCATTCGGGAGCTCACTTATCCAGCCCTTGTTTGCTTGCATTTGGATTTATATTTTATTAGTGATTGCTCTGTGCACGATAGTTGGCCTAGGTTTTATGTAAATGGAGAGTCTTTGCTATTTTTTGAGTCATTATGGATTCGAGTGCAGTTCCTTGTCGTTCTCGTCATTTAGCAGGACTTCTGCCTTCTACTTCTCCTCCTCCTTTGGGAGAGAGACCTAGACAGTCCAGGCAGACTATTTCACACATTGATTCACACACCATGGGGGACCGTTTAGAGTATATTCCTGAACCACCTCCTCCCATTCATGTAGACGATGGGGAATTTACTCCTACTTATGATCCTTCACCTAACTTAGCTGAGTTAGGTCCTGTGATTTCTGAGATGGGACCCTTGCACAATAGGCCTACTCACTCCAGGTCTGATTCCCCATTGACACGTTACCGGTATGGAATGTCAGAGGACACCGAGACTCATTTTGAACCTACTAGCACTAGCTACGGTAGTTATGCTACATCTAGTTTCCCTACACATGATTTGACATTTCATGTCGAATCCGATTTCAAGCCTAACACTATGCTTGGGGGAACTCTCATTCCTTACCATGCGGAGAGGTTTGGGAGCACTAGTCACATTGCACCTTCCGTCCCAATGGTGGAAGCTACATCATATCTCCCTCCTAGGTCTAGGGTTAGCGATCCGATTAGGATACCAGATCCAAGACGAGTGACGATAGGCGGTAGTACATATACTATTACTCAGGTTCCTTCGTCCTCGGTCCCTAGTTCTTCAAATGTACATACTCCACCTTATTCACGTGGTCCTTCGAGCCAGTATATGGCTACGAGTCAAGTCCATACTACAGTTACTAGACTGATTGTGTCTCAAGCTCACATATCGCCCATTGCTTCGGGAGGTTATGTTCATGCTTCGAGAGGTCATATTGCTACTTCCGGGGCATATATCCCTACTTCCAGAGCATATCTTCCTACCTACGAAGTCTCTCATGGGGCATCGCATGCGACGACCTATGGACCTTATTATGGGACGTAGTATGGACAGTTTTCTTCACCTTATGGAGGCGGGTATCAACAACCTGCTTACTCTCCTAATTACGGCTTTGTAGCTCCTACTAGTCAAGGTCCACCATACTATGGTACTTCCACGTCACCCTATATGGGTCAGAAAGGAGGAGGACACTATGGCCAAGGCCATGGTGGTAATCAACCCTATATGAACCAGGGAGTGGTCCATCGACCTCATCATCCTAGGCTCCCTTTCCTTGCGAAGCTTAATCTTCCTAACTTATCGAGACTGACAAACGATCCTGTGGCTCATGACCCAGCTTGGCCGGCTGTCCCTACCAAGATTTCTTCGGACATACCTAAGTTCGAAGTCAAACCGGGAGAGGATCTGAGTGAACACGTTACTACGTTTCAACTATGGTGCTCTTCGAATTCATTACATCAGGACTCAGTCTGTTTGCGACTATTTCAATGCACCCTCACAGGGCCTGCTATGAAATGGTATATAGATTTACCTAAGGGAGCTTTCGCTTTGTTCAACGACCTTGCGATGACTTTTCTTAATCACTTCCAGCTACCAATGCGCTATGACGTTGGTACTGAACTCTTGTTGACATTTCGGCAAGATAAATCCACACATATTTCTGATCATATTCAAGAGCTGCGTAGACGGAAGAGATTAATTAAATCTTTTATACCGCCTGAATTCCTCCTCGAGTGGTTCCTCAAATCATTATTGCCATATATAGCGAAGGATGTTTCCACATCCGGAGTGCAGAATGAGGAACAAGCAATTTTTAGGGTGCAGGAACTGGACTTGATCTATGCTCAGTCCGGTTTGTTGTATGAGATTATTCCCAATGCTCGTCATTCCAGTTTCGATCCCATAGTCAAACCTGGACCACATGCCAATGGCATTGTGGGTTGTGCAAGTGCGAAACCTGCAGATTCGGTTGCAAAACAAGCTAGTCAATTGTCACTCAACCAATCTGCTTTGGGACAAGCTACGGCTTCGTATCAACTCACCCAAATGGTGAATGTACTTTCTATGCAATCGCCGGACCATAAGGGTAACTAGCAGCCCGGACGAAATAGAAAAAGGGTAAAAATAATAATCGAAAGGGTGGGAATAAGAATGAGAATGCTAACAATAATGACAAGAACGGTAGAAATGTTGGGGGGGACAAGCAAGCGAAATTTAAGGTTAAATTCCCTTGCAAACTATGTAAGGATGATCACCTCACTTACTTGTGCCCTCGGATTGAAGAAGCTTCAAGATTCTTAGCACAAGGCCCAGCTGTGCTAACTAACCCTTTACTGCATAATCAAAATATGAATTCGAAGTCCCATGACCAGTCTAGTGATGATGATTTATCGGAGGGTAGTGGTTGTGGGTGCATTAACATGGTCCATGCTGCAAAAGTTGTGAATTGTGTGAAATATTATAGTTCGTCACAACCCAACCTAGGCAAAGAGCCTGATCCCCTTCGATCCCGATCATTGAACACTCTCAACCGGCAACTGGGAGTGTGGGTGTAGGCATGTATCCATCCCTCATGAGAAGCTTTAGTTGTCCTGCACCGATCCTCATGATAGGATCGAGTTCCGATGAGGCTTCAACTTATACGACATCGGTGTCTTTTCGCACAAGTCATATGGAAGATCCTTGGATTCTTCCTACACCGAGTACTTTGAGTGAGCCTGTCGAGATGAGCATGTCGTTGCCTGCAGCCATGATAGCTTATCAAGCCAATCTCAAGAGTGTTGCAGAGCCTAGTCCTTCCTCTTCACGGACGGAGGAGGAGGACCTGTATGTGCTATCGGCATGGGTAGTACAGTCTTCTCATGCCCACAACTACCTTGATATGGTTTTCCCTTCAGATGAAGTGATTATTGAGGCTATGTCCGGAGTTGAGCCACCATGGGAGGAACTTCATCATAGATCATACTTTCTTCCATAGCTTGACTGGTTGGAGCGTGAGGATTTTAGGGCAGTTCTTAGTCAAAGAGTTGGTAGTCCTGTGGTTCCATAAAGCTCTCCTAGTCTGATGGCTGATGGAAACATGGCAAACATATATTCAATGATTCCTATCAACATCTCTCGCAATCTTGGCACAATAGAGAATGTCTATATTGGGGCGGAATGTTCCCATGCTGAGATTCTGGAATATACCAAGCTATTCAAGGAATTTCGTGATATTTTTGCTTGGTCTTACGACGAGATGCCAGGTATCGACCCTCGTATTGTTGAGAATGAGATTAAGACTTACCCCAACGCTAAGCATGTTCAACAATGTTTACGTGCGGTGAACCCTAGGTAAGCACCCGCCATTAAGGCATAGATAGAGAAACTGTTGAAAGTCGGTTTCATCTATCTCGTTCCCTTGATGGAGTGGGTTTCAAACCCTGTTCCGGTGGATAAGAAGCAGGGAGCGATACACATATGCACTGATTTCCACGATTTGAATCATGCCTGTCCTAAGGATAACTTCCCCACACCATTTATAGATCAGATTTTGGATGAGTGTGTAGGTAGTGAGGTGTTCTCCTTTATGGATGGATTTTTCGGGTATAATCAGATACAGATTAAACCTGAGGACCAACATAAGACTGCATTTTTTTGTCCTTGGGGAACGTTTGCATATTAGAAAATGCCTTTCAGCCTTAAAAATGTTGGAGCTACATTTCAGCGGGCAATGACATTGATTTTCCACGATCTCAAGTCAATTATCGAGGTATTTTTGGATGATCTCGTTGCTCATTCTCGTATGAGAATGTGTCATCCCTATCAGTTGAGATTGGTATTCGAAAGATGCCGGCACTATTCAGTTAGATTAAATACTCATAAGTGCATCTTTTGCATAAAGTCAGGTCGTTTGTTAGGTTTCATCATTTCTAAAGAGGGTATAAGAGTCGACCCTTTGAAGGTTGAGGCAATACTTTAGTTGTCTCCCCCAAAGAATATTCGTCATCTTCAGTGTTTGCAAGGCATGGAAAAATTTTTATGAAGATTTGTTGTCAACTTTGCCAATTTGAATAGAGGCTTCATGCGTCTCTTGAAGAAGGATACTCCCTTTTATTGGGATGAGCGAGCCCAGGAATCCTTCGATGCACTCAAGCGAGCCCTAGCATCGGCCTCGGTGATTAGTCCCCCAGACTATAGCCATGAATTCTTATTATATGTGGCCACGTCTTTAGAGATGATTGGTATGGTATTGGTTCAAGAGGATGAGGAGCTCCAAGAGCATGTCATATATTATCTGAGCCAAAACCTTATTGACGTAGAGATTCGTTATTCTCATGTCGAGAAGCTTGCTTTGGCTACCGTACATGCGGTTCAGTGTTTGAGACATTATATTCTCCTTCTCCAGACCTTGGTTGTGGCCCATGTCAATCCATTTCAATTCGTCCTCACCCGAAGGATGATTGGGGGAAAGTATAATAAATGGATTGTCATTCTGTAAGAGTTTGATCTCGAGTTTGTTTCGACAAAATCGAAGAAAACTTTAATCTTTGTAGAGCTTATATCGGATTTTTCGAGCGAGGCTGAGGAGTTGGTTTGTGAAGATACGTTTGTCGATGAACACATCTTCTTAATCTCTACGTTAGACCCATGGTATGGGGATATCATAATATATTTACAAACACTGAAGACCCCTACTCACCTCTCGCGAGATGAACGACGACGATTACATCACGTCTCTAAGAACTACCTCATAGTGGACAATACTTTGTACTGCCGTGGGGTAGATTCCATTTTACGACATTGTTTAACTCATGACGAGGCTAAGGTTGTGCTAAATTATTGCCACGGAGGGGTGTGTGGTGGTCATTTATCTGGGATTTCTACAGCTCAAAATATTTTGAGAGCGGGTTATTTTTGGCCGTCGATCTTTAAGGATTGTGTTGATGTGGTCAAAAGGTGCCACCCTTGCCAGGTGTTCGCACGTAATATGCGCTTGAAACCTGCCCCGTTACATCCCATTATCACCGCCAGTCCCTTCACTAAGTGGGGGCTCGATTTTATGGATTGCAACCCAACTTTGGCTGGGGGGCACCATCACATTATAGTGGCTGTTGATTATTTCACGAAATGGGCTGAGGCTATGCCTACAGTAAAATCCGACGGTGAGATAGCTGCTCACTTTGTATTCAACCAAATTATTACTCAGTTCGGGATTCTGAAATAGCTTGTCACTGACCATGGCTCGCACTTTCAGAATCGTATGATGGAAGAGTTGGCATCGAAGTTAGGGTATAAGCAAGAGCACTCCTCTTCTTACTACCCCCAAGCGAATGGACAGGTAGAGGCAGTGAATAAATCACTCAAATCCATTCTCCAACGAACCATCGTACAAAGAAAGAATTGTAATGTCCCCGGTTTTGACCCCGTTTGCATGATGTATATATTGTAATTAATCGTGGTGAGGAGCTCAAGGCAAAAGCACCACCATCGATTGGGTTGTGTGTGTGTTTCGGCAATGGGGATAGTTGCCGATGGTTTATCGTGCTGTTTGGAACATTATAGTTGGCATCATGTAAACATGCACATCAATTAAAATAAACCACAACCAGCTACGGCAGTGCAACGTTGAATGAAAAGGGCATGATTCCAAAGGATAAGGGGTGGGGGGTGTCAAACCTTGGTTTATGGGGGAAAACCCATGTGTTTCCACCTTTCTTGTTTCACCAACCTCTTCAATGTCTTGATTTTGTTAGTTGGGGGCAGTTATTGCATGAGGAAACGTGGGCATGGGGAAACGTGGGTTTTGGCAGGCTGCTGTCAGTTTGGACGGTACGCATGCCCAGTGGAGAACCTTCGTTTCTCTCACGATGGTCTTCATTCTCCCCATGGTGGGTTGTTCTCACGTCTGGTCTGTTCCTCCTCACGCAGAGGTCGGTTATGTTCTTCCCTCCTCATGCAGAGCTGTGGTCTGTTCCTCCTCACGCAGAGGTCGGTTCTGTTCTTCCCTCCTCACGCAGAGCCGTGGTCTGTTCTTCCTCACGATGAGGGAAAAACCTATTCATCCTCGCGTGCATCGGATGGTCTGTTCGTTCCTTATGGTGGTCTGTTCTTCCCCTCACGCACTCTTCCCCTTTCGGATCATCTTCCTCATGCGCATGGCCTTCATCACCACCACCATCTTCTTCGTGGCATGTTCATGCTCACGCACAGGGGCTCTGCATTGGTTTTTCCCACGCCGGGGATAAGAGAAATCGTGGCTGTCACTTGGGATTCTTGGGTGCAGGAGCTATTTTGCGCTCAGGGACTGTGTGTGTGAGTTTTCCTTACTAATTTGTGGCCGTGCATTTTTCTTTCCTCTGTGTGTTGCGGTTGGGTGCAAGTTGCACTCATGCACAGACTTTTTGGGGCGTTTTTCCCATGTCGTGAGTGAGCTGTTGTGTATGTTTTGGGTTGCTGTTGTTTTCCCATGATTTGGGATTGCTATTGTGAGTCCAAATTCTACTTCCACTTTGGACTGTGGATGTGTAACTTTCCTCAACGTCTGCATTGAGGAATTGTGTGTTGCCCTGTGGGCTCGTGGATGCTGGTGGGTTGTTGATTCCCACACCTGTTGGCTGAGTTTTCCCTGTTTGGAACTGTGGAATGCTGCTATCATTTATTGTGTGTTTGGGCTGCTGATATACCCTAGTTTGGGTGTTGCAGCTGAGTTGTTTTGGCCACTTTAGGGCCAAGAACAACTCTGAGTTGCCTTGTAGGCTTGAGCTGTGTCTCACCTTTTGTTTGGGACTGCCACTGATTTTCCTTGCCTTCTTCACAGGGATGTGAAGGGATGGTTTTGCTGCATGTAAGTAGTGGTTAGTCTTTAGACTGTGCTGGCTTGGCCGTTTGTTGAAGGCCTGTCAAACCCAGCTATGTTTTGCTTGCGGATTGTGTCCCTTGGCTATGTATGAGTCTGCATTATTCCCTTAGTCCTTGAGGAATCATGCCGAGCTCGAGGGTGGCAGTGTTGCTGAGAGACTGATGTGCACGCTGGCCTATGGTTGGGTGGAACGTTACAGCGACGTAGTTGGTTGCGGGATTCTTCATCAAAAGATAAGTCCTGCTACTAATTCATCTCTGCAATTTATATCTATTGTATAATGAATTATAATGAACATGTTTTATGCTGGAAATGTATGTGTGTTGCTTCCGCTGAATGTTGATTCATTCTGCATCTATGTATGCTTGTAAGTTTTAATTCCAGCATTGATTTCTATTGATTATGTTCATGGGGTTGTTTTCCTGTATGCATGGTGATGGTGGTGTCCTCTTCGCCAGTCGGAGGGTCGGGGATGTGACAAGAATAATTGGCACATTATGTTATATCCTTCTTTGTGGGCATATCGAATCGCGGTTAAGACTGCCACTGGTTTTTCTCCATATCAGCTTGTACATGGAGTGGAGTCGATATTGTCGGTTGAATGCAAAATTCCTTCATTGAAGCTAGCTGTGGAACTCTTACCAGACACTTCACCTTTGGAGGAGTGTTTGGTTCACCTCGAGCAACTCGATGAGCAACGTTGTGATGCCTTGGTGGCTCTAGAGGTTAATAAGCGTCGCGTTAAGGTCCAGTACGATAATTCTATCTATCCAAGAGTGTTTAGTGAAGGAGACTTGGTCCTTTTGTGGGATCAACCGAAAGAACCCTTGGGGGCAGGGAAATTTAATCCTATGTGGCGTGGTCCTTACGTGGTCAAGCGTGTGTTAGAGAAGGGTGCTTATGAATTAGTGGATTATGAAGGAACAACTTTGGTGGAGCCTAGAAATGGGCTCTATCTCAAAAAATACTATGCATAATCTTTAGCCAAGGCGGCTTGTTGTATATTATTGTACAGCTTTGCATATTTAGGTATTTTTCTTATCGTGATCAGGTTTGTAATTAGTTTCTGTTTCTTTTGGCAGATGTCAAGGGAATCTTCCACCTACATAGGATTCGCGAATGGTGCAAGTCGTCACACTCAACACTCATCCTTTGCTGCTTGGGTGATTTATACTCCTATGGGTCAGGTACTGTCTTTAGGAGGTGTATGTCTATGGCCATCTTCCAACAATGTTGCTGAATATACCGTCGTTATTGAGCTTCTACGGGATGCCATTCTACATGGCATTCTATCTCTTGAGGTACGTCTTGATTCGGAGTTAGTAGTGTCACAACTCAATGGTTTGTACCATGTTAGAGATCCGACCTTATTGAGAAGATTCTTACGTGTGAGATTGTTAGAATGACAATTTGACAATATAACATATATACACATTCCAAGAAATAATAATCAAGTTGCTAACTCATATGCTAACTACGTGTTAGATTGTCATTTGTTTCATTCATAATAAATTAATCACAAACACAATTTTTACACATGTAAATAAATAAATCGATCACCATAAAACTTTTTATACATCAAAAATGTGATAATACATAGTGTCATGATACAAAATTGGGGCTTTTAAGCCACCATCATATAATACATGGTCGTACAAAATGTATACACTCCCAGGTGTCTAATCCTGTGGAGGAGGAGGAGGGTTGTGATCATGGAATGTCACTACGGCTCTATCTATCCATCAAAATAAACGCACCCATGCACGTGGTACACCCACCACTTGCCACTACATGGCCTCAGGCAAGTCCTCGACTTGCGCCATGGGAACTCTATGAGTCAGTCTCACAAAGTTGGTATGAATGCTTTGGAGCGTTCGCTCTGCATCCACACCCATGATGTCATCTCCTCTTCCCCTCTGTCTATGACGAGGGAAGCCCTCTGACCGTCGTGGTCCCACATATACACACAAATGGTAGATGTCACTATGTGTTGTCATGCAAAAACATGTCTTTTTGCTTCCATAAAATCAAGAAAATACAAAAAAAAATTCAATAACTCAAAAAAATTTAAAAAAGAGTGAGGGTCGAGATTCATTACCTATATCGCCATATGCCGATCCTGGTGGCAATGGCATGTTTGAATCCCCCCGAAAATCTATCCTTGCATAGGGGTAGTCATCAATGGCAACTATCTATTGTTGCCACGATGGAAAGAAGTCAGCTGGATATGGTTTGGCCACCCTACCACCCCTTAGTCTGTGCATAGCATCTTCCCAACACCATTGGGCCGGATCTTGAACCCCGTGGAGAGGAACATCCACTCTAGGGCTCAATCCTGGAACACACTCGAAGAAAAACGTGCTCAAGATACTGCTGAACTCGAAGTTCTGCACCCTGCCTGCCTTACACTCACTGAGCTGGTGTTTCATGTTGCTCAGTAGCGTAGTACTCCAGTCATAGATTGTGGGTCTCATGCAATCCATGGCATAGAACATCAGAGGCCGCGAGGCCTGGTGGAGTGATGCTAAGCCGGCTATCCTGCCCAGTGTCAATAATATGGCCTTTAGGCCCAGCACCTATATAGCATTGGTAGGGACTTGACTCCCCACCTTCTCGGTGTCTGGATAATAGTACACTGTAATTTACTCATCGATAGTCAGGCCACCCCCTGGCCCACCTTGGGAACGAAGGTTCACCACCTCCCCTCGTCCAGAAAGCCCTATGATAAAGTATATGTCCTCCACCTCTATGGTGAGGGACATCCCATCAATATGAAAGGACTCCGAGTCTGGATCCCAATAGTCTACCAGCATCTGTAGCAGTCTTGGTTTGGCCCTCAAACCACCAAGACACCAAAACTTATAGAGTCCACATGCACAAAGAGCTTGTTGAGCCATTAAGTCGGCCCTTACTGCTTCCTCTACTTCACCATGCTCACACTCTCTCCACTCTAGCACCATCCTGCAAAAGTAATTGAAAATTTGCCCATTAGTTTAGTTGAAAATCTTATGCGTGGCCTCATACATGACTGTTTTGAAAACAACCGCGTATGTACGTAGGTTTGAGGTCCTTTTCCGCGTATATCCAGGCCTATACGCGGAAAAAGCCTTGATTTCTATGTGGGCCGCAGTGCTCATTTTGGGATGGCCTAAAAAATTCATTTGACCATGAAAATCTATAAAAATTATGTCAAAATGCAAGAGGAGAGCATGACTAAATACCTGGAAGAAACGGTTGTGAATTCCGTCGGCTAGATCTCCTGGAATTTGCAGTTGAAAATCAGAGCTCAAATGGATAAAAGTTTCAAATGATTTATATTTTTTACTATTTATAGAAAAAATTTCAAATATTTGAAAATTTTTACCCCCTTACCTATAGTTTCGACATTTTCTAACCATTTTGGACCGTTTTTGACATAATTGGTGTTGTAGAAGACCTTTTTTAGTGCCGTTTCAGCCATTGGATTGACCCATTCGTGCCGATCTCAGGTATCATTTCTAAACTGGCATATAGGTTAGGTTTCACCACCGTTGGCATTTTTCATGACCTTGTGACCATATCGCCATGACCTTAGGTACGAACCCACTCTATTACGTCACGGAACCTTCTTGTTGCTTTAGAAGTGGCATGATACAAGTGGTAGAGCTTCACCTTACATAGGTACCCTAGTTAGCGCCTTATTTGCATTTGGTTCCCATGCCGATGGTTTCTCCTTTAGGGTGTGGGAGTCTGTTGTATAGTACTTCCATGACATTTCGCAAGAGCCTCATACTCCTCTTCATCTTATGCTAGCCTATTTCCCTCAGGACTCCCTCATGTCAAGTTGTGAATGCATTATCATGAGCTTTTCCTGCCCTATTGAGCTTTATACCGGCTCCCCTGACATTGCGTTTCAGCCATATAGCCTGAGCTTGTCTCATGTCTAGCCATGCAGAGCCATTTTTTATATCCTTCGCAGCTTGATTCCCTTTTTACCGGGAGGGGATTTTCCCCCGAGTGTCGATATCCTACACATGTATCCTTGCATTGAGCATAGGTATGTTCCACTGCTTGGAACTAGTTTGTTTTCCCTTGTGACACTCGTATCCTCCTAGTTTGTAACTATAAAGCTAGTTTATTCTTTTTCAAGCTTTTCAAATAACTGAAAAAGTCCAAAAAAAATCAAAAAACCAAAAAGTCAGACAAGGAAAGATGTTATCTTTGGCAGTTGTTGAGTCGTTTCACCTTCGAACAGAGCACTGTATATCACATCCATTAGTTGGGTTATAGTTTGACTTTAAGAGCTGTACTCGTTTATCTGAGTTTATCTCCACCGACTGGTTAAGCTTCCAGTCCCTATGGAGCCTCTGTTGATGCCTCCTGTGTCACAGAGACGTCCCAGTTTGTATATTGAGTCTATGCTGCCTTCATTCAGTCACCATATGCCGTTATGCTCTTGTTTGAAGGAAGTTGAAACCTGAGTCGGCCATTCCTCAGTTATCTTGACTTTGCATGTCATCCATTCCTAGTACAGTTACTGGTTCGTGCACTTTATGATCGAGTCCTTCCACATTATACAGCTTTGCTGAGTACCTCGTGTTGGATGATGGGTGATGCCTTAATGCCCTCCTTCCAGCGGATTTCATCCCATTGACTTTAGATCATTTATTCTGGGATTGGAGTCTAGAGTCATTTTGAGTGCCTTGAGACTTACAGTCATCAGTGGCAGGTTCTCTCACCATCGACAGTTTCTTGGGAATACATCAATGTCCCCTGATCGATGGATCCTCTCAAGTGTTCGACCTCAACACATTTATTCACACTTGTTAGTTTGCACTATAGTACCTTGATTCCCATTTTCATTATCGGTGGGTGATCTCATGTCTGTTAACGGTATACATTAATGACTGGTAATCAGACGATGGACTACTATGTTCGACCTTGACACCTCTATTCACATAGTAGGACATGTACTCGTAGCGGTTTGTGTAGAAGACTTTCCAGATTGGTGGCATCTCTTATATGCTACCTCCTTGATCGTGCCAGTGTTCATGAGATTTCAGCTCTCGTGACTTGATTCTAGTATATGTCAGACATTTCCAGCCACTATGGAGATCTTGATCTATTATATATTTTCAGCCATTTTGGATATCATGGTCCTTTGTATATCTTCATCATGGAGATTCTGATCTATGTATATTGTACGTGGCAATGACCACATATGTGATATCATGTATCATGTCTTTTCATGGCCATTGTACTCTTATGTATCTGGGACTTCTATGTGTATTTGCAGTTGTATGCAGAGTTGTATTATGGTACCATGCTGATTGGGTGGCTAGTCTTCCATTTGGGATCCTTCATCACTCCACTTCTGGGATGGACTTATAATTTATTTCGGCCATCGTATGACCCCTCTGACCTCACACATTAGGGGGCATCTGTTATAGCGGATTTCACCACTCTAGGTGAACCACACTTTGTATGGCCTTCCCCTATCCCACTGTAGAATCCTTAGACCCTATGGACCACTTTTTTTCATTTGATGTTTCCTTGATCATCCCTAAAAACATATGAAAAATGACATACGCGACTTTTAAACCTATAAGCACGTACATACGCGGGTTTGACCACTAAAACCGCGTACATCGAGATGTGTGCATAATCCAAATCCTTTTGGAGTTTTCCTTGACATGGATCTGACTCATTTGACTCCTGGCCTTCCCTATGCCTTGAGATCGCTCGGATTCGACCTTTCATTACCCCTTTGAAAAACTATATAAGGAACCCCTTGGTACTTTGAAGGCATAAGAGAGAATTGAGAGCAATGAAACTATAGTCCATTGTTGTCGGAACTTATGCTTGAGTCTGCATCCCTTTGTCCCTTGGAGAAATTTTGTGTTCTTCCCAAGCTTTCCTTTTGGTTGTGAGCTTGGTATCGAGAGATGGAGGATTGAAGTGGTGGAGGCCCAAGTGGGGGATTCAGTTTCTCTAGTTCGCAGACGTGCCGTCAGAGGTTGTATCTTGTAATCTCTAATTTATATTTTCATAAATATCTTTTCCTGTCCAATAATGTGTGTTTGAATGAATACTTTATCCATGGGATTATGTCAAATGCTTGTACATTATTGATTATATATGCTAGAATAGATCTAACACCATGATATATAGAATGCTTGTATTGTTTACTTGTTGTTGAGGAAGTAACAGATCAATTCAAGATGAAGATTGGAAAGCTCAACGGGGATCTACTTCAACTATCCGGAATAAGGTACGAGGTCTGATCCTTTAGTGTTAGACATTTAATTCTATTGCATATTGGAAAGGATTGATTTCTGGAGTCAAGCTATCTGTTGTGGTACCCCAAGCCATAGGAATTTCTCTCCGTAACAGCTACTATTCCAAATCTGCTTCAGACTCATAATATTCCTGTTCAAAATCTGAATCATACTGATATTTATCTGGCTCAAGTAGATGATGGTTTTCAAAATCAAGCTACTCTGGGATTCTCCTTGAAGCAAAAATGTTTTCCTCCACCTCTAAAGCATCTTCAAACATAACGCTTAATGATGAAGATTTCCTTTCTAGCAGATTCCCTTCCTTTTTCCACCATCTAGCATCGTGAGCAATCCTGTCATGACTACTCTCAACTTACCAAATCATGCGCTGGGAATTCCTGTATGGTACCTCGATCCACCCACCATGCCCCTGATTCCCCAGGTTGTGTTGACTCTCATCCAACCCATTGAGATGGAATCACACCCACCTCCTGGTCCATTGAAGACTAATTCTATCTCCACGGCTACCCCTCCTCCCCCAAAAAATGGTGGGGGTAAGGAATCCAAAGCAATGACTAAACCACATCTGCCTCCCACTTGCTCATTGTGTGATACCCAAGCCCATGCGAGACAAAATTATACATAGTTTCCTCTCCTTCACACCCACATGCACACTATAGATGAGACCAATTATTCTCTAGTAGTCACCATCCCAGATCCACCAGCGGTTAAGAACAATTCATTGTGAACCAACCATCCGTGTACAGTGTGTGTCTTATATGGTCATTATTCTCACCATTTCCTGGAATTTCTTGAGTATCGATTAGCCCTTCGCGACCTTCGAAAACACTCCTGTAAACTCGACCTTTGAAAACACTCCCATGAATCTAACATTACCATCCTCGAGGAGATACACCCTATGGTTTCTTCCTCATATACAACCAACACCATATACACAATCTCCAGTTCCAGTAGTCCTTCCATCTCCTCAGTTATAGAGGATCCATATGATCTATATACGCATTTTTTTAACAATGACGAGGATATCATTGAAGCTCTTTTGACTCCTAACTACCCTTGCGATGATATGCACCATCACTCATTCTTTATCACCGATGAACATCTTTCATCATCTGAATAGTACTCAGTTGAAGCCAAAGACTTCATACATGTAAAGGTAGGCTGGTTCAAGAACCCCATTCTAGCACCTAACGCCTTTGAAGAGGGAAACATGGCTAACATTTCTCCAACCATCAAGGTCAATATATCAACTAAACCTGAGGTATTTGAAGATATTACAATCGAAGCATCTTGCTCCCCTGAATAAGTTGCTCCTTACAAAGCACTTTTCAGGAATTTTGTGATATTTTCGCTTGGTCTTATACCGAGATTCCTGGGCTTGATCCATCTATCGTTGAACATGATATCGACACATGGCCTGATGTTGCACCCATACACTAAAATCAAAGACCCATTCACCCCTCAAAGGCTCCTATTGTCAAATCTGATATCGATAAACTACATAAAGTAGGTTTCATATACCCCATCGCATATGCCACTTGGGTTTCCAATCATGTTCCCATTAATAAAAACAAGGTACCATTTGCATCTGTACAAACTTCCATAACTTGGATATGGCATGTCCCAAAGGTAACTTCCCCACTTAGTTCATTGATGCATGTTTTGGCCACGAAGTCTTTTCTTTGGTGGATGGTTTTTCCGGTTATAACCAAATTCAAATCTGGAAAGAGGACCATTATAAGACTGCTTTCACAACCCCCTAGGGCACGTTTCTGTATTGTGTTGTGCCATTTGGCATTAAAAATGTTGGAGCCACTTTTCAGCGGACCATGACGTTCTTCTTCCATGACCTTATCCACATTATCTTGGTCTACCTAGACGACCTCAGGGATCGCTCTTGAAAGCGTTCCCAGCATCTAGATGACTTACGACAATTCTTCTTATGATGTCGCAAATACAACGTCCGCTTGAACCATCTCAAGTGTGTGGTTTGTGTCACTTCTGGGCATTTACTCAAGTTTATCGTATCCCACAAAGGTATTGCAGTTGATCCTTTGAAGGTTCAATCCATTCTGAACCTTCAACCCCCATGTATTTTGCGCCAGGTGCAGAGTCTCCAAGGAAAAGCTAACTTCCTTCGTCGTTTCATTCCGGAATATGCAATAGAAGTCCATGGATTATTGCAACTACTATGTACCAACATTTCTTTTGTTTAGGATAAGCATGCACAAGACGCTTTTGATGCATTGAAATAAGCACTAACTTCTACTCCATTGTTGTCTCCTCCTGACTTCACTAAGGAGTTCATCCTCTATGTGTTGGCATCTGAAAATACCATCGTTGGAGTCTTAGTCCAAGAAGATGATGTTAGTCAAGAGCATGTGATCTATTATGTAAGTTAGAAACTTTCAGGACCCTTTCTTTCATACCCGCATGAAGAGAAGATGGCCCTCACCATCGTATTTTCTACTCATAAACTACTCCATTACATCATCTTGATTTTCACTTGATTCATGACCGATTCCAGCCTCATGAGGTATCTCTTAAGTCGTCACCTTGTTCAAGGTCGCGTTTCCAGGTGGATTGTCATTCTCCAGGATTATGATTTGGAATTTGTTTCCCCCAAGAGCACCAAAGATTTAGCATTAGCTTCCCTACTGACAGACGTCCCTCCGTCATTTTCTTCATCACCTCTCACAATCAACCTTCCTAAGGAATTCCTAATTGTCATTTCTATGGAAGACCCATGGTATGGGGGCATTCTCCTGTATCTGCACACTGATAAATTCAAGGCCCATTTAAGCCACGAATATCAACGGTGCATTCAACAGTAATATGCTCGCTATATTCTCATTGGGGATATCTTGTACCATCATGATGTCGATACCATCTGTTGGGGAAAATATTAAATAAATGATAACAAATATCCAACGATTTAATTGTCAACCCGGAGAGAGCGTAAACTTGTAAGGTACAAGAAAAGTATATGCAGGGGCAGAGTGTCGCTGAACTTAATATATAACTGAAATTAAAAATACATAACTAAAATGGAATTAAACTTACAAAAGCAGTAAATTTCATGAAACAAATCTGATCTAAGAAAGGGGGAAATTGTAGGAAATAAAATGATATAAAGTAAACGATATTAACTAGTGAGCTCACATAAAATCAACACAACTAATTCATAACCAAGACATCAAAATATGAAAAGATCAAACTATCTATTGAAATATGAAATCTATTACAACAGGATCAAATCCATGACTATCTAAAGAGATGAACCAGTTCTCTACTACCAAACCACTAGAGAGGCCTCTAACAAAAATGAGGAGAGAGCCCTCATATTTATACATGAATTCAAGATAACTGATCATAGTTACAGATCCACTATTCTCTCAACTTATCCCTCAAAATCCTCAACAAATCTACAACTCATCCCTTTAAATCCTCAACAAATATTGGATGAGATATTCTCTCCACACTTCTATGATCTTCTCCTTGAAGTTAGCCCACATCTAGAAGATGAAATTCGAATATGAGGCTAGGTGGTCACTTTTGAGCTTGCTAAAGTCTTCAAATACACCTATAAACATCACCAAACTCACCCAACTTTAAAGTATAATGAAAATATGTTATTTTTCTCAATAATTAACCATAAATTCACTCAAAATACTCAAAAATAAATTATTTGGAAAATGGTAATATAAACCTATATTTATTATGAAAGTGGTGAATATTAATGGTTTTATGGAAGGATGAGATAGGAATAAGGTGACAAACGGTATATGAAAGGTGAATAAAATGTGGTCTTTTTGCGGCTCAACATTCCCCCCAACTTTACTAGTTGCATGTCCTCATGCAACTATGCATTGATTCTCTTTAAAAAATTTGGATTTGGAGCTGGGCTTTGATCAATCCATGAAATGCATGAGTGGCAACAATTTTTATTTTTATTTTTCTCTTTTTTTATATATATTTGTCGCTAGTTCTTGTGTAACAACCATCACAAATGTTGGTTCTTGTGGTAACAACATTCATTTCTTTTACTTGTATTTTTGTTGCAATATATAAGATTTATGCATTAGAAATGATGAACCATCAATGTATATTAGAAAGTCTTTTCTTCATATTATGAATCATGCCAATATATATAACATAGTTTGGGAAAGACATGTTGATTAAGGGTAAATGAAATGATGAATATGTAAAAATGGTAATGAATAGTTCCCCCCAACTTAAGATGTATTAGGTTCATGAAAATGAGTAACATGGTGAGGGAATTTTCCTAATTCATTCATTTTCTAGCATTCAAGGAATTACATGATTAAAGATTAGAAAACAACATACCTCCACTTACCCAAAAAGTTGATGAACCATGCCATAGGAATGTGGCTGCTATTGGATAGTAGAATGTGAAGTAAAGGATCTGAACCGTTGCTTGGTTGGATGAAGTAAAAGATGAGAGCTGAAAGTAGAACTGTGGTAGTCTAATATGGCTGAAGTATGCTGATGGAGTCATGCAAAGTATATAGTATTCACGTGCTACAAAACTTGATGGTACAATTCTTACCATGTGAATAAATCTGTCGATGTCGAACATGGAAAGAAATCATTGGATTACCGACCATTGATGAATGTCATTAACCAATGTGAGGCAATCTCACCATTGATGTCAATGAGTGCAAAGGTACCTACGTACATCGTGCAAAGTGTGATTTGATGAGTTGATGTCGATCCACTTGCAAGATATAATGATTAAGGGGCATTGATGTATTCCCATGATTGTCAGTGAGAGAACTTGCCATTAAGGCATGCAAGCCTCAAGGCACTGAAAATGAACTCTAGTTTCTATCCCAGATAATGTGCTAAGGTCAATGGGGCAAGACTTGTTGAAAGGTGGGCCTTAAGGAATCCCATATCAGTCAACACGAGTTGTACATAATGAGTGGTAGGACTATAGATGAAAGATCTCACGGTCAAACAGTTTTTATGGAAGGGATAACAAAGCAATGTAGTCATGGAAAGGAAGTTGAAGGTTTTATTCAGAAGGAAAAAGATAAACTGGAAATAAGAAAAATGTGTGCAACTCAGAAAGGTAGACATGCAGGAAGTCATGATATATAAGGCAGGAAAACAGTAGACTCTAACATGGATGACGAACAAGCTTGAAAGGAGAAGGATAAGTAATCATGGCATGGCGTAATTGGTTTCTGAAAGGCTTCTTTGTGACAGCAAAATGTCATGACACACATAGTGGAAACTCAACTTCTTCAAGCTTTCAATGGAACATTTTTTTTGAAAATTTCCTGCGATTCTGGAATTCAATTTTGCACGCCATATATCCGTCTTTAAATCTGCAAAAGGTTAGCATTTTCCTGAAAGTAGCAACCCTTCTTGTCAAAACCTGTTTCTGAGTGACTTGCGAAAAACAAGTTAGCACAACAATCATAAAATTTTGAAAAAATTCTAAGTTCGTTTAAAATTTAAAATTTTATGATTTTATTTATTAACTAATATTTTTTTAAAATAAGTGCATCTTTATGTAATGCTTGAGAAACAGAGAGAGAGAGAGAGGGTCAGCCCTTTCAGTGGTCGACCCCTCTAAAAACATACTATCTTAGAAATAGAGAAGAGTGTGCAAACAAGTGATTTCTATGATTAGTTTAGCAGTTTCAAACGAAAGATATGTCTACCTCCCCCAAACGAAAGATATGCCAGGTCCCACTGTGCAAAAAATAAAAATAAAAAAGAAGGCTTGGCTGCAACAACAACTAAGCCTTCTATTTCAAAGACGCATATTAATTTTATTAATTTAAGTTTGACCTAAAAAAGTTTATTTTTAATTGTTTTTGTGTAATTTTAATTATTTATATTATTTTTCTTTAATTAATTATTGTTATATACATATTAACCTAAAATTAAATTATGCTAATCTAATTTCATGCAAAAGTGGGTTGATGTATTAAAATTGATTTATGTATTTTATTTTTTATTTTTTAATTTTGAGAAATTTATATATATATATATATATCTAAAGTTAACTCTTTTTTTTATTATTCTTTTTTATTTTTTAAACTTCTTAATTATTTTATATATATAATAAAACAAAAAATAAAACAAAGTATTGGTTTTATGCTTATTCAATTTAAAAACATCACTCAACCTTGCCTTGGCATATACTAAGAGCATATCATTCACACCATTTTCAACCTCCCAAAAATGACATCACAACTACATAACAAACTAATAAAGAAGAGATATTTGAGTTATATTATGTTGTTTTCTCAAATAGATAGTCTTTGATTATGAAAACTAAATTAAATAAACAAGCATTTTAATTAAACTATTTCTTATGATTTAGATTATATTTTTACATAATAAATAATCATTTTAATAAAACAATTTTTTATTTCTTAAAGTATAATTTTACACATTTATATTTTATTTGGATTTTTTTATAATATTTTATTTAAGTTTTATTTAATTTCATATTTTTAGATTTTTTTATTATATTTTATTTAAGTTTTATTTAAACATAGTGTTTTTTTTAATTTGTATTTATAAAATTTTAACTAATGACTACAACCAGAAGTGCTTTAACAATATAAATCCTTTACCATTTGATTGCATTCCATAAACTTAAACAAAATTATTTAAATTTTAGTAAATTTTATAAATAAAGTTTAAAAAAATAATAAAAATCATGGTATATAATTTAAATGAAAAAATAAATAAATAAAAACAACTTAAATGAAGCGCTTATCATTTATTTATTTAAACCCTATCTTACAAATAATATCGCAAAATAATCCAAGGTTTTAAATTTGGTTTTGAATGGACCCTCGCAAAATGGACCCATGGTATGATGTAGGTTTCTTGGTATTTATCATTCCAAGTACTAGCTAGTATGTGGTTTAATCTTGCTTTGCTTTCATATTTAGATAGTATTAGCATCTCGTTGGTAATTATAGTGTCATTTTGTTTCTTTAAAATGGTATTAACCATGTGTGTTGAATCTATATTGTAGGGTTAGTTGAACACGTTCACTATGGTTAGTTGAACACGTTCACTATGGTTAGCTCATCATTAAACTTAACACTAAATTCTCTTGAATTTATCTCATATCTTTCACAAGTAATACATTTGGTTATTACACAATTTCTCATATGAAATACTCATGATCTAGAAATTGAAGAATGGTAATTATTAATGGTTTATGGTTGACAATTTAACCTCATAATAAGAGCTGTGAAACGCAACTGAGAATTCAATTTGATTAAGAGATCATTTACAGATTTAAGATGCATTGAAACCAATAAGTTTGTTAGTCATTTCTCACTATAGTTCAAAACAGAGTTCAAGAGAAAAATAAATATGTTTTATTACATTGTACAGGTACATATACATCAATGGATCAATTTCCAGATCCTACAATCGAGCTACTGATCCTACAGTCATGCTGTAGATCCTATAATCAAGCTGCAGATCCTAAAAAAGGGATAGGAAATAGCCATCTACAGGATAGGAAAGAATGGGTAAGAATAGAAAAGAATCAGTCCACATCGCAACACTCCCCCTTAAGTTGATGCATAGATGTCACACATGCCCAACTTGCCCAAAAACTTTGAGAACACTCGACTTGAAACTGCTTTGGTGAGAATAACGGTCAACTAATCCTCTGATCAAATCTTAGGCAACTCCACAATCTCCTAATCCAACTTCTCCTTAATGAAGAATCTATCTACCTCCACATGTTTTGTTCGATCATGTTGAACCGGAGTATGAGCAATATCACATGCTGCTTTATTATCACAATACAGTCGAATTGGCTGCCTAGGCGGATAGCCCAAATCTTTGAGGAGAAGTCTTAGCCACAATGCTTCACATACTCCAAGTGCCATACCTTTAAATTCAGCCTCTGCACTTGATCGGGCAACAACATTCTATTTTTTGCTTCTCCACGTAACAAGGTTACCTCCTACAAAGGTGAAATAACCTGAAGTAGAACGCCTATCATTGACTAATCCAGCCCAGTGAGCATCAGTATATGCATCCACACTTTGACAATCTTCATTTTTAGTGAATAAAATTCATTTTCCAAGAGCAGATTTTAGATATCTCAGAATGCGCATAATTGCATTCATGTGTTGCTCGCCGGGATTATGCATAAATTGGCTAACAATACGCAAGGCATAGGCAAGGTCCGGCCTTGTGTGTGTGCTAAGTACATCAATCTTCATATGAGTCTCTGGTATCTCCCCTTATCAACTGGTACCTGATCAGACCCAACACATAACTTCAATCCTTCTTCCACTGGTGTATCAGCGGGTTGACATGCTGACATACCAGTTTCCTGTAACAAGTCTAAGGCATATTTCCTTTGAGATAGAAAAATCCCTTTATCAGATCGAGACACTTCGATCCCAAGGAAATATTTCAATGGGATGAGGTCTTTCATTTCAAATTCTCTAGACAAGTAATCCTGTAGAGCCTCCCTTTCTTCGAGATCATTTCCTGTAACCACCATGTCATCCACATATGCAATAAGTGTAGTTATCTTACCTTGTTGTTTCTTCAAGAATAAAGTGTGTTATGAGTTGGTCTGACAGTAACCAAAGGCTTTCATAGATTTTGTGAACCTCCCAAACCATGCTCTCGGAGACTGTTTCAACCCATATAGTGACTTCTTTAATCTGCACACCTTCTGACTATGTGTTTCTGGTATCATGCATCCTGGTGGAAGTTCCATGTAAACTTCTTCAGACAACTCGCCATGTAGAAAGGCATTCTTCACATCAAACTGTTGTAATGGCCAACCCAAGTTTGTAGAAAGAGACAACAAGACTCGTACTGTATTGATTTTAGCTACATGTACAAATGTCTCTATGTAATCGATCCCATAGGTTTGGGTCTATCGTTTTGCCACCAGTCTCACCTTAAAGCATTCAATTGCACCATCTGCTTTGTACTTCACAGTGTGAACCCACCAACATCCAACTGGTTTCTTTCTTGGTGAACAGTCAACAAGTTCCCAGGTTTTATTCTCCTACAAGGATTTCAACTCCTCATTCATTGCGGCTTTCCACCTTGGGTCAGCTAAGGATTCCTGCACATTGTTAGGAATAGATACAGTAGATAACTGATTTACAAATGACTGATTTGATTCTGACAAACAATGGTTAGACACATAATGACTCATGGGGTATTTAACGTTATTGGAAAGCTTAGGTTCATATGTGGGTTTAGGAATACCTTTGGTGTGGCGTTGTGGTAGTTGTCTTCTAAATGGTTCAGGAGCATCCTTAGCAAGCGATTGGTTTGGTGTATCAGTTGCATGTGGTGTGAGAGACTCAGACAGAGGTGGAGCCACAACTTCAGTTTCTGGGTGTTCATCACTACTTGGATCCAAAGTCAAACCACCCACTTCCAATTCGCCCACTTCTTGATTCAGCACATCGGAGAGTTCCCCTACTTCCGGGGGGTGAACAACCACATCTTCAGATATATGATCATCATAGTCTAGAGTTTGAATTTCCTTTTGGTACTCCCCCTGAAGTTCAGGCTCAGAGGAAAAATACATTGAGTCTTCATGAAAAGTTACATCTAATGTCATAAACATTCATTGGGTTGGAGGGTGATAGCATTGGTACCCCTTTTGATAAGCAGCATATTTGAGAAAGACACATCGTAGCGCTCGAGGAGACAACTTGTTGCGCTGATGCTTATGGAGGTGTACAAAAGCTACACAACCAAAGATGTGAGGAGATAAATTTGGGACAGCTGGAGCAACAATCGCTTCAGCGAGAGCTTGAGATGGTGTCTAGAAATTAATAGTGCTGGAGGGTACTTGGTTGATCAAATATGCTGCAGAGGTAAGTGCTTATCCCCAATAGGATAACGGCATATGGGATTCTATCAATGAAGCACGGACAACCTCCAACAAGTGGTGGTTTTTTCTCTCAGCCACCCCATTCTGCTGAGGTGTATTGGGACAAGTAGTTTGATTATAGTTCCGTGTGCTTCTAGATATTGCTAAAGCTCGGAACTCAAATATTCTCCTCCATTGTCACTGCAGAGAACCTGAACCTATGCATTGTACTAAGTATGAACCATTTTATAAAAAAATTGAAATAACAAATTCACTTCACGTTTAGACTTCATCAAGCACACCCAAGTCATCCTCGTACAGTTGTCAATAAAAGTAACAAACCAACGTGATCCACCAAAGGTAGTGACTTTGGACGGACCCGGAACATCAGAATGTATGACCATAAAAGGAACTAGACTTTTATTCAAACTTAATGGAAATGAAGCACGATGAATTTTTGCAAGTTCACAAACATCACAGCAGAAACTAGAAACATCAAATTTTACAAATAAACTAGGAAATAATTTCTTCAGGTAACCAAAGGAGGCATGCCCTAAATGTCGATGCCATAACCAGATTTCAGATTTCTTCTTCTCCCCCTCAAAGCCATCCACCGTTAAAGCTTGACGTAACTTGTCCGAACTCTTTGACACTAAGTCCAAGTAATATAGCTTTCCTTGCCTAACACCACAACCAATTATTTTCCTCGTTAAAATGTCCTTAAACACACAAAAATCAGGCCAAAAAATTACAATACAAAGTAAGGTAGTGGTGATTTGGGAAACTGACAACAGATTATAATCCAAAGACGGAACAACTAAAACAGAATCTAGATTTAAAGTATCAGTGAGTGGTAAAGACCCTTCTCTAATAATTGGGGCCGAAAAGCCATTGGCAGTGGAAACAAATTTTTGTACGGATGGTTTAAGAGGTAAGACCTGTCTAGAATCAAATGCCATATGATCTGTAGCACCGGAATCAATTATCCATGCACTATTAGAAACAAGTGTAGAAATATTTAAAACCTTGCCACCATTACCTGTCGCCGTTGCTAATGCCAATATCTGACCAGCAACACCATCCGCTGTCTTTGTTTCGACAATTGCAGCACTGGAGGTCCTCTTGGAATTCTTCTTCCATGAATTGCAGCTATGATCCCACCATTCTGGATACCCCACAAGTTCAAAGGAGTGGTTCTTGGTATGACCAGTTTGATTGCAATGAGTGCATTTGTAGGTGGATTTATCGGCACCATCAGTGTTCTTAGGCTGGCTTTGGGAAGATCGGTTCTGATTAGACCGATTTCGAGTCACCATGGCTGAAGCTTCATATTTTTCTGGTTCTCCATTCATCATTGCGAGTCGAACAAATTCACGGCGGACCAAAGCATAACATGCTTCCAATTCAGGGATAGGATCCTTTCTCAAAATTTCATCACGGATTTGTTCAAATTCACCATCTAATCCAGCAAGAAAAATATGCACCCTTTGTCGCTGAACTGATTTTCAGTAAGATTCAACGTCATTCTCACTTTCCTTAATCACCTTATCACGATGATCCAACTCACAAAAGATCTCAGTTAATTCTCCATAATACACCGAGAGTGTTCTGCCATTCTGTTTCACAGAGAAGGCCCTCTAATTCAAGACAAACACTTGCAATTCATCTGCTCCATCATAAAAAGCTTTTGAAAGAGCTTTCCAAATATCTCGAGCGGTGGGTAAGCGAATATATCGCTTCATGATTTCTGGGGACATAGACATCACCAGCTATCTCTTGACCTTTTGATTGTCTGCATACCACTTCTCATATCCATCATCCTTCTCGGTAGGTGACTGTGAATTACCACGAATGAAAGAGAGTTTCTCCTTCTCAGCAATATGCATCTCCATGATTTGAGACCACAAATCATAGTTTGTTTCATTGAGTACAATCCCTGCATTGAACGACGAACCTTCAAATGGAATAATAATGGGAGCAGATTTAGTCCCAGATGTTTTAGAATCTGAGTCGACCATGGTTCAATGGAGAGCACTAATGATTTAAGCTTCTTGGCTTTGATACCAAGTTCAAAACAGACTTCAAGAGAAAAATAAATATGTTTTATTACATTGTACAGGTACATATACATCAATGGATCAATTTCCAAATCCTACAATCAAGCTGCCAATCCTACAGTCATGCTGTAGATCCTATAATCAAGCTGCAGATCCTAAAATAAGGATAGGAAACAACCATCTACATGATAGGAAAGAATGGGTAAGAATAGGAAAGAATCAATCCATATCGCAACAACTATACTTTTGGCTATGCATACTTATGCTTATATTATGATGGATATTTAAATTTGAATGGATGATGGAGAGAGACAGAGATATTGGACGACCCAAGAGTTATAACTCAAAATATATAAACTGTGATTTTTTTTGGGACCTCAAGCGGTATTTAATTATTGTATGTTAGAACTCAATTGATGGCGATATAATCTATCCCAAATATACTGAGGCTCTGGCTTGTGTTCTTCTTTTGAAGGCCAAATGGGGATAGCTCTGCAGGAAAAATGATGGTGAGGGTGAGCGCTTCTATATTTTGTGAAGATCTAGATATCTCTCCGGAGTCCAAATAATAGCTCTAAGTCTCTGGTCTTTATAGTAGTATCTCCTAGCTAAGGAAAGGTTTTGGCTTTGTTGTAGTTAGTGGGATATTATATTTCACTAAATATATTTCCTTTGCAATAGGTCCAAAAGTAAATTTATGCTACGGGTGTCCTCTTCTCAAGGCAGGCGCTTTTCGCTATGGCTATGTCAATGACTCCTGCCCACACAAAACTAGTCAAATGGAAATTTCCAAGCTCATTTTACATGTAGGTTAGTTTATTTAAAAAGGAGTGATCATAAAGAATACGTGTCCATGCACAGTTCTAAAATTGATAACACTATAGAAGGATGGATCGTAAAGGATTTGAACATCTTCTTGGGTAAAAACAATAAGATCACTATCAGATATTCGATGGAAATCTCGGCAAGTTTAAATGAAACTACAATACTGCTGAAGACTGAAGCTAGTCCAATTCATAGGGAACACAAACATAAGACTTAAAGATGGCATATTAAGAGTACTTACGTCCTTGCTGCAGAAACATTGAAAGTCTCATTTCATCTTCGAAGAAGGGTTCTGCCTGGATTGGAGCTCTGAACCTCCGCCTCATTCATAGGAAAAAGACGATGACAACGACGAAGATGAAGGGAGCCTCCGTCGGCCTAAGTCGTAGCATAATTCAGGCAAGGAGGATGAGGTTGGCCTCTCCCAGTTCCAGATCATGTTGGAATAATATTGGTATTGAAACAGGCTGTAGCCATGAACCTCACAATGCCATTGACAGGAGGCTCCGCACTCTGTGGAGGGAAGTTTATGAAAGTGGAGCTTCTTTCGGTATATGTTGCAGATTTTCGAAAAGTGTTACAATTGATAAAGACAATAAACAGATATTACAAATGAGGGGGGCATATAATCCATTATCTATTAAGTTGTATGGATCGCCTCTGCAGAAAGTGTAGTCCGATGCAATTATGAATGAGGAGAGTTAATACGACGGCTACTCTCGGACACCCAACATAGGAATTAATGGCCATCGAACCAGAACCAAATGGCCGAGAATAGGGTTCTCTGTACGTGGTAATGCTCACCACCATGCACCAAAGAGAGATAGTACTTGGCATCGAAGTGTTCTTATCTAAGGTTGCAAAGGAATAGCGTAAACTCAATTCAAAATAGAAGATTGCCATCGACAATCGTCTGGCTGCTATCGGCGATGGCTCCTTTTATGTTTATACCATATTAACCACAGAAACTAAGCACTATTTTAACATTAGATTTTGGCACTAACTAATATATCAAGCAAGATTAAAAACAAAAGGAACCAAAGGTTGAGGCAACTGGTGGAAATAGCATAAATCTTACATGTGGCCGGAGCGCAGCTCACAACCGGATTAGGATTGATATCCACGGTTCAACCTTCATTGGATAACTGGCATCCGAATCACAATAAGTAGGCTCAGATGCTGCTGGGTTTATAAACGAAATCAATGAAAACAGCGCTACAACTACCAGAAGGGCCAGCCACTGCCATAATTTATTCCCTTCCCCGAGTCACTACTACTTCTTTGGCTGCAGAAAATTCGTGAGTTCAGTCGGTTGATTGAATGAGTTATGGCTCTCAACTAAAGATAGAACGGAGAAGATTTCTCGAGCAAATCTCGACGAGATCTTCTATGCAGGGTCGTTTCACCTATAATAAAAAGAAATTGTGATCGTTTAACCTATGATAAAAAAAAATTGTGAACTGATCGATCTATTAAACAATAACTTGGTGTTTATTTCCAATACCATGTTTTTATAATAACAGAAATCATTATTTATGGGGATCAAATAATGAACTATAGAGACGAATCCATCTATTAAAAAGAAACGGTGATATAAACGGATCGTTCCTCAATGGATGTTTTATACTTGCAGGTTTTAGTGTGGAAGGACGAATGTGCAGACCGAAACTTGGGAGGCAGGTAGGAGATAACGAACTATAAACTTGCGGCAGTCAATGGCAGACAAATTTGCACGTTCACGAATCCAAGAAATCTAATTTATATGCAGGTTTCATATGATAGTTTGCAGGTTGAGCGTGAAGGACTGTTTGTGTTTGCGTTTCATAGACTATTTGTTGTTTTTCATGGAGTGCTGAAACTCTGTTTCATTTATTTTTGCAAGTTTCTGGTTTCAAAGTGGAGAAAAACAACTTGTCAACTTGTCTTATATTTTATTTTAGGTTTTGTTTTATTTTTTTTAATTTTTATTTAAAATACATATGTTTATTTATTTTGCATTTATTTTTTAAAGGTTTGATTTTATTATTATATACATATATAATGTTATTTTTATTTTATATATATATATATATATATATTTTGTTAATTTAAAATTAAAACTAACAATTTAACAAAAACATAATATATTTTTAATGTTAATTTAAATTTTTATATAAATTTTGTTTTATTTTTTAAGTATTCTTAGATGTAAAATAAATTTTTATTCATATCAAAGCTAAAAATAAATGTTAGATTAAAGGGTTAAAAAAAAATTTACTTTATTTTTTACATTTTAAATTTATATTTATATAAAAACCTAAGACTAAAACAAAAAACATTGTAAAACTAAAACAAAAACTATATGACCATAAAACTAAAACAAACTAGTAGGTAGGTTGATTTATTTGTTTATTATATTATTTTTTATTTGTTTATTAATTTTATTTTCTTAATTGTTCATTAAAAGAAACTAATTCTTAATTCATTTTTTATTCTTAACATAAAAAATAAAAAGAAATGAAAATTCAAAAAGAAGATATTTTTAGATTTAAAATTAATTTTTAATTCCTAATAATATTAAAAACAGAATAGTAATTAAGATAAAAATGAAGATTTTAGTAAACAAAAATATTAAAGCAAATTAAAGTATCATATATGTTAATGTTAAATTAGAAATAGAACTAACACCTACATACTCTATTCTAATTGATATTTACAATCATTTAAGTGTAGTGAAATTTCTAGTGGAACCATACATGTAAAAGAAGTAAAAGAATGTCTACATAAAATTTTACAAAATAAAATTTAATAGATTCAAAAGTATGCGAAGCTACGGATTGTAAATGTAAATCAAAATAAAAACAGAAACAAAACTGATCCAACCTAATACTTACTTGGAAACATTGTTTGATGCAGCTTTCATTTGCATGATGATCATTTGAGATCCCTTCTTCATCCTCTTCAATTTCCAATTCAAACAAGTGTTCCTCATTTTATATGCGTGATTCTTCATTTGTCGATTCTTCCTTCTTTGTATCAGGAGAAGTACTTACATCTTTGACTGCTATCAAGATCTCATCTTCGTGAGAAGAGGGATCCCGACTTTTGCTAGGATATGAGTGAGTTTCTCTAGGTTTATACTTATCATAAAATCATTTTACTAACATCGAATCAAATGCTAAAAAAAAGAAGAGATAAAAATAAAAACAGTACGAAATGAATTAGTACATGACGAGTGCAGAAACAGAAATAAAAAGTGCACAGAAATCTATACAAAACAAAAATGAACAGATATAAGGTTAAAAACAGGTTAGTATGAAATAAAGGCTAGCCCAAAAAATGAAAGAAATCCAAAATTTTACACTACAAAACTGTAAAAGAAAACTTGCATAAAAAATAAACTCGCATTTACAGAAAAAGAAAATACTTTGCAGAAAAATAAGCACGCTTATAGAAACAACAAAAGAACAACAAGGCTTTGGGGCACCCCACTATAGTGGATGCGTCTGGCTGTTACACCATGGGAATTTCAGAAATTCCGTAGTGAAGTCGTCCTTGTGTCATACCGTTTTCCCCTCCCTATTTCTATGTAATATAAAAGTAATCTCTCTACCTATCTAAACTCTGATCCCTTTTAGCACCTCCCCGGCAACGGGGCCAAAATGTTGGGGAAAATATTAAACAAATGATAACAGATATCCAATGATTTAATTGGTAAACTGAAGTGAGCGTAAAATTGTGAGGTACAAGAAAAGTATATGCAGGGGCAGAGTGTCGCTGAACTTATCCATAACTGAAATTAAAAATACATGATTGAAATGGAATTAAACTTGCAAAAGCAGGAAATTTCATGAAACAAATCTGATCTAAAAAAGCAAGAAATTGTAGGAAATAAACTGATATAAAGCAAACGATACTAACTGGTGAGCTCACATAAAATCAACACAACTAATTCATAATCAAGACATCAAAATATGAAGAGATCAAACTATCATTTGAAATAAAAAATCTATTACAACAAGATCAAATCCATGACTATCTAAAAAGATGAACCAGTTCTCTACTACCAAACCACTAGAGAGGCCTCTAACCAAAATGAGGAGAGAGCCCTCTTATTTATACATGAATTCAAGATAACTGATCATAATTACAGATCCACTATTCTCTCAACTTATCCCTCAAAATCCTCAACAAATATTGGATGAGATATTCTCTCCACACTTCCATGATCTTCTCATTGAAGTTAGCCCACATTTAGAATATGAAATTCGAATCTGAGGTTAGGTGGTCACTTTTGAGCTTGCTAAAGTCTTCAAATACACTTGTAAACATCGCCAAACTCACCCAACTTTAAAGTATAATAAAAATATGTTATTTTTCTCAATAATTAACCATAAATTCAGTCAAAATACTCAAAAATAAATGATTTGGAAAATGGTAATATAAACCCATATTTATTATGAAAGTGGTGAATATTAATGGTTTTATGGAACGATGAGACAGGAATAAGGTGACAAATGGTATATGAAAGGGCAATAAAATGTGGTATTTTTTGTGGCTCAACACCAGCTTACGCCGCTACCTCACCAATGATTAGCCTGAAAATTTCCTGACTGTCACAGTGGAGCCTGTGGTGGCTACCTCTCTGGTTCGGCCATCACCCATAAGATCCTCCGTACTGGTTATTTCTGGCCCACCATATTTGTTGATTGCATCCATGCAGTTAAACACTACCTCAATTTCCAGCTCTCACTACTACATTTCGATCCAAAATCCGACGGTGCGTGGATTTCTCTTTTTAAACTTACCAAAAATCACAAAGTTATATTTTTTTTTGTAAATGTGGCCATACGCGTCGGTTAAGCGACGGATATTCTCATAACCGTCGCTTAACCGACAGCGAGTTGGTCAAAAAAGGTCATCCAAACAACCAAAGAAAGGCCAAAAGTCACATAGGGCGGGGAACCGTCGCTTAACCGACGACGCGTTAGTAAAAAAAAAGCCAAAATCACATAGGGCGCGGAACCTACAAATGCCATTCACGCAAGGATTCACCTTTTAGCATAATACCGTGAGAAGGCTATCTGTCTGGCCTACCTAATGGAAATTCACAGATGGCACAGCTCAACTCAGTGCAGAGCCAGGGGTCGTATAGATCCATAGCTTTCCCCGCACATATTGATATTGTATGCACAGTTTGCTTAAATTAAGCACAGTACTGGATTTGGAGCGAATTGCAATTTCTAGGATAGAATGTCTTACGCATACCTTTTCAAGTACATTGTCATAGGAGACACTGGTAGGCATCTTGATCTGTATACATTGATTCTATTCTATGTGTATCCATGGAAAATTGAATTGCACTTTCACTAGAATGAATGAAACGATAAATGTTTTGGTGTTTGGAAGGAGTGGGGAAGTCGTGCCTATTGCTGCAATTCACGGACAAGAGGTTCCAGCCAGTGCATGACTTGACAATCGGGGTGGAATTTGGGGCGCGCATGATCACCATTGGCAACAAGCCCATTAAACTTCAGATCTGGGATATGAAATGAGACCCTGGTTTAAAGGGGTCCGGGGCAGTTACTATCCATTTTCTCGTTGGTTTCTATTTTTTGGTCCTTTTCTTCCTTACATCTTGCAGTATGTATGGGATCCCTACAAAATTCATCTTGAAATTGTAAATAGCAGTGTCTCATTAAAACCCAAGGATGATATGCATCGAACCCATCTTGGTATTTTGGCAATTTGTGTTAATTTGAGATATGCATCCTCGAGTTTCACAACCTTGAGCTGCATTTGAAATGAGACCCTGTTTTAGATGGGTTCGGAGGCTGGGCCAGTTACCATCCGTTTTCTGATGGCAGTGAGGGCAGATCTGTCGTTGCAACTGGGGCTTTCTGATCGGCAGCTGCAGATGTGGCTCTGCCATAGGAGACTCA
>LPNX010990726.1:31037-120487 GCA_001517045.1 Pseudotsuga menziesii | reverse complement strand
AAGGGCATGCTCTCCACTCCACCAAACTTCCCAACATTGATCTGATTTAATTAATATTCCACAGTTCATAAAATCATCGAAGTCATCTACAAGCAGTGAATCTCCGTAGCTTTTACACGAAGCCATTATCTAAATCAGAAATTGTTGAATATTCAGTCATCAATCTAAATGCCGTTTGGGTGAATATTCAATCGCAACAAAGATCCCAGTAGGGTATTTTCTAATATATAAAATGAATAGTCAGAGTAAGACTAGGGCCTTCACCACGAAAGAAGCTTTATCCTTTCTTCTGTGATGGAGATAGCACGGGCTAGGGATAGTTGCAGTGGAAGACCTTCTGTAAATTGCAAAGAAAAACGAAAGTAAAGCACTTTCTCTTGCGAGTAATGCATGCTAGCTTGACACTCGTCTTCAACCTAATTTAGCAGTTTATGAAAATTTCCCTAGATGCAAGGACCCAAGCGAGGAGAGGATGAGGAAATCGGATCAAGCCCTCATTTTAGAGGGTGCAAAGAAGTCTGAATCAAAGATTAAACACACTACAGCATACCTCTAAGAATGAGATGCAATGGCTCTCCAAAGTGCCTCCTCCAGCACCAGAGAAACCCACCACAAACGTGCCACAAACCCACGACCACAAAACGGTGAATAGACGCCCTCGTTTTCCAAAAAAATGCTGCTACGGTGAATAAACGCCCTCTGCAACAGCTTCTTAGCTTTCGTGAAGCGCACAGGCATCACAGGTAGAGGCAAGAATGGTGAAGCGTACAGGCATCGCAGGCAGAGGACTGGTGAAGCGCACAGGAATCGCAGGCATAGGCAGGACTAGTGAAGCGCTCGGGTGAAAACGTTGAATAAAAAACACCCCAGCATATTGGGTATTTAAATAGTAAAAAAAAAACCCTAAATACCCCTAATATACCCCCAATATATTAATTTTTAATTTTTTAATTTTAACCCCCCCAATATGAATGGACGTGATATCGTATTGGTCCTTAGGTGACGACCCCGTGTTGTTAACAGTTCACGTCATTGGATAGTGATCAAGTGGTTTCTACCATGTTCAACTTCATATCATTGTAATCACATGGATAGGATCGTACTTTGTGGAAGACGAGATGAAGACCCTGGGTATTTGTTTAAAGCATCCATTGCTTTCCCCAGGTTGCGATGGAGTTTTGTATATCTACCATGGATCGACATTTGTATGGTCATGGCTATACTCAAATTTGCATCTGTATGACATAGATATATGTTGTATGTCCGGTAGCTATGTCCAAGTTTGAGTCCTCTATCACATGGATCTACGTTGTATTCTAGTAGCCATGCTTTTTTATTCCTCTCATGGATCTGCCTTGTATTGGTCTGCAGCCATGAGTTGGTTACTTGTGTCTATGAGTCAACATACTGATGTACTACATATGCCTACTTGAAAACATGCTCCGATCGAGCCGACATTTTCACTTTGTAGCGACGACTTGTTCTCTCAAAGCTCTCATTTATCGTATCCCTCTAAGGCTCATGCTTTGGGGGGCATCCTGTTATACCAAAATCCTATCACCATCATGTGATAAGACTCTTAACATACCTATTTTCCCTTAATCCCAGCACTTAGAGTGGAAACTCATACCATTTGTCAATCTTTCACAAAAATTCTCAGAACTGCGCTTTCCCTTTATCCATGAGCGGTACCTTTCTCGCACTGCCTATCTCTTGTTAGCCACAAGCAGTGCCACCGCTTAAGGCCCTTAGTCCATAAGCATTTTTTGCCTGAACCACTCTATCATTGAAGGAGAAAAGTGGCACCCTGGGTAAAATGGGAAAAAGAGAAGTTTCTCGAGGCTTCTAGATCATGATCCACGTGTCCTCCCTTATCCCTATCATTGTGGGTTGGTTGAGCTTGAGATCCCCCATCCTAGGATCTTAGAGTCCACCTCATCCACAAATATCTCAACCATCCCTATCCATTGAGCCTTATAAATATGAGCTCATGTCCATGGCCGAGGGAACAACCATTGAGGTATTGTTATGCTAATGGATTGACAACTTGGCCCAAGTCATTGGAGAGCATAGAGAGAAAAGTTGGAGCTTATGGGGATGAAAGTGTTTGGTTTCATGGAGATGCATGTCAACACTAAGGCTTAATTGGTTGTAAATTTCTCCATTTTTATCTTAATGCAAAGCTGGTTTCTGTCCCACATTACTGTTGTTGTTTGATTTCACATGTATATGTTGTTAGATTCCTTAGTCACTAACATGGATCAGTAGATTATATTCTGGTAGCTTTGATGTGTTTGTATGTTTGATCTGATTGTAGGTACATAGGGTTACTATCGAGGCATCACATTCTAGGTATCTACAACGTCCAGGGAGGGTCTTCAACCTTTGTCATTCATTTGTTCTAGATGTAAACCATTCAAGCCAGTGAAACACCTTACTGTCCGCAGAAGGTGAAATATTCTTGCTAACACCAGTCAGTGGAGATAAACTCAGAGTAATGGGTACAACTCCTAAAGTCAAATTAACAACCCAACCAATGGATGTGATATACAATGCTCTGATTGAAGGTGACACGACTCGACTGCTGCCAAAGATAACATCTTTTCCTGTCCATGTTTTTGGTTTTTTAATTTTTTTTAGACTTTTTCAGATATTTTGAAAATCTTGAAAACAATAAAATTGCTTTATAGTTACAAATATACAAGGAGACGAGTGTTAGGGGACAAGAAAACTAGTTCAAAGCAATGGAAAATACATATGCTCAATGCAAGGAAATATGTGCAGGATAATGACATTCGAGGGAAGGTCCCCTCCCAGTAAAAAATGGGGAAACAAGCTGCAAAAGATATGTATAAAGGATATGCTTGGCTAGACATGAGACAAGCTCAAGCTATATGGCTGATAGTCAAAGTCAGGAAGATGGTATAAGGCCCAATAAGGAAATAAAAACTCATGATAATGCAATTACAACTTGACATATACAATGGAGTCCTTGGGGAAATGCCAACATAAAGCTCAAGGGGAGTATGAGACTATTTCTCAAAGACATGGCGGTACTATACAAAGGACTCGCACACCCTAAAGGAGAAATGTCAATATGGGCACCAAATACAACACATGATCTAACTGGGGTACTTATGTATGGGAAAGATCTACCATTCGTATAATGTCACTTCTAAAAGAAGCATGAAGGTTCTGTGACAAGATGGAATGGGTTCATAGCTAGGGTTAACATGAAATAATCATAAGGCCATGAAAAATGGAAATGGATGGAAATCCTAACCTATATGACCATTTAGACATAATACCTGAAAATAGGCATGAATGAGTCGAAGACACAGTCAAATCACACTCAAAACAGACTCCCACAACATCAAAATAGTTCAAATGGTCCAAAATGGTCAAAAGCTATAGGAAGTGGGTAAACATTTCAAATTTTTTCTATAAAATAGTGAAAAATAAAAAAACTTGATACCATTTTGAATTTTTACCAACCATAGTGCATTTGAATCTATAACTTCAGAAGCAAATTTCGGGAGCCTCATATGATGGAATCACTCTGCGTTTGATCCAGGTAAATTCCCTTTCCCCTCCCCTTCATTTCCATGTAAAAATCTTAAATTTACACGGTCAGTTTATTTTTTAAGGCCATCCCAACTTGGGCATTTCGGCCCACACGGATATCAGGAGTTTTCCACGTATATGGCTGACTATACACAGAAAATGTTATGAAATCCATGTACATACATGACTATTTTGTAGACAACCGCGTATAGGGCTGCAAACATGGTTTTAATGGGAAAATATTGATCAAAATTTGTAATTTATGTCAAGGATGGTGCTAGAATGGAGAGAAAGGGAACATGGTCGTGTTGAGGAAGCTATTCAGGATGACCTTATGGCTCAACAAACATTACAGGCATGCAAGCTATACAAGTTTTGGTGCCTTGGAAGCTTAGGGGAAAACCCAATACTACTCCAGCTATTGGTAGATTACTGGGATCCAGATTCTAAGACCTTTCAAATAGATGGCATGTCACTCAGCATTAAGGTTGAGGACATATACATTATCACGGGCTTGTCCTGACGAGGGGAGTCGATGAACCTCTGGTCCCAAGGTCCAGGAGGCAGGACGACTATAGATGAATACATAGATGTGTATTTCCTTCCCGATACAAAGAAGGTTGGGATTCAAATCCAAAAAAACTTGTTTCAGAACCTGGGGCTGAAAGACATACTATTGGCATTAGGTAGGATTGCAGGTTTGGCATCAATCCACCAGGCCTTAAGGCTAGTGATTTTCTATGCAGTAGAGTGAATGCAACCCATGATATATAAATGGAGTACTATGCTACTGAGAAACATGAAACAGGAGCTCAATGATTGCTAGATGGGTAGGGTGTGGAACTTTGTGTTTGGCAACGTACTGAGCACATTCTTTTTTGAGCAAGTGCAAAGGCTAAGCCCTAGAGTAGACATTGCTCCACATGGAGTTCGGTATCTGTCTCAACGAAGGTGGTTCAATGTCATGTGCAGAATGGGAGGTGGAAGGGTGTCTAACCCCTACCCAACAGATTTCTTTCCATGGTGGCGGAGACAAATCATCACCATAGAGGACTATCCCTATGCAGAGATCAACTTCCGTGGATACCTAGACATGCCCTTACCTCCACGAGTGGCTTATGGAGACATAGGTAATGAATCCCACACCCACTTTTGATTTTTGAATTATTTATTTTTTGTGGTTTTTGATATATAAAATCAAAAGACATGTTTTTGGTGTGATGACACATAGTGATAGTATACCATGTATATGAATATGTAGGACCATGACAGCCATATGGATTTCCACATCATTGATGGAGGGGAAGAGGTGATGAGATCATGGGTGCAGATGCATAGTGGATGCTCTTGAGCATCCACACAAACTTCGTTCGATTGACATAGAGAGTTCCCATGGCGCATGTCGAGGAATTTTATAAGGCCATCCAGTGCTAGGTGGTTGGAGTACCACGGGCATGGGTTCGATTGTTTTTCCGGCTAGCTAGAGCTGTAGTTTGCTACCATGATCAGCACCCTCTTCCAACTCAGGCTTAGAGACCTGGGTGAATATTTTTGGTATGATAATGTAGTATATTTTTGTGGCTCGTAAGCCCCAATTTTGTATATGACACTTATGTATTATGATGTCACCTTTTTTTATCTTAATGAAAAATATTTATGATGATCGATTATTATTCTATTTACATGTCTAAAATGTGTTTGTGAATGCTTTGATCATCTGTGATACAAATTCCAATCTAGTACATAGTTAGCATATGAATCAGTAACTTGATTAAAATTTCTTGCAACATGAATGTATGTTATGTTCTCAAATGGTTGTTCTATCAATGTAACACCTAAGAATATTCATAATAATGTCAGATCCCTAATATGATACAAGCCATTAAGCTGTGAGACCAATAAATGCGAATCAAGATGTACCTCAAGAGAATGAACACCATGTGAAATGGCATCACGCAATAACTCAATGACGACACTATATTCAACAAAATTGTTTGATGAAGGCCGTAAACATAAGCCTCGTAAAGACCATGCCACATAGGATTGAATTTTCCCGCCCCCAAGGGTTCCTTAGCTTGATCCCACAAAAGGACCAAGTCACCTTCACTAAACCTCCCAGGATGGACAAAATTATTGTACTATACCTTAACATGACGCTTGTTAACCTCAAGAGCCACTAAAGCATCTCGACGCTGCTCATAAAGCTACTCGAAGTGGACCAAACGCTCTTCCAATGCGGAAGTCTCTGGTAAAAGATCCACAGCTAGTTTCAAAGAAGGGATTTTGCATTCAACTGGTAATACTAAATCCACCCCATGAACATGCTAATAGGGAGAAAAACTATGGGGAGTATTGACTTTGGTTGTATAGGCCCACAAAGAAGTATACATCATGATATGCCAATTATTCTTGCTCTGTGCAATGGTTTGTTGGAGAATGGACTTAAGTGACTTGTTCACTACTTCAGCCTATCCATTTTCTTGAGGATAATAAGAAGAGGAGTGCTCTTGCTTATACCCTAACTTTACAGACAAATCTTCCATCATTTTGTTGTGAAAGTTCCTGCCATGGTCAGTGACAAGCTCTCTTAGAATGCCAAACCGGGTGATAATATGGTTAAATACAACATGCACAGATGTTTCACCATGAGATTCAATTGTGGGCATAACCTCTTCCCATTTCATGAATTAATTAATAGCCACAATAATATGATGGTGCCCTGCAACCAAAGCTGGGTTGCAATCCATAAAATCAAGCCCCCACTTAGTGAAGGGATCGACAGTGACAATAGGATTGAAAGGGGCACAAGGCGAGTGCATATTACATGCAAACACCTGGAAAGGGTGGCACTTCTTGACCACATTAATGCAATATTTAAAGATGGACAGCCAAAAATAACCCGCTCTTAAGATATTTTGGGCTGTAGAAAGCACAGATAAATCACCACCACATGGCCCTCCATGGAAATCAATAAGCACAACCTCGGCCTCATCATGAGTTAAACATCGACGTAAAATGGAATCAACCCCATGGTCATACAAAGTATCATCCACTATGAGGTATTTCTTCGCTATGTGGTGTAATCGTCGTCGCCCATCCCGTGAGAGGTGAGTAGGGACCTTCAATGTTTGCAAATACACAATAATATCCCTGTACCAAGGGTCCATAGTTGAGATGAGGAAGATATGTTCATCAACAAAAGGATCCTCATAAACCTGATATGAGCTCAAGAAATATTAATTATTTCTTCAATTTCACCAAAACAAACTCGAGATCAAACTCTTGCAATATTACAATCCATTTATTATAATTTCCCCCAATCATTTTTCTTGTGAGGACAAATTGAAATGGATTGATGTGAGCTACAACCAAAGTTTGTCAAAGGAGGATGTAATGTCTCAAATACTGAATGTCATGAACGGTGGCCAACGCTATCTTATGAACATGGGTATAATGAATTTTTGTATCAATCAGGTTTCAGCTAAGATAATAGATGACATTATCATGAAGCTCCTCATCCTCTTGAACCAATACCATACCAATCATCTCTTGAGACACGCCCACATAAATAAAAAATTTATGGCTATAGTCTGGTGCACTAAGCATGGGGACTCTTGCTAAGGATTTCTTCAAGGCGTTGAAAGACTCATGGGCTCACTCATCCTAGTAGAAAGGGGTGTCCTTCTTCAACAAATGCATGAAGCCTTTAGTCAAATTGGTGAAGTTGACCATGAACCTTCATAAGAATTTCACCATTCCTTGTAAAAATTGAAGATGTTGAATATTGTGTGGGGCATACAATTGAAGTATTTCCTCAACCTTCAAGGGATTGACTCTAACACCCTCCTTGGATACAATGAATCCTAGTAAATGACCAGCCTTCATGCAAAAGATGCACTTATGATTGTTTAAACGAGCTTGATAATGACAAAATATTTTGAATATTAATCACAAATGATAAGGATGACGCACTCTCAAACTAGAGTGAGCAGCTAGATCATCCAAATACACTTCAATAATCTTTTTAAGATCGTGAAAGATCAAGGTCATGGCCCATTGAAATGTAGCTTTGGTGTTTTTAAGGCAGAAGGGCGTCTTCTGATATGCAAAAGTTCCCCAAGGAAAAATAAATGTAGTCTTATTTTGATCCTAGGGTTTAATTTCTATCTGATTATATCCAAAAAATCCATACATAAAAGAAAATACCTCACTTTCGGCACACTCATCCAAAACTTGATCAATAAACGGTGTAGGGAAATTATCTTTAGGACATGCTTGATTTAAATGATGAAAATTAGTACATATTCAGATCACTCCCTTCTTCTTATCCACCAAAATTGGATTTGAAACCCATTACGTCAAGGAAATGAGATAGATAAAACCAATTTTGAGCAGTTTCTCTATCTTTGCTTTATTGGCGGGTGCTTTCCTAGGATTCATAGCACATAAACGTTGTTGAACTGGTTTGGCATCTGGATAGGTTTTTATTTTGTGTTTGACAATGTGAGGGTCTATTCCTTGCATGCCCTCATATCACTAAGAAAAAACATCAAAAAAATCGTTAAAAATATCGGTATACTCTTTAATCTCATTGGGGGAAGAATATGCCCCAATGTAAACGTTCTCAATCTTACCAAGATCACAAGAAACGTTGATAGGAATCATTGGTGACAAGTTAGCCATGTTCCCTTCAACAATATGACTAGGAGATCTTAATGGGACCACGGGGTTAGAAACCTTCTCACTTATAATCGCCCTAAAGTCATCACACTCTAACCAATCAAGCTTAGGGAGGAAATGCGATCTATTGTGCAGCTCTCCCCAAGGTTGTTCTATCCTAGACATAGCCTCAAGAATAGCATCATTATATGGAAAAAAATCATGAAGGAAGTCTTGAGAGTGAGATGCATCTACTTCCCAAGTAAGAAGCACATAAGGGTCCTCCTCCTCTGTCCTCGAAGAGGAAGGACTAGGCTCTACAACATGATAAATATTTGCTTGATACACCACCAATGTTGTAGGAAATGACACGTCTCACTGGGAAGGCATAAAATTATCACTCAAATTACTTGGTGAAGGAAGAATCCAAGGATCCTCCATATGAGAAGTGCAAAAGGGTACCAAATTTGACGAGGTTGAAGCCCCACCACGACTAGACCCAATCATAAGAATGGGCACACGACAAATAAAGGTTCCCATGAGAGAAGGATACATATCCACACCCACATTCTCAGTTTTCGGCTGAGAAGGATTGATAATTGGGATAAAATCTCGTGATGATGCGTTTACACTCAAATTCTAGAAATATTTTTTATCAATAGTAACAGTCTTCCCAATCAATGGAAAAAAAAACCACTCAGAATAGTGAAGAGGCTATAGCTTGCATATTGTACATCTAGTTCCTACCCAACAAAATATTGTAGTCAAGGGACGCATCAACGACCTTGACCTCGATCACGATGATATTCCCCCCCAATTGGACCTCTAGGGAAGGAAGTATACTATGCATTTGAAATGATACTCCATTGAAAGAATTCAACATGTTGACATACTGAGACAACGCAAGATAACCTAAGACCTTCCAATAGGCCAAATACATCACAAAAGTGACAATGCCTTCATCAATCACAGTATGCATGATGATGTTGTTAAGACACTATACATGAAGCAAAAGAGACACGTAGTAAGGAAAGTGAGGTTGTATTCCATGAGTTTCAAATTTGATCATGGAAGGAGAGCTATCATCACCAACCCCAAGAGTAGAGAATAAGGACAAGTCTGAAGCACTTCTAATGTAGACATTACACAGGGAGTCTAACCCAAATCCCCCAAAATTGACTAGTTCTGGGAGGCTCGAGCATTAGGATTGTTCCCTGAGCATTTCAAGACTCCCTTAGGAATGTGAGGCATAGCTTTAGGATTATCTATAGGCTTTTAAATTTGTAAAGAGCTCTCGGGTGGAGCAGGTTCTTTCCTAAGGTCAGATTGTGACGAACCATAGTCTTTCGCATGCGTCACAAAATTTGTATCATTGACCATGTTGATGTTGTTGGAAATATGGTAGTACAGGTTGTCTTTGATGGAAAACAAATGTGATGAGAGAAGATGGCATAGTGAAGTGATAGCAGCAAATAGAAGACAGACAAAAGCAGATGTAGCCTTATGTCCATGGTTGAGAAGAATCTTTAAACCTCAATTAATGGAAAATAAATTGGACATTGTCTATGATAAAAGAGAACATGGTTATAAGGCTCCCTGTACCAAAAAATTTGAGAATAAGGCTCAAGAAGATGCATGGATTGTATGTTAGATGCTATCTCACTTTTAAGAAATGTACTAGCTGAAGATAATGCAAATTCAAAGGTAATTTGTGATGATATTATCTTAGATATGAAATTGTGGTAACATATATATAGTTTTCAGTGCCTTGAATCAAATGAGGGAGAGAAGGATTGGTTAACAGACACATCCATTCCTTTATTGCTCAAAATGTTGAAGTTTCTAGCGTTAAATGGATTTACATATCTATAGTCAAAACTTCATGAATTGGTTCTCAACGTTTTTCATTCTTGGAAGAAGATGGGATTTGAAGAATGTTCTACTCTTATTTGGCCGAAGAACAGGATTATCCATGCTCTTTGTTGTGCATCATTTTCTGAAAACAACCTTTCTATTCTAGTACATAAATTTGGAATTCTTGTCAAACAACATAAAATTTTGGGAAATTGTGTGAAAGATAACCTGGGATATATCTTAGAGTATCAACAAAAGCTCATGTATGATGAATTTCTTGAAGCTCAATCTGATAGGGGTTTGGTAACAAATTCTCTATTGAGTTTTGGCTGCAGTATTAAAGTTCTCAAGGAGAGGGTGTTAACAATTGTTTCAAATGGTTATCATTTTTTTGGTATTGATTTCTCATCTTTGAAAAAGACGGAGTTGACAATCGCTGAAAAAGAACTGGATCAGAATACAAACTTTGAGTGGAATCGTATTCAAGAAAGTGGCCAGCTTACAAGGATGATAAATCTATTTTATTAGACAGCTATATGGCCCAATTGGTTGAGCATTATTCAACCTTTTTTTTCAATATGAATCTCAATCATAGACTTACATGGATGTACTCCTTGGGGACCTGTGATATCACGGTGAGCTTTGACCAAAAGCAGATAGAAATTACAGCAACAACATACCAAGCAACTGTGATCTTGATGTTAATGACTCAAACAGGTTGATTTATAAAGAAATCAAATCTCGGTTGAAATTTGGGAGATGAAGAAGTTACTTTAGTGCTATGCTCACTTGCATGTACTGAATAGTACAAAATTCTTTTCGAAGGAGGCAAACACCAAAACAAGAGCTCTAACTAACTATTTTAAAATGAATTATATAATTTTACACACACGGAAGACAAGATTAAGATCCCATTTCGAAGACCTGGAGATGAAGAGAAGCAGGACGAGAAGGAGAAGATGAAAGTGATTGAATATGTTGATGGGAAAAGAGTTGGGTTGATTAAATGTGCACTAATGAAGATACTGAAGAGTACAGAAGTTTTACCTTGCGATCAACTTTTCAGCGCATGCATTGAGGAGACTCAGCAACCGTTCGATCGTGAAGTCAATGGTGGAGATCGATTTTCACAATGGGTTTTATCCCACATTTGTTGCGAAAATGAAATTTTAGGGGTTTATATACCCCATCCTTTCGTACTCTATTCGACGCATAGAGAAAAGGTATGATGGGGGATCTGGGTGTTTGGACTTCATGAGAATATCACCAGCTCGGAGCTCGGGATGACCTATCAGGGCCCCTACCTTTTGGTACACATGGAAAATTCCATCATTGACAAGGATAACGACATGGCAATATGGTCCTTGAGGTGGATAGCCATGTAGTCTTGTTTCATGTTGAATAAACAAAGTGCCAAGTTTAGGGTTGATAGTGTAAAAACATGCTAACAGTGGTCTACTAAACTTAATGCATGGAGTCTTGGATAAAAGTGTATTTGTCCTAGTGGAATATGCCTTCTAGCTCATGGCATAGATCGGTGGCTATGTGTCAAATTCGTATTGCATTGCATTTGGAGAGTTCATACAATGAAACCTTTTGTGTTTTCCTGAGTGTGATATCCCATTGGTTATGCGCTCTGGTCATGCTGTAGTGGAAAGCGCTTTGGTTAAACATTTTTTTGAACATTGCAATAGCACCTTAAACAATGAGGTGACAATGGTCTTATGTCTAGAGGAGCTGAATGCTAAAAGGATTACTATAAAGATTAAGTGCTAAGTGTTAAAGTGCATTAGTAAATCACTTAGTGTTAGAATTGAAAAGATGTTAGCGGAGTTTTAAAGATAGGAGTTAAAGCTAAAATAGTTATAACTAAAACTAGTTAACTTTGTTTTATAATGATCTCTTTGTACAATAAAAATATATGATGTAATTATAGAGATTGTTAAAGTATGGTTAATGGAAAGATGAAATTAGATGAAAAGACACACTGCTTCATGAAGAGGTATGAAGAAGGTGTATAAATATGATGACATCAGTTGATGAAGATGTGTATCTCGGTGGATACAATGTAATATTTTGGTGGATATTCTACCATTGATATGGACCTTGTCTTCATACAAACGGATTGGTGTCTGTAATAAGGTTGGAGCCTCAATGAGGATTGGATTCCTCTCTACATGTTGGGTTATGTATGCAAACTGGGTTTTGCATTAATGTTGAATCTTTCCAGGAAAGCTGGGTCTCTCCATCTAGCTGGGCCTAGATAATTATTTGTAAAAGATAATTATCTTTTGATATTTTTATGTTTAATATCTCATGTATATATATATATATATATATATATGATTGGAAAATGTTATGACTGTTTAAATGTCATTTGTGGTTTGGAAAAGAAGTCTTTAATAGACACTAATTCACCCCCCTCCACTCAGTGTCTAAGACCTGTTTCTACAATTGGTATCAGATACGGTTGTCTTCAAAAAAACTCACTACTGGAAGGCTGATCCAGAAGGAAAAAAGGTCCATTTTTAGAGACAACCACTTAATATAAAAATAAGTTCCAGAATCAGCATTTTAAAAGATGGGTGAAAGTTTGCAAACATTACTTGAACCAAGTATAGATGTTCAAGTTCCCTTATTTGATGGAGATGATTATGTCTATTGGAGAAAAGCTGTGAAAAAGAAATTGAAATCCAAAGGAGCACATGTGTGGGATGTCGTATCAAGCAAGAAGTGGTACTTGAAGAACCAAACCAGAATGTTAAAAGATGATCAAAGATTCAATTCTATTGCTTTTCAAACCATTAGGAAAGCCTTATTAAATGATGTCAAGATAAATATTGGTTTATGCACTATTGCCAGAAATCTATGGCTCAAGTTAAAAGAAACATATCAAGCAAAAGATCAAAGACTAGAAGAAGACAATAATAAAAAATCCAATGAAGATAGAAGAGAATATTTGAAAGATGATGAAGAGATAAATGGTATTTCAATCTGCAGCACTTCTATTAGTGAAAGCCCTCATGATGAAGGAGATGACCTCACAAAAAACACTGGATTAGGACTTCATGAACAATCAGATTGCAGCAGTAATGATGATATAGACATATTTAAAGAAAAGTGGGAAAACTTATCAATCCTTAAAAATCAGTCCACAATTACTAAACATGAGGACTTGAAGAAATTGAAGGAAGATTTCCTTACTACAATTGAAGATACAAAGAAGAAATTAAGTTTTTATCCTAAAAATGTTTTTGATAAGATTGAAAACAAGTTTATGGTCACTCTAAGTGATGTTGAAACTATGTTCAAGATCAGTGAGTTACTTCAAGGATTGTGGATCGAATCCAAGAGTTCCAAAAGACAACATAATCATCCAACTGAAACTAAAGAAGAAGTTAAAAGATTAAAAGCTAAAGTTTTGGATCTAACAAGAAGATATGAAGGGCAGCTAAGAGAAAAAGAACAAGAAAAATAATTCTTGAAGTATCAAGTAGTCAATCCAACTGAACAAATTAGAGCTATTGAAAATACATGTTCTGAACAACACAACCATCTAGAAATAAAGGATGAAAGCTTTGAGTGGCAAGAAAATCTGAAGAAACAACTCGAGAATCAAGAAGAAGAGATCAAGAGTTTAAAAAACAAAGCAGATGACCTTACTAAAGAATTTCAAATGTTAAAATATTGTGGCAAGACAAAAATCTATGCTGAAGAAAATGAAGGGACAAGTGAAATAATTTCAAATATGAAGATTCTAATCGAAGAAGCCAAAAGATTTGAAAAGATTATGAAAACTTAGTTAAGTAGAAAGGAAAGTTTATGTCAAAAACTCAAGAATGAAATGGAAAAGGTCAGGAGTGAGGAAGGATCTACATGTCTCACAGGAAGTGAGATAAAGAAAAATTACGATGGTACTCTTAAAAATATATTCACAAGAAGTGAAGGAAGGAAAGGAATGGATTATCCTCAATCCAAACACATTTTTCCATACAAAGGAAATGAGAAGAGAAATATGTATAATAGCACAACTATTTTAGATGAAATTTGGATTAAGAAAAGACCAGCCCATGACAGAACTGGTCTTGGATACAAAAAGGATAAAGAAGTTGAGGAAAGTTCTTTCTCTTCAGAAAAATAGAGTGCAATTACAAATCAAATACCAGATCAGAACTCTGCCATCAGAAGGAATTATGGAAGAAAAAATCTAAATAATGAAGCACATAAAAAAGGAAGCTTATCATATTATACTAACACCAGTTATGGTAACATGTCCATTAACTTCTTCTACTCTTGTAACAAATATGGACATAGAGCTATGAAATGTGGTGTCTTTGAGAAGAAAATTCAAAAGAGTTCCTCTGAAAAAACAAAGTGTGGGAGATGCAAGATTGTTGGGAATACAACAAATTTTTGTCACTCCATAAGATGCTTCAAGTGTGAAGACTTTGGGCACAAAGCACAAAATTGCATGAATCCAAAGACACAATACCATTAAAAGGAGGATGCTCCAAAAAGTCAAGGAAAGGATTTGAAAAGAGACAACATCCAAACTCAAGAAGACAAGATGCCTCATGACATGTCTTTAAAGATGGAATCCAAGCAAATCTATAAAAATCCAAGAGAGACAAGTACAAAAAGAAAGATAAATAAAGTTTGGAGACCAAATACAAGAGGTCTTAATCCTCATGCCAAAACAGGTGACTCTTATGGAAAGGAATCTCTAGAAAAAGACACTCATTCTATAAATGATGACCACTCCATTGTTGAAGAAAATCCAAGTTTTGAAGAGGACTTGGAAATGACTCCTTTACTTTGTTAAAGAGTTCTTATTAGATGTCAGAATTTAGTTGCTTCAGGTGAAGATTAAAAAATGGATAGGTTAGCAACTAATGTCTCAAAAAAGAAAAACAGTAAAGATATCTTTCTATCCTTGAAACTGATAAGATTTGCCAAATAGAAAGGATGTTATGAATAAAAGAGCATTTCTTGGTTAACTCGTATTACATGTTTAATAAACAGCACTAAGTTAGGGGGAGCTAATTTAAAAGATAAATCTGTCTATTTTTGTTTAAAGAGAGCATTATTTGAAGATAAGCTCATATCCTTAACTCAGAGTGCAATAGAGGATTATACGTTTGAAGACAGAATGAAGTATTTTAATAGTAGCAAGAAAGGTAAAAACATTGAAATTTGAGGAGGATAAAAAATATTCATTATCGTTGATGTGATAGGTCACTATGATGAAAAGTAATAGTCGGTTTGTGAAGGCAACTTCCAACGATGGAATATGTGTTAAATAAACCCTATTTTGATCAAATTGATTAAGCAGACCTTATGATCAAATGTATATTTTAATTGATGACTTTGAAATCCATAAATGATAGAGATACATCTTACAACAAATCCTACTCTATTTTGAAGAAGCTTTAACCATGTTAATCAATATGTTCCAAAATTATTAAAATCACTGGAACCCAAAAGAAAAATGAAGGAACAATGTTTATTATGGAAGCTAAAGAACAGATGATTTAATTAAGGTGGAAGAAATACAACATTTCAAGACATAAATGAAGAAGGCTTCTACAATTTTCATCAATTGGTTTAAGAGAAAGTAGATAGTTAGGGGGAATTGATCATATTTTTTCTCCACCTACGTGAAAAAATAAAGGAGACATTGATCAAAGTTAGGGGGAGTAATTCATCCCTTTTCCCTTGATGTCAAAGGCGGAGAAATGAAGAGTATTGCCATCAATTCCAAAGGGGGGGATTGTTGGCAATATGGTAGTACAGGTTGTCATTCATGGCAAATAGATGTGATGAGTATTGATGTAATTGTAACTTTGGAATGTATTAACTTGTATTTCTTATGTATTGTAACCCGATGTTTATTTCGGGATGTATTTGTAATGTACTTGAGTCATGTCATGCTCCGATGTTCCTATCGGGAGGTTCTATAATGTAAACAATTCAAGTCAAGTGATTGTGGGTAACCCTCCTATTGGTTAAGGGTTAAAGTCCCCGCAGTTCCACATCACTAGGGTTATTAGACTCACCTAGTGAAGTCAGACCTAGTTGGGTTTAGTAAAGTTAGGAATTGGTATAAATAGAGAGCTAGCCTCTCTACTTATCACAAACTCACTCACACTCAGTTGTAGTGCATAGTTGGGGAAGAAGAAAACACCGGGGCAAGAAAGAAAGAGGTTACTGCTATCAGGAGATCATCTTACTGTTTTGGGGTTTTCCTTTTGGTGTTGATTCTATCTTTGAGGAAGTTGAGGAGTTTTCTCCATTTATGATTTCCTCGAGGAAAAAAACAGTGTTCGTTGTCTATTGTGTTTGGTTGATGTGCTTGTTATTCTCTTAGTTAAAGATCCTAATATAATGCTTGCTTAACGTTAAAAATCTAACATGGTATCAAAACTAACCTAAGAAGAAGACACTGTGCAGCTGCGGGAACTAGGGATTCCTACTTTGTGTATCTCTCTCCATATATTTTCAGCAAAATAAGGTTGGAATAACTCTCCTCCCTAGGGCGCATATTTCTGTAGAAGCATAATCCAATTCTGAGGTTTTTTAGTTTTTGACCCGACACTGCTGTCGAAAATTAGGGCTTTCCATAAAAGTGGAATTTTTCAGTGAGCCCAAGCCTATATTGATCTCCTCCTCAAAATTGAATTTAGGGATCAAGATCAAAGCATTTGGTTGGACATAACTACAGAAAATAAAAACCCTAATCTACTCCCGAACCAGCACTACAGAATTCCAGCTCCAAATCCAGATCTGACATCTTGACCTCGTAAGATCTAAATCTTGTGTATTTCCATTTGAGGTTCTCAGTTAAGATGTCTGATCATACAAATATTAATGAAAATATTGAGGGAGTTGATAAATTCCCATCCTGGAAGTATAGGATCTCCCTGGTCTTGGAAGAAAATGAGTAGGACTCCTATATTACTGAGGAGGTTCCAGTTCTAGAGGGAGATGAGGCTAAGGCCTTACACAAGAAGAAATTGGTTATGGAAAATAGGATCATTTCCAATTCAATCAAGGATCACCTCATACCATAGGTTTCCTCCCTAAAGACACCTAAAGCTATGTTTGATTCCCTAACCAAATTGTTTGAAGGGAAGAACATAAACTGGAAGATGACTCTGAGAAATGAACTGAAGAATGTAAAGATCCAGAATGCAGAGACCATCCAATATTTCTTTACAAGAGTCTCTCTGATCAAGGAACAACTAGAAGTAGTAGATGAAGAAGTGGAGAATGCAGATATTGTAATGACCACCTTGAATGGTCTACCTAGATCATGGGACTCCTTTATTCAAGGAATCTGTGCCAGAAATAAGTTAGTCAAGTTCAGCAAACTATGGGAAGAGTGCTCTCAAGAAGAAGCTCGAATAGAAGCTCAAGAAGAAAATATGGGAAGTGAAGATCAAGCTCTCACGGTACACTCCAAGAAAACTAGAAGAAGTTCTCATCACCCCAGAGGTAAGTCCTTTCATAAAGATAACACTAGAAAAGATTTGCCTAGAATTGGATGTTATACATGTGACGAGAAAGGACACTATGCTAGAGAATGTCCTAGAAACAAAAATGTCTCTCACAAGTAGAAGGGAAACAAGAGAAGAGATCATGCTCATGCTGCAGAGGATGTTGAACCTTCAACAAAGAGAACCAGATATGAAAGTGAAGATTCTTCAAGTGAGGAAGAATATGTTTTGATTTCCTCTCTCACAAGAAACATTACTCATGGAAGCAATGATTGGATTATAGATAGTGGGGCTTCCAAACATATGACAGGATTCAAGGAATCCTTTGTGAAACTATAATAACATGAATCACCTCACAAGGTGAAGCTAGGAGATGACTACAAGTATCCAATAAAAGGTAGTGCGGAATCCTCCTATAAGCTAGACTCTAGAAAGTATATGACAATGAAGGAAGTATTGTTTGTACCACAACTAAAGAAGTACCTCCTCTCCATATCTGCATTAGATGAAAAAGGAATGAGGGTTGCATTTATAGATGGTCAACTCATCATGTGGCAAAAACGAAAGACTATTAATGATGCACTAGTGATTGGGGAACAAGAAGGAGGATTGTACAAATTGAGGGGCCATCTAGAATAAGCCTTGGTCCATGACATAGTAGAATCAAATGAAATTTTACATAGAAGGCTTTCACATGTGCATTACCGAGCAGTACAACTTGCAAGCAAAGCTATTGAAGGTCTTCCAAAAATTCAAGCAAAACATGATGGGGTCTGCAAAGGATGTGCAAAAGGAAAGAACACAAAGAAGACATTTCCAAGTAGCGAGAGAAAAGCAAAAGGAATATTGGAAATCATCCACTTTGATGTATGCGATTTTTATACACCTGAATGGCACCTCTCCTTCCAAGTGCCGACATCCCTCATGTTGGCACACAAAAGGACATATATGGATAGAGGTTTTCCCAAAACACTATAGATTGGCTTGTTATAGAATACATTCTCCCTTCATCTAGCTGGTTACTTTTCCATTTTGCTATGTTGAGGTGTATTCGTGACTCTCCTTATATACAACTCGCGCAGCACTCGTGGGTCTCAGTTGTAGCAAGTCGCGAATGGATGTATTCGCAGGTTTCTCTTATGGGAAGTCGCGAATCATTTGTGGGTTTCCCTTATACATACTCATGAATATGTCCTTTAACATTAAAACACGCGATGGCTTGAGATTAGTTAAGCATTGTTACCTTAATTACATTAATTGTCTCAACCTCCTCAACCTTCGAAACTGCCTTATTTCCTCCATATAAATACAGGCCTTGGGGAGGGTGTTTGGTACTTACACTTGGAGAGCAAAGTTATGCTGGTGGATTTTATACAGAAGTCTTTGGAGCAGTGGAACTCAGAATACTTTGGTGACAGAGGAGTCCTTGTCTCAGATGTTGGGTTGTAACCTGAACTTCCTCATTATTGTTAATAAAGAGAATCCTTCTTCCATATATGTTTCATGTATCTTGGTTTGATAAATGTTTATGTTTATGCATATTATTTATGATTTATCCAACCTGCTTATATATATGAATCATCTTGTATCTAGAAGATTGGCTCTTGACAGGTGAAGGAGGAACAACCTTGAAGATTCTGGAAGTGAAGCTGAACGGAAGAGGACTAGCAAGGATCGAACTTTGTTAATCGAGTAAGTCTTTCTCATCCTCTTATTTCCTTTACTGCACTTCAGAAGTCAATTGTATGCAAGTTAATTGAGTATGTTGGTAACCCCGACCTTAGGTTATTAGGTGTATTATCTTATACAACAGAACTGGCGACTCCACTGGGGAAGCCTAGACTGCTGTAGGTTGTTTCTGTCTCCTGACCAGTCTTTGCTTGGAAGTCTGTGTGTGATTTTTTATCCTGTTTCTTGCTTGACTCAGCATTTGAAAGTCTTTTGGATTTTTCTTTGTTTTTGAGAAAATTTTTATACCCATTCGTGAGTTGTTCTTCTGAACAGTCGTGAATACAAGCTTGCATTCGCGGGTTGTTATACTAGATAGTCGCGAATCATTCGCGGGTTGTCCTTATAGACAGTCGCGAATACTTCTGGAAGTAGGGTTTTTTGAGTTAAGGTTTGCTTGTTCCTTTCTGTTTATAATCCCTGTTTCCTGAGAATATTTTCTTTAAGAATGTTGTATACCTTGTTTGAATACATCAGGTGATCACACTTTGTGCTTTTAGAAATCCCTTGAGTCTCTTTTGCTTGATTTATTTATTGCTTGCATGCTAGAGTATTTTGGTCTGTTTGGGTCATAGGTTAAAGTGTCTTGGTCCAGATTAATGATCAAGGTCTTGGGCTTTGTTTTTCCAGTTTGTTTTTCGACAGTAGCTGGTTGTCACTTTCCTTTCTAATCCTGCAGTGATTTTTGTCATTGTTTGCACCCAAGATAGGTTCCCTAGTCTTCCTTTGTTGGTTGTGTTTTGGTTCAGTTGGCCTGTTTGCTTCAGTCTGTTGCTTTTATACTATTTATAAATTTCAATTTTTCTCAAGTATAGTGCATGGTAGATGCATAGTAGAGTTTTGAGTATTTTTAAAAAGTGAAAAGAAAACATTGTTAAGCTTTGCATTGTGTTTTTTGCATAAGTAGTGTTTATTTCAATTTAAAAATATTATCTCAAAAACTACAAAAACATAGGCTTAGTTTTTTTCATCGTTGCTTTCAATTCATCAATACATATTTACAAAAAATAAAAAAGAAGTTTGCTTTTATAATGGTAATTTTGCTTTGAATACACATTTATTTTCATTTATTTCTATTTGAGTCAAAAACACCATCAGTACTTCACTTCCGTTTCCTTTTGATTAAAGAACAGCCCATTAAAACAAACGCATAATTTAAAATTTACTAGTAAGTTTTGTTTTTAGGGGCCTTTCACCTACTAGCTTAGGCTAGACTTATGGGCTAGGAAGTGTAAAATTCCCACAAGTTATAAAACTCAAACGTAGTGGACCTTTCTTTAGGTAAATCATTGACTCTATCACAGTATCTGGGAAGCTCCTCTCAAATGGGAGTTAAGCACGAGGCCGCGTGGAGGCTTGGACAGAGGAGATAACCCTCTGAATCCTTGTCAAAATGTAACTCAGGACTTTTACGCATCTGGGGATTCTATCCTAGACAGAGTTTCAGGCTCAACTACCTTGCCCATGCATACGATTTCGGCTTGCGACTGTCCCCCCAGACTGTTGGTATAGCTAAGGTAGCCTTTAGTCTCTTGTCTTTTAGGGTTCATACCTAGGTAAACCGAAAGGCTATTTATGGTTCACCTTGAACGGGCTTGAAAGGTAACCCTTGTTGAAAGTGTAGGAGGGTGGTGGGTGATTCCTCCACTTGTGCCTAATAACCACTTCAAGGATGCCAAGTAATCGTTCATCAGCTTTCTTGTGGAAAGTATATATTTTACCCTGGTTTGATTGCTTGAGGCTTTAGGAACTTTTTAGTGTGTGCTCTTTGGTTTTTCTTGTGTGTAGTTGGACTTAGGGTGTGATCTGTCAAATTTTTAATTCTAGAGGACCAACTTGTTAGAAGGTCAAGAAGGATGAGAAACCTTCCTCCTTTCACCACATTGGAGCCTCCACCTTTACCCCAAAGGCGGAGATTAGACACAGACGGTTTGTTTGAACCAGTAGGGATAAGTGAAGTTCTTGGTGAACCATAATTAATAGCTAACCGTTTTGATTTTGACACAGTCAAGATAGAAGAATTGCTGACTGACGAGTTTGCAAGAAACTTTAACACCCCCTTGACTGATCTTAACGATCCTGTGATCGTTCAAGTTAGACCTTTCGATTCGCCTGTACTAGGTGTCCCTATGGGTAGTATTATGTCTTCGATGGAAGAAAGTCCTTTTGTGTTCACCTCAACCATTTCGGTTGAAGGGGTACTACCTCCCCCGGTAAGTGCCCCTAGATCTATTTTTCCTTCTACTCCTTTGACTCCAGCGAGCTGGGTGGTTCAACCACCGGTTCACTCAAACATAGGAGGTACTTCTGGTGACATGGTTACTGGGATCCTGAGTATACCTACCATTCCTTATTCCTTCCCTTACACTACCCAGAGTGGTCCAGTAGGATCCTCGGCATTTGTCCAAGGTTTTCCTTGGAATGGGGGGCACATTCCCCCATCCAATCCATATGTAGGTCATTCTCCTTCATATGTAGGAGTGCAATTTGGAAGCAACACCTCTTATCGGCAAAGCTTCCAAACCCCTATTTCGGTCCCTTACTTGAGCTCTCCCTTTTCGTTGTTTAGCGGAGGGATACCAACTCCTATCTTTCAGACCCCTGCTTCTATGAGGACGGCCCGAACTTCTTACACTGCACCTCCTACACAAAATCTTGTGGCTTATGGATGGAATCCATTTCAAAGAAACCTTCCCACTTCACAACCGGTGGTTGGGGGCAACCCCACTTTTTCCTATGGGCATTCGGGGGCAGGTCCCTCTAATCCCCAAGCTAGCACATCTAGTGCCCTGGTTAGGCCCAAAATTCCTTTTCTGGCAACTTTAAACTTTCCAGACTTGTCAAAATTGATGAATGACCCGGTCAGGCATGACCCCTTGTGGCAACATGTTCCCACCAAAGTGCTTTCGGATATCCCTAAGTTCGAAGGTAAAGCTGGTGAAGATCCTCGGGCACATGCCACCACTTTTCACTTATGGTGTTCTTCCAATTCATTGAATGAAGATTCAATTAGATTAAGGCTGTTCCAAAGGACCTTGACTGGTACTGCAGGAAAATGGTACATTGAATTGACTTATGTTGCTTTTAGTAGTTTCTGGGACTTGGCTACTGCTTTTCTCAGCCACTTTCAGCTTCCAGTCCGATACGATTTCGGAGCGGACTTGTTGTCTACTTTTAGACAAAACAAGACTACCCACATCTCGGATCATATCCAAGAGTGGAGGAGGCGAAAGATCCTTATCAAAGCCACCATTCCTCCTAATTTTTTGTTAGAATGGTTCCTTAAATCACTGTTGCCATACATATCTAAGGGCGTTTCCACGTCTGGAGTAACGAATGAAGAAGAAGCCATACTCAGGGCCCAACAGTTGGACTTGATTTACTCACAGTCTGGGATCTTATACGAGATCATCCCTGAGGCACCGAGGCCTTCGCACGAAGCAGAGAAGCCTAAGCCTGGACCCCATGTCGATGGTGTGGTTGGGTCCGTGAACTCTCCCACCGTAGAGTCTTTGACAAAACAACTTCACCAGTTGTCTATTAAATAGTCTACGGCGGAGGCAGCAAAGGCTGCCCCCTCCCCCCAGAGTGCAAATGTTTTTACACAAACCTTTCAAAAGGGAAATCAGCAGCCCAGTGGGAAGAAAAAGAAAGGTAAAAATGGAGAGGGAAACCAAAACAAGCCAAAGCCTGCGAATAATTCTGATGGGGGAAAAAAAGAAAAGAAGAAGGTCAAGTTCCCTTGTAAGTTGTGCCAAGAGGACCACCTTACTCAGTTTTTTCCCCTTATGGATCAAGCCCAGAAGCTGCTCAAAGCTCAACAACCGGCTGTCCTGAAGGATCCTTTTCCCCAAGGATAGAACTCTGCTTCAGCTTCTACCGTATCAGGGGGCACTCAAACTACCCCTGACCCTAACTATATCAACATGGTTTGATCTTCGACTTTGTTGCTGACCAGGAACAAAAACTATGAAAAAGAGACTCTTGAGAAGGGTAAATCTGTAGGTGAAACTTCCAACCCTCTCACAATAGAAAAACCTGTTGAAACTATGACGAAGATATCGAAAGGTGTCTTCAAGAAGACCTTGCATAACCCAAATGCTAGGGCTGCTTCCAACTACTCCGTGGTTGAATATTTAGCTCAAACTCTGTGTGCAATGTCAGCTTTAGAGGTGTTACAGAGTTGTCCTACCCAACGGGATGCTCTCTTAGCAGCTTTAGGAAGCATGGATTCTTCGAGTCTCATGGAGAAATTCAATTTATTTGATGTTAAAATTCGCCTGCCTTACCATGTAGCCCTATCAATAGATGTTGTCCATGGTGGTAAGACCATTGGAAGGGCAGTTGTTGATGAGGGGTCCTTTACATGTGTTATGTCCCTGGCCTGTTGGAAAGCTCTTGGATCCCCAGATCTGGTCCCATCAAACACTTTACTTACTACTTTCGATGGAAGATCCTTCCGTCTACATGGTATCCTACCGGCTTTCGAGCTTAAGTTGGTAGGGAAAGCAGTGTCTTTTGAAGTAGAAGTGATTGATGCTCCGTTGGACTACAATTTGATTCTGGGAAGGAATTGGACTTATGCGATGTCCGCTGTTGCGTCGGCCATTTTTCGTGTAGTGTTTTTTCCACATGAGGGCAAGTTGGTTACTATTGACCAAATTCATTTTACCCGAAAAGGTCATTTAGAATCTAATGAGTCTGCTGTGCCATTGGTTGATAAGGCCAAACCTGCTGCACAGATCTTGGGGGATGGAATGGGCACATTCGATTTTCCAGCCCCGGTTAATTACATTGGTTCTACTACTGTGGGGAACTCTATCGCTACGGTTGTCAATAGGACTGATCCTTGGGTCCTCCCAACTCCCCATGAACCGGAAGTACCCTTATCAGCAATGGAAGTTGCTTATCAAGCTATAACTCAAGCCACTGTTGATCCCATTCAAGATCCTCTAACAGTCTCAGATGATCTAGAAGAAGTCTATTTTCCCGCATGGGCAGAAAACTCTTTGCATTCCATAGATTGATTATATATCATTTTACCTTCTAATGAAGCTATTATAGAAGCCATGAGTGGACGTGATAATATTTGTGAGGATCTTCATCATCGGTCCTATTTTCTTCCAGAACTAAGCAGAATAGAAAACCAAGAGTTTCACGTGAGACTGTCAGATGATGTTGATACACCTATCAATCCCTTGCCTAGGGAAGGAGTGTTTGCTAAGGGGAATATGGAAAAAATTTCCACCACTATACCTATCAACATCTATGTGAACCCAGATGTCATGGAAAACATCTATATAGGTGCAAACTGCTCTTCAGAGGAGATTGCTATCTACACTGCCCTTTTTAAGGAATTCTGTGATATATTTGCCTGGTCATATGAGGAGATGCCAGGCATAGATCCATAAATAGTTGAACATGAAATCCGAACCTATCTTGATGCTAAGCCCGTTCGACAGAAATTAAGACCCGTGAACCCGCGCAAAGCGGCGGCTGTGAAGGCGAAAGTTGAAAATATGTTGAAAGTTGGTTTCATATATCCCATAGCTTTGACTGAATGGGTGTCCAACCATGTTCTTGTTGATAAAAAGAAATGGACTATTCGCGTTTGTACAGACTTTAGAGACCTCAATAAAGCCTGTCCTAAGGATAACTACCCCACACCATTTATTGATCAAATCATAGATGCATGTGCGGGAAGTGAGGTGTTTTCGTTTATGGATGGTTTCTCCGGCTACAATCAAATCCAAATCAAACCGGAAGACCAACATAAAACTACTTTCATTTGTCCTTGGGGTACATTCGCATATAAAAAAATGCCCTTTGGATTGAAAAATGTTGGGGAAACCTTTCAATGGGATATGAACTTTGCTTTTCACGACATTAAAGCCATTGTTGAACCTTACCTTGATGATTTTCCCGCACATTCTCGCAAGAGGATCCAACATCCAGATCATTTACGGTTAATATTTGAACGATGCAGATATTATAAAATTCGCTTGAATCCCCACAAGTGTGTATTCTGCATCGAGTTAGGGAGATTAATCAGATTCATTGTCTCTAATAGAGGCATTCAAGTGGATCCTTTGAAAGTTGAGGCCATTGTAAATCTGCCTCCTCCTCGTTCTCTCAGGCAACTTCAAAGCCTGCAAGGAAAGTCTAATTTCCTTCGACGTTTTATTGTTAATTATTCCAAGATCACTAAAGGTTTCATGCGCTTGTTCAAACAAGACACTCCTTTTGTATGGGATGAAACCGCACAACTTGCGTTCGAGGCATTGAAAAAAGCATTGCTGTCGACACCTTTATTACGTCCACCAGATTATTCTAGGGATTTCATATTATATCTGGCCACGTTGGAGTCAACCGTTGGGGTAGTACTAGTCCAAGAGGACGATAAGCTCGTTGAGCATGTCGTTTATTATCTTAGTCGTGCTTTGGCCGGACCTGAGCTTAGATACTCTCACGTCGAGAAGTTAGCCTTAGCAGTTGTTTATGATGTGCAGAGGTTGCATCACTACATTTTACTGAGGACCACAATAGTAGTGGCGGATGTAAATCTGTTCCAATATGTTTTATCCCGACGGATTTTTGGGGGCAAATTTAATAAATCAATAGTCATTCTCCAATAGTTTGACTTGGATTTCCAGTCTGCTAAGTCCAGAAAGTCCTTAGTTTTTGCTGAGCTTATAGCAGAATTTCCTTCTGAAGAAAATGTAGCGGTTGAGGATGACTCATTCCCAGATGAGCACATCTTCCTGATAGCCACCTCTAATCCTTCATATGGAGATATTCTTATATATGTCTAGACTTTGAAGTACCCTGCCACTTCCTCTAGGGAGGAACGACGTAAGTTACGCCTCCATGCCAAAAACTACCTCATTATAGGAGATACATTATATTGACGAGGGGTAGATTCTGTCTTGCGTCGCTGCCTTACTCATGAGGAAGCGGAGATTATCCTAAATGATTCCCATAGCGGAGCGTGTGGGGGTCATTTATCTGGGTTAGCAATGGCCCAGAAGATATTGTGTGCCAGTTATTTCTGGCTCACGATCTTTAAATATTGTGTGGAAGTAGTGAAGCACTGTCATCCGTGTCAGCTTTACACCAAGAAAATGCGGTCACATCCTACTCTGTTATTTCTCGTTTTCTCGGTAGGCCCCTTCATGAAATGGGGTATCGATTACGTGACGTGCAACCCAGTCTCGGCTGGGGGGCATAAATACATCATTGTTGCTGTTGACTATTTTACGAAATGGGCAGAGGCAATGCCTACTTTCAAATACAACAGGGAAACAACAGCTTTCTTTGTTTTCAATCAGATTATTGCAAGGTTTGGTATTCCCAAAGTGATTGTCACTGACCATGGCAGTCATTTTCAAAATAACACGATGACGGAACTGACTACTATGCTTGGATTTAGACAAGAACATTCTTCTCCATACTATCCGCAAGCAAATGGTCAGGTTGAGGCTGTCAACAAGACTTTAAAAACTATCCTTAAATGGAAAATTGATGCAGCCCGTTCTAATTGGCACATCATGTTATATCCTGCTCTTTGGGCTTACCGAACCAACGTTAAGACTGTGACGGGGTTCTCTCCTTTCCAACTTGTTCACGGTGTGGAAGCAGTTACTCCAATTGAATGTGAAATCCTGTCTTTGAAGATAGCCATTCATGTGCTACCTGATACAACTGAGCTTGAATAACACCTGGTACATTTAGAACACCTCGATGAACAACGTAGAGATGTGTTGACTGCTAATGATGCCCATAAAAATAGGGTTAAATCTCAATATGATAAAACGATCAAACCTAGGGTTTTCTCTGAAGGGGAACTTGTCTTGCTTTGGGACCAAGATAAAGAACCTCCGAGGGCAGGAAAATTCAAGACTATGTGGTTAGGAACCTATGTCGTGTCGAAGGTATTAAATAAAGGCGGATATGAATTAGTTGATTATGATGAGAATAAGTTTCCCAAGCCTAGAAATGGGCTCTACCTGAAGAAGTACTATGCTTAGGCTTAGCACTTTTTCTTGTATTTTATTGTATGTATTTTTTATGTACATTAGGTTGTCAGTTTTGTTTTTTATATTATCTGCTGGTTGTTGCAAATGTCTTCCAAAATGTATGTAGGTTTCGCTGATGGCGCCTGCCGTCACACTTGTAACCTAGCTTCAGCAGCATGGGTTATCTATTCTCCCACAAGACATCTTGTTGCTGTGGGAGGCGCTTGTCTAGGTCCTGCTTCTAATAATGTTGTTGAGTATAGGGCTGTTATTGAGCTCCTATGGGATGCTTTGTCACGTGGCATCACCCATCTTGAGGTTCGTTTGGATTCTCAGTTGGTAGTGTCCCAACTCAATCGAGATTATCTGGTACGAAATCCTACCTTGTTACGTCAGTTCATGCAAATTCATTTACTGGATAGACATTTTGAAGTTATTACTTTCAATCATATTCCACGAAACCAAAATTCATTGACTGATGCATATGCTAATTACATTTTGGACTGGAATCTCACACACATTTTATAAAAATATATAGAAAACATATAAGAAACATTTGTAAATAAACTAATAACACCCATATATATATATATATATATATATATATATATATATATATGTAAAATATCTATCTGTAGATAGGTTGAGTCTGATCCGTAGATCCCGTCATATACAAAATATACAAAAATGTGGATCATAGTCCATCAAAATGCCCTAGAACTAATCCTGGCTGCCCTGACCGCTAGGACCTCCTTGGTCCCCATGATCTCTATGCACCCTGGCTTCCTCAACCTCCTCGGCTTCGGCAGCCTCTACCGCATCTCTATATACGAGCACTACTCTAACTACTCATCTGAAAAGATGTAGCCAAATCGGTGGAACCCCAACTACAAACTCTTGCATGGCTGCAGGGATATGCTCTATCCATATAGTCGGTACTCATTGGGTTAGCCTGGCTATATTTCCCTCTAGTACTCTAACCAATCCTAGGTCTCCCCCTACAACCGGATGTACAAACATACGAGGGTGCCCTTCAGGGCGGACTGGTCCAATATCTGCATTTTGACACATAAATCGGATTAGGACTTGTACATATGTATATATCTATCATTTGAAAATTTCATAAAAATTTGAAAATGATACAAAATTAAAAATTACTTACCCATCTCACCCCATATCCCTCCTGGAGGGAGGACAAGGTCAGGGTGACCGCGGAAGTCCATCCCGGCGTATGGAAACTACTCCGATGCCGGTAGCTATCGTTCCCACCATGTGTATAAATCATCATCATATACGCTCTGTACTACGTCTCCTCCTCCGTGACGGAGGAAGATGTCTCCCCACTTGCTCAGCCTCGGCTGACGTGGAGATCTAACTAGTAGCGGTATGGCAGGGCTCATGGATGGAACTCTCTCAAAGAAGAATGCCAGTAATATACTGGCATAGCCAAAAATTTTGCATCTTCCTCTCTTGCAATGGGATAATTGCCTCTTCATAATGGGGGCAATTCCCGAGCACCAATCATAGAGAGCACCTCTATAACAGTCCACTACCACTCTCATTTGATTTCTGGTGGTCATATGTAAACTTGATGATCCTGCAAGTCTCACAATGGTACTAGATAATTCCTGAAGAGTAAAATCTTGGATATCTTCTAGTAGAATGCTGCTTCCCTTCTTCTGAGTACCTAGTGTACAGCACATGTCTACATAGTTTTGGACACTTAAGGGGTCACCACCCCTGCTAGTGCCCTCCAAGTTCACCGGTGCTCCCCGTTGTGACATCCCAGTAATGAAATATATGTCTTCCATGGTAAGCTCTAAGGTCTCACCTTGAAGATTGAACATACCCATCTCATGATCCCAATAATTGACCATGAACTCTAGTATGCGGACATTGGCCCGCATGGGTGATGTACAAAATAATTTCAGCAGCCCACTAGTCCTCAATGCTTGTACAGTGGGCACACTTTGGAGCGCTGCATTGTCCATTATTTCGTGCTCCCTTTCCCTCCATTTCAGAACCATATTTTCCCTGGCAAATACAAACAATTGGATTCAGTTTTTCATAATCAAAAGTTAAATTTTTTTTCATATTTTCAAACTTTTTCCCACTGCGCAGTATTCACAACTGTCTATTAAGGCAGGTCGCGGATCATTCGTGACTGTCTTGTTGGACAACTCACGAATCAAACGTGTATTCACGAGTCTCCCTTGTAGCAACCCGTGAATGTGCACTGTTATAGTTTCGGGTGCTTTTAAAGACTGAATTCACATTTAAACCTAATATTTGCTTGGATCAATTTCACGGGCTTAGGGTGTAGAATTACCTAAAGCTGACGGATTTTGATTCCGACGGTCCAATTGTCCATAGTGATTGATCAAAGGTAGAGGGTAAACTTTTCTTTTCTTGGCTCAAAAGTTCAAATGGTAATATTTGTTTTAATTTTCATTCTATTTATAGAAATAATATTTCATAAAGTGGGTCTTTTTCCTATAGTCTGAAATGTTAATTAACTAATACCATACTTTGTGCCTTGGAACAGGTTTATCGAGTTTTACAAAGTGTTGTTGCTTCCATAGGGTGGTTTAGTTATTCCCAACACATGTTGGCATCTTATCACTCCACATTAACCTTATTATTTAACATTTTGCCACGAACTATGGTATTCTAAACCATTAGTCCCTTGTCTCTACCATTTTTCTTCCATGGCTAGGGCCCTTATTTCATGAGTATCATCTTTATGTGCCTTTGTCATCCTTTGGTGCTCATTCTGACACTGTTTCAGGTCCAGGGGTGTCCTTTTAGCTATTTTTCATGCCAAATAGAACTTCTTCTAAATCTCTTTTTACAAGCTATTCCTTTATAGGACTCCCCGCCCTTATGGAGTTTCTTTAGGCCCAGGTATGACTCCTTCAAAACAGACTTGACTACCGATTTATCTCATCTATTCAAGCTCGTTAAGAATATGTGAATGGGCATCCTCATTGGTGGTAGGTTATCTCTTTTTCGGACCATGCGAAATAATACGAGAAATGACCACTATCTTTTCTTTTGAATTGATAAGAGTATTCTCAGGCATAAGTTTATCACTTTTCCGGACCTAAGGGACTAAATTTACGGAAAAGGAACACCCGGTTTGAGCTTAGTTTTCTCTTTTTCGTGCTCTGGACCCAAACATAAAAAAGATTTAGAGTGTACTTTGTGTCTTTGTCATGCTCGTTAAACACTAAAGAACAAAGCAATGAATTTATTGTTGTAAGCCCCATTTCTCGTAACCAAATGGATCTTTCCGAGTGATCTTGATTTCCTTCACACTCGTAAAACTCAAGCTATTTTATGCTGTTCTGGAAGGAGCGTTGGGTAGGTGGTAATTTAACCTTTTTCGGACCTCCTTGACTAAAGTACGAAAAAGGTTCACCTTTTTCTTCTTTGGAAGTTAAGAGAGTTCTTCTGTGATTTGTTTTATACTTTTTCGACCTCAAGAGACTAAATTGGACGAAAAAGGACCCCCCTGGAGTCTTCTTTGGCATTTTCAGACTCTCTAAATGTGAAAATACCGGCTGAGCATGTACTAGTTCGGGCTCATTAAATCCATGAATCAGTGACACTATCAAGCATTATTTTCCCATCTCTTCAAGCTTGTTAAAAAATGAAGAGGGAACCAATTTTACTTTCCTGGACTCGTTAAAACTTAACAGGGAAGGTAAGGAAGAAGTTTTCTCTTGTTTTCAATAATGGCAGCATGTCATCCTTGAACATAGCACTCTTTGTTTTCCAATATCCATGTTTCAGTGTCCATTTTTGTTCATCTATCACTTTGAGTTTCTTACTCCTCCTCTTGTTTATTATCCTAGGGAATCTGATCATGTCTCCTCCATGACAGATAAGTCTAATTGTTCTATCTATCAGTTATATGCTGCCTTGGGTCATCTCTGTGTTGTGCTCACTGTTCAAGGACTCTTCCCAATGTCTGATCTATAGCCTGATCCCATCATTGTTATATCTGTTATCTATTTGTGTCTCCCTTCTTTTTCCTAGTTCCTAGTCACTCTTGTGATCCATTGGAGGATTTGTTGCCTTCCTTATCACAACATGGTTCCGTTTTCAGTACTTCCTGATGGAGAAGACCTAGAGTTTTGACGATCGTAGCTCAAGATTCACTTTCATCATTGGTGAATTCCTTTGCTTCAGTTGTTGATTATCATCTATTGATTGACAAACTGTTGAATCCTCTCCATGTTCGACTTCAGCTTACCCTTATTCACATGGTTTGGATTGTACTGGTTCTTTGGGATCCTTTATGAAGACCTTAGCTCCACACCTATGGACTAATTTGTGCAAGATTATGTTCTATTCATCTACATAGCTTCTAGATCTTTGAAGACTCATCATTATTGTATATTGTGGCTTCGATCCACCTTTGTAATATATGTGGTTTTATACCCGTATCATATGATGTACTTGAATATTGTAAAGGAGCTAGTGTTCCAGTGAAATGAACATAGCATCCTCAGATGTAATTTTGTATATGACATTACTATGTATTTGTTTTAGGTACTCTCTCTGCTCCTTTGGATTTCTGAGTTCTCCAAAGCTCCACATCATAATGTCTTTTGGCCATCGTTTCCCTCTGACCTCACACATTAGGGGGCATCTGTTATACACCTGAATGGCACCTCTCTGTCCGAGTGCCGACATCCCTCATGTTGGCACACAAAAGGACATCTATGGATAGAGGTTTGCCCAAAACACTATAGATTGGCTTGTTATAGAATACATTCTCCCTTCATCTAGCTGGTTACTTTTCCATTTTGCTATGTTGAGGTGTATTCGCAACTCTCCTTATATACAACTCACGCATCACTCGCGAGTCTCGGTTGTAGCAAGTCGCGAATGGATGTATTCGTGGGTTGCTCTTATGGGAATTTGTGAATCATTCGCGGGTTTCCCTTATACATACCCGTGAATATGTCCTTTAACATTAAAACACTAAAACACGCGATGGTTTGAGATTAGTTAAGCATTGTTACCTTAATTACATTAACTGTCTCAACCTCCTCAACCTTCAAAACTGCCTTATTTCATCCATATAAATACAGGACTTGGGGAGGGTGTTTGGTACTTACACTTGGAGAGCAAATTTATGCTGGTGGAGTTTATGCAGAAGTCTTTGGAGTAGTGGAACTCAGAATCCTTTGGTGACAGGGGAGTCCTTGTCTCAGACGTTGGGTTGTAACCTGAACTTCCTCATTATTGTTCATAAAGAGAATCCTTCTTCCATATGTGTTTCATGTATCTTGGTTTGATAAATGTTTATGTTTATGCATCTTATTTATGATTTATACAACATGCTTATATATATATGAATCATCTTGTATTTGGAATATTGGCTCTTGACAGGTGAAGGAGGAACAACCTTGAGGATTCTGGAAGTGAAGCAGAACGAAAGAGGACTAGCAAGGATCGAACTTCATTAATCAAGTAAGTCTTTCTCATCCTCTTATTTCCTTTACTGAACTTCAGAAGTCAATTGTCTGCAAGTTAATTGAGTATGTTGGTAACCCCGACCTTAGGTTATTAGGTGTATTATCCTATACAACAGCGATCCAATGTCATTAAGATCTCTAAGCGGGTATGTATACTATGTTTATTTTATTGATGACTTTTCTAGGAAGACATGGATTTACTTCATGAAGAACAATGATGAAGTATTCAGCAAGTTCAAGGAATAAAAGCCTTGATTGAGAATCACACAGAAAATAAGATCAAGACCGTTTGATCAAATAATGGCGGAGAATTCATGTCAAATGAATTCAAAGATTCATGCAAAGACTTAGGGATTAAGAGGGAGTTATCCACTCCATATAATCCACAACAAAATGGGATTGAAGAAAGGAAGAATAGAGCTATCATGGAAGCTAAAATAGCAATGCTTCGTGATCATGATCTTCCTATGCATCTATGGGCAGAAGCTGCAAGAACAACGATGTCTTTATAGAACTGTACTCCACATAGATTACTTGAGAACAAGACACCTGAAGAAGTCTTTTCCAGCAAGAAACCAAAATTTAGCCATCTCAGAATATTCAGATGTCTAGTGTACATACACATTCCAAAAGAGAAGAGGACTAAACTAGATCCTTCAGAAAGAAGGGTATATTTGTGGGATACTCTGAAAGCTCGAAGGATTACAGAATATACTTCCTAGGACTCAAGAAGATCGACATCAGCAAGGATGTGACATTTGATGAAGACACAACTTACAACAAATCTAGAAAGAGACCAGCTGAAGAACCAAAATAAACAAAAGCACCCAAGATTCATGATACAACCATGAATGAAGAAACTCAAGAAGAAGATTGAGAATTTGAAGAACCTCAAGAACCTATAGATCCACCTCAGGAGAAGAATCCTCATAAGAGGAAACCTACTTGGGTACGAGAAAATATCCAAGGGGATGAAAGATATGGGGCTCTAGAATAGAATCACGGAGAAAGAAAGAGGACCAGATCCTACTCTAGATATGTATCTTTATTATGTGATTTCGTCGATAAAGAACATTCTAACTATGAAGAAGCAGAAGAACGAAAAGAATGGAAGGATGCTATGATCAAAGAGTATCAATTGATCATGAAGAATTATGTTTGGTATGTTGTCCCAAGACCATAAGGGAAGTATGTTGTAACTTCCAAATGGATTTACAAGATCAAGAATGTTGCAGACGGTAGCATAGAAAAATATAAAGCAGGATTTGTTGCTCGTGGTTTCTCCCATAAAGAAGGAATAGATTATGAAGAAACTTTTTCACCTATAGCTAGATAAACTTCCATCAGATTAGTACTTGCTATGGCTGCAGTAATGAAATTGAAGATACACCAAATGGATGTGAAGACTGCTTTCTTGAAAGGTGTACTAGAAGAAGAAGTGTATGTGGAGCAGCCACTTGGTTTTGAGACACATGACCGAGAGTCTCATGTATGCAGATTGAAGAAAGCCTGTACGGTTTGAAATAGGCACCCAGGACATGGTACGGTAGAATTGATATATTTCTATCCAGTTTGGGCTTTACCAAGAGTAAAGCATATTCCAACCTTTACTACAAGGTTGAAATGGAAACCCAATGATGCTCCTACTGTATGTAGATGATCTATTTGTAACAGGTATGGATGGGTTGATTGTTGATACGAAGAGGAAGCTTGATGATGAGTTTGAAATGAAGGAATTGGATATGATGCATTATTTTCTAGGCATGGAGGTGTGGCAGAATGTAGATCGAATCTCCCTTGGACAAGGGAATTATGTAGTAGAGATCCTGAAGAGGTTTGGGATGATGGACTGCAAGGCCATGACCACACCTATGGCATCGAACCTGAAGTTGTTGAGTGATGCTTCATTTGAGACTGTTGATGCTACTGTTTATCATCAGATGATTGGGTCCTTCATGTACCTGACAAACATGAGAACATATATTTGCTTTGTTGTGAACACCTTGAGCCAGTTCCTGACAGATCCGAGACATGTTCACTTGATTGGTGCAAATCATATTTTGAGGTACCTGAAGGGTACAGTTAATTATGGGCTCAAGTATGAGGCGAGTCAGAATATCAACCTAGAGGGTTATGTTGATTCAGATTGGGAAGGTAGTGCCATCGATAGGAAGAGCAATTCAAGGTGTTGCTTCAGTATGGGATCAGGTGTGATCTCTTGGTTTAGCAGGAAGCAATTCTATGTGGCACTGAGTACAACTAAAGCAGAGTATGTCATAGCTTGTTCAGCTAGTTGTGAGGTAGTATGGTTGAGGAAGCTATTATCTGATTTATTTAATCTCTAGTTGGATGCTACTTATATATATTGTGACAGCCAGAGTTGTGTGAAGTTGTCGGAGAACCCGGTGTTCCATTACAAGTCGAAGCATATCAAGATCAAGTATCACTATATTAGGGATATGGTGCAGAGGGGAGTAGTGAAGCTCTAGTATGTTGCAACGAATGAAGAGATATCTGATGTGTTGATGAAGACATTGGCCAGAGTGAATTTTGAGTACTTCAGGGAGAATATTGGTGTTCTCTAGATCAAGGTTCCTTCCAAGGGGAAGTGATGAGTCTGTGAGGCATTCTAACATGGTGAGAGGATTGGTTCCTTCCATGGTCAGATGTAAGGGCTAAGCCATTCTATCATGGTGAGAGGATTGGTTCCTTCCATGTCAGATATGAGTGCTGAGCCATTTTGATATGACTGTAGGATTGGTTCCTACATGATCAGATATAAGGGCTATTGCCATTCTTGGAATGGAGGTGCCTGGTCAGTTACCAGGAATACTCAGTCTAGAAATGAGGGCCATTCTGATATGACTATGATATGGGTTCTCACATGATCAGATATGAGTGCATGGCCATTGTGATGTGATTGATGGATGTCTTCCCACTTGATCAAATATAAGGGCTGTTTCCATTCTTTCATGGTGAGAGGAATTGTTCCTTCCATGTTAGATGTGAATGCTGGCCATTCTAACTTAGTGTTAGATATAAGGGCTACTGCCATTCTTTGAATGGAGGCACCTAGTCAGTTAGCAAGAATCCTCAATCTAGGACTGAGAGCCATTCTGATGTGACTATGGGATTGGCTCCCACATGATCAAATGTAAGTGTAGAGCCTTTCCACATATGATAAACGGTGTGTCCTATCATGCTGGTGGATGTGAGTGTTGGCCTTTCAATAGATGATAGTAGGTGTGTCCTGTCATGCTGGTGGATGTGAGTGCTATGGCTTTTCACAGATGGTAGTAGGTGTGTCTTACCATGTTGGTGATTGTAAGTGCTATTCCTTTCCACAGATGGTAGTAGGTGTGTCCTACCATGCTGGTGATTGTAAGTGCTATTCCTTTCCACATATGGTAGTAGGTGTGTCCTACCATGCTGGTGGATGTGAGTGTTGGTCCTTTCCATAGATGATAATAGTTATGTCCTATCATGCTGGTGGTTGTAAGTGCTGAGCCTTTTCACAGATAATAGTAGTTATGTCCTATTATGTGGGTGAATGTGAGTGCTGGTCCTTTTTTATGTGATTATAGTATTGGTTCCTACATGGTCAGATGTGAGTGCTAGGCATTCCTTTCTGACATGGTGTTGGATGTGTTCCTCCTATGGTCAGATGTAAGTGCTATGCAGGCCATTCTGAATTGGTGTTAGATATAAGCGTTGAAGAAGACCAAAAAGGAGGCTAGGAATACAACCAACATGAAAAAGGGATGGATCTGTAGAACTTCCTATGATGAGAAGAATCATGAGATATCACCCATGATGATCCAATGATGATGATCTAGATTGAGCGATGATCCAGATCCAGCGATGATGATCCAGATCCGAAGATGAAGATGACTTGAAGATGAAGACGACTTGATGATGATGAAGATGATATAGAGAAGAAGACATGTGCTAATAAATTGTGTTGAGAGAATATTTTCCTAGTTAAGAGGGAGTGTTGATGTAATTGTAACTTTGGAATGTATTCACTTGTATTTCTTATGTATTGTAACCCGATGTTTATTCTGGGATGTATTTGTAATGTACTAGAGTCATGTCATGCCCCGATGTTCCTATCGGGAGGTTCTATAAAGTAAACAAGTCATGTCAAGTAATTGTGGGTAACCCTCCTATTGGTTAAGGGTTAATGTCCCCGCAGTTCCGGGGCACTAGGGTTATTAGACTCACCTAGTGAAGTCAGCACTAGTTGGTTTTAGTTAAGTCAAGAATTAGTATAAATAGAGATATAGCCTCTCTATTTATCACACACTCACTCACACACAGTTGTACCACATAGCTGAGGAATAAGAAGACACTAGGGAAAGAAAAAAAGAGGTTACTGCTATCGAGAGATCATCTTACTGTTTTGGGGTTTTACTTTTCGTGTTGATTCTATCTCTAAGGAAGTTGTAGGGTTTTCTCCATTTATGGTTTCCCGGAGGAAAAACACTGTGTTCATTGCCTCTTGTGTTTGAATGTTGTGCTTGTTATTCTCTCAGTTAAATAACCTAATATAATGCTAGCTTAATGCTAAAAATATAACAATGAGAGCATATGACAGAGTGATGTGATAGCAACAAATAGAAGACAGACAAAATAAAATGTGGCCTTATGTCCATGGTTGAGAAGACTCTTTAAACCTCAATTGATGGAAATAAATGAGACATTGTCTATGATAAAAGAGAAGATGGTTATAAGGCTCCCTGTACTGACAACTTTGAGAAGAAGGCTCGAGCATATTCATGGATTGTCTATCAGATGCTATCTCACTTTTAAGAAATGAACTAGTTGAATATAATGCAAATTCAAATGTAATTTGTGACGATATTAGCTTACCTATGAAACCGTGGCAACATAGATATAGTTTGCAGTGCCTTGAATCAAATGAGGGAGAGAAGGATTGGTTAACAAATACATCCATTCCTTTATTACTCAAAATGTCAGAGTTTCTTGCATTAAAGGGATTTACATATTTGCAGTCAAAACTTCACGAATAGGTTCTCCACATTTTTCATTCTTGGAAGAAGATGGGATATGAAGAATGTTCTGCTCTTCTTTGGCTAGAGAATAGGCTTAGCCATGCTCTTTGTTGTGCATCATTTTCTAAAAACAACCTTCTATTCTAATGGATAAATTTGGAATTGTTGTCAAACAACATAAAATTTTTGGAAATTGTGTGAAAGATAACTCGAGATCTGTCTTAGAGTTTCAACAAAAGCTCATGTATGATGAATTTCTTGAATCTCAATATGATAGGGGTTTGGAAACAAGTTTTCTATTGAGTTCTAGCTGCAGTATTAAAGTTCTCAATGAGAGGGTGTTAACAATTGTTTCAAATGGTTATCATTTTTTTGGTATTGACTTCTCATCTTTGAAAAAGACGGAGTTGACAATCGCTGAAAATGAACTGGATCAAAATACAAACTTTTATTGGAATCGTATTCAAGAAAGTTGCCACCTTACAAGGTTGATAAATCTATTTTAGCAGACAACTATATGGCCTAATTGGTTGAGCATTATTCAATGTTTTTTTCGATACGAATCCGAATCATAGAATTACATGGATGTACGCCTTGGGGACCTATGATATCACGGTGAGTTTTGACCAAAATCCAATAGAAATTATAGCAACAAAATACCAAGGAACCATGATCTTAATGTTAATGACTCAAGGAGGTTGAGTTATGAATAAATAAAATCTCGATTGAAATTTGGGAGATGAAGAAGTTACTTCAGTGCTACGCTCACTTGCATGTACTAAACAGTACAAAATTATTTTTGAAGGAGCCGAACACCAAAACAATAGCTCCAACTCACTATTTTGAAATGATTTATATAAGTTTACACACACAAAAGACAATATTTAGATCCCATTTCTACGACTTGAAGATGAAGAGAAGCAGGAGGAGAAGGAGAAGACGAAAGTGATGGAATATGTTGATGGGAAAAGAGTTGGGTTGAATAAATGTGCACTGATGAAGATACTAAAGAGTACAGAAGTTTTACCTTGTCATCAACTTTTCACCGCATGCATTGAGGAGACTCAACGAACATTCAATCGTGAAATCAATGGTGGAGATCGAATTGCATCATCAGCTTTATCCCACATTTGTTGCGCAAATGATATTCTAGGGGTTTATATACCCCATCCTTTATACTATATTCGACGTGTAGGGAAAAGGTATAGTGGGGGCTCTAGGTGTTTGGACTCCATGAGAAGATCACCAACTCGGAGCCTGAGATGACCTATCAAGCCCCCTACCTTTTGGTACACATGGTAAATTCCATCATTGATGAGGATAATGCCATGTCAATATGGTGGTCGAGGTGGATAGTCATGTAGTCATGTGTCCTGTCGAATAATAAAAGTACCAAGTTTAGGGTTGATACTGTAAAAACATGTTGGCAATGGTATACTAAACTTAGTGCATGGATTCTTGGCTAAAAGTGTTGTCGTCCTGGTGGAATATGCCTTCTAGCTCATGGAATGGATCAGTGGCTATGTGTCAAATTCGTATTCATTACATTTGGAGAGTTCATACAATGAAACCTTTTTTGTTTTCCTGAGCGCGATATCCCATCGGTTATGATCTCTGGTCATGTTGTAGAGGAAAGTGCTTTGGTTAAACATTTTTTTGTGCATTGCGATAGCACCTTAAACAATGAAGTGACAATGGTCTTATGTCTAGTGGAGCCAAATGCTAAAAGGATTACTATAAAGCTTAAGCACTAAGTGATAAAGTACATTAGTAAATCACTTAGTGTTATAATTGAAAAGGAGTTAGAAGAGTTTTAAAGATAGGAGTTATAGCTAAAATAGTTATAACTAAAACTAGTTAACTCTATTTTATAATGATCTCTTTGCACAATAAAAAAATATGATGTAATTATAGAGATTGTTAAAGTATGGTTAATGGAAAGATGAAATTAGATGAAAAGACACATAGCTTCATGAAGAGGTATGAAGAAGGTGTATAAATATGATGACATCATATGATGAAGATGTGTATCTCGGTGGATAAAATGTAACATTTTGGTGGATATTCTACCATTGATATGGACCTTGTGTTCATACAAACAGATTGGTGTTTGTAATGAGTTTGGAGCCTCAATGAGGATTGGATTCCTCTCTACATGCTTGGTAATATATGCAAGATGGGTTTTGCAGGAAAGTTGAATCTTTCCAAGAAAGCTAGGTCTCTCCATCTAGCTGGGGCTAGATAATTATTTGTAAAATGGAACCATTTTTTGATATTTTTATTTTTAATATCTCATGTATATATATTTATGATTGGAAAATGTTATGAATGTTTAAATGTCATTTTTCTTTGGCAAAGAAGTTTTTAATAGACACTAATTCACACCCCCTCTTAGTGTCTAAGACTTGTTTCTACATATGCAAATGTGACCACTAGCGGCATCTGATGGGTTCGGAGTTCCACTAGAAGGAAAACCAGGATCAATGGTCCTCGAGTTCATATTTTGATAATTAGGTAAAGGATTAGTAAACACAGATGGGCCCTGTGCTATGAACTTCGATGCCTCCTCCATACAAGCACACAAGTGAGTGAGGTGATTGTACTTACACAACTTACAAGGAAACCTCACCTTACACTTAGGATGCTTGTCCCACCCAGCATTGTTAATTTTTTTGTCATTATTATTACCATTTTAATTTTTATTCCGACCCTTATGATTATTTTTTCCTTTATTTTTATTCCTTCAAGGATGCGGGTTGCCTTTCAGGTTTGACAATTGTGCTGAAATCACACTCTACAATTGGGTAGGATGAGATGAAGTCATGGCTTATCTCGATGCAGGATGGTTAAGTGATAACTGTCTCACTTGTTTCCTAATCGAGTGTGCAAGTTTGGTACTTGTGGATCCAATAATACCATCGGCATGTGGACCAGGTTTAATCTTGGGGTTGAAATTGGATCTTGGAGCATTTGGGATAATCTCATACAAGAGTCCAGACTGAGCATAGATCAAATCCAACTCTTGAGACCTAAAAATAGCTTGGTCCTCATTTTGAACTCTGGATGTGGAAACATCCTTCGCGATATAAGGTAGCAATGACTTGAGGAACCACTCTAGAAGAAAATCTGGTGGTATAAAGGCTTTAACTAATTGTTTCCTTCTATACCACTCTTGAATATGATTTGAAATATGCATGGCTTTGTCTTGCTGAAAAGTTGATAATTGATCAGGTTCGACATTGTAATGTATGGGTAGTTGGAAGTGATTAAGAAAAGTCATGGAAAAGTCATCAAACATAGTATAGGTCCCCCTCGGTAACTTTATATACCATTTTTCTACAAGATCCATGAAGGTCCATTGAAATAGCCTCAAATGAACAAAATCATTGGTTAAGGAATTAGAAGAGCACCAAAGGTGGAAGGTTGTGAAATGCTCACTAAGTTCTTCACTAGTCTTACCTTCGAACTTGGGAATGTACGAAGGAAGCTTGGTAGGGACTGCCATCCATGCTGGAACATGAGACACGGGATCATTCATCAATCTCGACAAATCAGGTAGGTTCAAGGTAACAAGGAAAGGGAGCCTAGGTTGAGTGAGTCGATGACATGCTCCCTAATAGGACTTGTTCAGATAAGGTTTGTTTCTATACAGACCATGTCCTTGGCAGGTGGGATAATAACGTCCTCCCATTTGACCCATGAAGGGCTTCATGGAAGCATTGTAATGTAGAGTAGCTTAATGATGAGGTGCTACAAATCCATACTTAGGAGAGAAAGTGGGTTGTTGATACCCATACCCATTCAGTTGATATTTTTGTCTATAATATGGTCCATAATAAGGTCCATGGGAAGCTTCATAGGTTGGACCATAAGATGGTAAACAAGATGTTCCATGAGATGGTCCATAGGTAGGTACATAGGAAGCTCCATAAGCTGGAATATGAGATGGTCCATGAGATACTCCATGACATGATCCATAAGTAGATACATGACTTGCTGACATGCTTACAGTAGAACTTCATCCCGAAGGACCACTAGAGGTATGAAGAGGATGCATCAAAAAGGAATTTGAAGGAACAGGTTGAGAAGATGATGGAATATGTGAAGGAATATAGCTTGTACCCCCAATATTCACATGTCTCAACTGAGGTCCCCGAATAGGAACACTAGTGCTAGGTCTGGATTGTGTGTGTGAAGGAATTTCCACCGCTAGAGTGGATGGTGCAATGTGACTACTACTACCAAACCTCTTCCATGGAAAGGAATGGGAGTGACCCCACGCACAGTACCAAGGTTACTAATCAATTTGAAATTAGGTGCCAGACCGGTCTCGGGAATATCAAGCATGCCATACCTAATGCAGCTAGTGCATGGTGAGTCTCTTCACTCGGATAGTATAACCAATATTGGGGGTCTAAGCTAATGTAATCATTGTTTATTGTAGGAGTTTCTCCACATCTAGTATCATTGCACTTTCCTTGGCACAAACAGGATTTTTTTGTTTTTTAAAGAGGACAAAATTGGGTGGTGTCTTTTAGATCACATTCAGAAACTTTTTGCAAAGATCAGAAGAAAAAGGTCACATATCTAAATTCCTCTTTCAAAAATATGCAGTTTCAAAAAAAAATCATCTCATTTGGTATTCTACAAGTGGAGATGTCGCGGATTTAAAATCAGCAATTTTTTAGAATTTCAGTGACGGCCGCGAAAATTGCAGAGTGAACATCTTTTGATCGGGTCCTCAGATTTCTATTCTGATCTCATGAGTAGAAGCAGAGTGATTGTTCCAGTTCCGGAAATAGGCTATAATAGTGATTCTGAGCAATGTAAATCAGGTTATGCTCATTTTAAAAGTTTTCATCTCAAAACCATAGCTCTAATTACGGGTTTTTCAGCATTGGGTGGAATTTCTGCCACATTTTTTCTCGCACTGTGATTATTGTAGTAGTTCTTCTTCTTGTAGCAATATTTTTAATTTGGATCAAGGAATACACCCTATCCGCTTAGCTGTGGGAAGTACTTGGGCATAACCCTAAAACTCATTGTGAGCAGTACCAAAAGAACCCCGAAGTAGCTGGCCATTGAGAGGACCTGCCAAGCGAAAAGAGCAATGACCCCCACCAAATTGACTAGATTCCCATCCATGAGGAAAACTAAAGAGCTGTCATTTTTGGCCAAGCGGTTAGCAATTTTACCTACGCCATGAAGTGAGGGGAACTTCCCCAATACTCAATCTTGAGACATCCTTGGTGGTCGAGTGACTACCTTTGAACCAATAGGAAGCCGATTATACCTAGGGTCCATCTCTATTTACAGTTGATAATGTGCAGAATTTCAGAATTGTCACGGATCATTTACTCCATTTCCTATTGATAAAATGCAACTTCTAGCATCGCCATAGTTCAGTTCTTCAGAGAGAATATATATATATATATATATATATATAAATTTTTTGTTTTTCAGCCATATCTTCCTTGATTTAGCTTCGTTTTCCTTGAAATCTCACTATCACCCCTGTGCTACCATTTTGCATATTCCTTCATTAAGGCCCTTATCCCCAATTTCGCTTCCTCAAGGCCAGAATCCCACATTTGTCAAATTTTAAATTTTGTCATAACTTCTTTGATTCTCACCCAATTGCCTTCAAATTTTTCCATGGTGTTCATTTTCCAATTCTACTTCATTGTTCTTCTGTGACAAATTTTCCAATTCCTTCATCCCACCTCTAAAATTAACATTTTCTGCTTCTTGTCCCTAAAGAAGTGTCCAAAACCCCGTAAAATGCCAATTACCCCCCCAAATTTTTCCCAAATAAAAAATCTCCTTTTTTGTTTTTCTACCCATTACCTTAAAAAAAAAAATTGCTTATGGTATGGTTATTACCTGCACCAGAGCAAATAAACAAATGGAAGAAGAACTTGCCGCCATCAGGTCCAAACTTGAGGATCTAGATCAAAACTTTCTTAGCCTCAATCATCAACATTCACCTGTGGACAACTGCCACCAGCCTGAGTCTTCTGCAGACACTGTGTTCTCATTGTTTAGCCACTACCACGAGCCAAAGCTGGATTTTCCTTGCGTCAATGGTGATGATCCGACTGGATGGATTTATAGGCAGAACAATATTTCAGTTTACATAACACTTTTGATTTCAATAAAGTCCCCCTTGCATCCTTTCATTTGGAACATGAAGCACTTCAATGGTTCCGTTGGTACATCAAGGCTCATGCCGAGTGAAACTGTAGAGATTTTTCCCATGTCCTCTTACAGCGATTTGGTCCTAGTGCTTTTGATGACTTTATAGGACCGCTCACCAAACTTTGCCAAACTGGCACTGTGTGGGAGTATCAGACTGAATTTGAGAAACTCGCGAATCACACCGAGGGATTTCCTGATGCATTCTACCTTAGTTGGTTTATCAGTGGTTTGAAGGATGCAATACGCTCTGAGGTTAAAATGTTCTGCCCCCACACAATGATGGAAGCCCTCAGGTTGGCTAAGCTAGTAGAGGACAAGATCCTAGCTCAATAATGCTCCAAATCCACTATTGTTCCATTCAGACCTATGGTTCCTCAAAGAACCCAAAATCTACCATCTCGTAGAACCACTCCTATCAAGCATTTTGTCTGAAGAAGAGATACAGGAACGTCGAGAAAAAGGGGTTTGTTATAATTCTGATGAGAAATTCACCCAGGGACATAGATGTGTTTGTTGAAATATTGTTACTTCGAAGAATATTCTATATGTATCCTTTTTGGTCCCCGATGGTCCTATCGGGAGAACCACTTGTATTATCTTGTACCCTGATGCTTCTAATCGGAAGAACTAATAAGATTCATGAGGTTGTCCCCTCTAATTGTAAAGGTGGGTCATTAGCACCCCAGTGTGGTTACTTGAGCCTACATGTATAACTCGAGTCTACATGATTAACTCTATCCTACATGTCAGATGAGTTAATTGAAGTGTACGAATGAATATAAATAGAGGTGTAGCTCTCCTCATTTGGAGTACACACTCTCACTTGTGTAGCGCATTAGTAGAGAAGAGAAGTAGCTAGAGAAGGAGGAGGATCAGGCTTTGATCTCCTTGCTGGTTTTATCTTTTATATTTTTGGGACATCTATATTGAGGAAGCTTTTGCTGGGTTTTTCCCTTTAGGGTTTTCCCAGGATAAATCTTTGTGTTCCTTTTTTATGGTTGTGCTTGTCTATCTTTCAGTGATCCTATTTATATGCTTTTGTTATGAAAATGAAATGAAATACTGATGTCTTAGTTAAGCATATGAAAATTTAACATGGTATCAGAGCCACCCTGAAAGAAGACATTGTGCAGCTACAAAAGATAGGGATTCTTAATTTTTGGTTCTCTCTCCACAATCGATCAGCAAAAGAAGGCTACGTTGACTCTCCATTGAAGGGCGCATCTTTCTGTCGAAGCAGAATTCGATTCCGAGCATTTTCAGTTTTCGGTGCAGGAAATTAGGGCTTCTTGCAGAAGAGGAATTTTTGAGTGAGCCTAGAATATGATTTCTCTATTCATTAAAGTCAAAGTTTAGATACCCGGATCAAGATTTTTGGTTGGGTGAAACTTCGAGAAAGTCAAACCCTAGTTTGACCCTGACCTAGAAAAACCCTAAATACTAAAACTGCTAAGTTTTGGTACTTTCACTATATTCTGATATTGGCAAATGCTCAAGTGCTGAAAATTGAAAAGGCTGAAGCTAAAATTCTGATGTACACTGTGTCCAAAATTTAGCCTCAGATTCTCTATATTCTTGGAGATATGATCTCTCCAAGTTAGGGTTCCAGCCTCTTCCAGAATTCATACTTAAACAAGACACCTGGGGAGAACTGATGTATATTAGGCTACAGAGATCCAAATGGAATTCCTAAAGATGTTCTAGAAAAAGCACGGACTGTAACTTCTGTGGTCCGAGGATCAGAACCATAAGATGAAACAGTGACATGTGGCAGGCCGTACAACTTTGATGTTTTGAATAGTCCTGTAATAGGTCACCTTGGGAAAAGGATCATAAATGAAAATTGGTGAAACCAATTTTGATGAAACCTATGGTGTTGGAACAAGAACGTACGAGGTTACCTTAGTACGAAATTTCAGATATAGAGGAGCAGTAATTTCGGAGATATCACAGAAACAGTGATAGGAATTTCTGCAGAAGAAATTGGAAAACTAGGGATTCTTGTTCTGGGAGCTTCCCTCCACTGTTTTCAGAAAAGGAGTACATTGGACAGCTCCATTTGAAGAGATCTATATTTATATACAATCAGATCTGAAAGATTCCAAGTTTTGAAAATTATGGTTTCTCTGACAAACCTTAGATCAGCGAGCTTCGGAAGCGGGATGGACACCTCAAATCGGTAAGATCTAATATTTTGCTATTTGCATTTGAGGTTCTCATTTCAAAGTCATATATCACATCAGCTTGATGACAAGCTTGGTGAAGTTGACAACTTCCAAGCATGGAAGTATTTTATCTCTCTGAAAAAAATGAATTGGACACCTTCATGAGTAGATAGGTTCCAGTTCCAGAAGGAGATGAGGCTCAAAGACTTACACAAGAAGAACTTGATCAGGGCCAAGAAGATCATTGTTGATTCAATCACGGATCAACTTGTACCACAAGTGTCTTCCCTAAAGAGACCAAAGATGTTTGATTCCTTGATCAAGCTATTTGAATATAAGAACATAAATTAGAAGAAGTCTTTGAGAAAATAGTTGAAGAATGTGAAGATCCAGAATGCAGAACATCTTGAAGCGGTAGAAGAAGAATTGGAGAATGCAGAATTGGTGATAGCCACCTTGAATGGTCTCCCAGGATCATAGAATTCATTCATTCAAGGAATGTGTGCCATAAGGAAGTAATTACTTTCAACAGACTCTAAGAAGAGAAGATGAAGATGGAAGAAATTGAAGATCAAGCCCTCACCAGTCAAGTCAAAGAAGATACCTCAAGTGATGAGGAATGTGAAGAAATCAATTCTTAAAGAACCTATTATCCATCTTATCATTTGGATAAGAAATGATGATGTCATGAATGAATAATATGATGAAGTAGAAGGATCAAGAAGGAGTCTACCCACGAAACGAATAAAAGATAAGTATTCAATTGTCATTGCATGATATTGTTTTGTTATGCATTTGATTATATTTAGTTGATGTCTTATGCTTGATAGATTGTTTACATTAATATGCTTGTGACGGGTAAGTAGCTCATGGTGCCATATAGCTCTCCATTGCTACTTATCAAACCTCTTTGTTGACATATTGGATTAGTGCACAATCTCAATGATGGAAGACATCTAGAAAGTTTTCATAAGACATGGATGAATTTTGTATTGGCTAATATAATTTGTCATTATGCATATGTTTTATAGTTCTAACGATGTAACTGGTGCATTTGAATTGTAGGAAAGATCCTGTACAACCTCCTACAAGAAAAGAAGGATGAGACTTGTTCCAAAGAACAAGTGATGACAATTCAAGACTCACTCCAATAAACATGAATCTGAAGCTCCTAGGGTCAGAAACACCATGACTAAAGAAAGAGCTTTAGAGAGTAGTAGATCCACCTCGAAGGATGAATACCACCATGGTATGAGAGATAACTCAAGATGAAGAAAAGAATGCTACGAAAGAAGCTATGATCAAATAATAACAGTTGATCATGGGGAATGATGTATACGATATGATTTCGAGACATAAAGGGAAGTACGTAGCATCTTCCATATGGATATACAAGATCAAGTGTACAAAGCAAGGTTCATGATTTGCCTCTAAAAGAATAGACTATGACATGACATACTCTATTGACAAGTATATGTCAAGCATAGAACCACCTGTACAGAATGAAGAGGGAAGATGATACTCCACTTCAGGGGGAGTGACTACAGAAGATATCTGAGTTAGACATGGTATGACATGATGGACAACTTCCTGATGGATCTAGACTTTACCAAGAGTAAAGTGGGTTCCAGCCTTCAAGGTTGAATGAGGAAGACTAGAATATGCTGATGACCTGACAAGACGAACTCATGGAAGATGTTATGATGAAAGAGTACTAGAATAATGTATGGGATATAGTTACCAAACCACAAGGAAAGAGTATTGCATCCTCCAAATGGATATACAAAATAAACCATGCAATTGACAGAAGTATCAAGAAGTATAAAGCAAGATTTGTAGCTAGAGGTTTCTATCAGAAATAGGGAACTAATTGTGAAAAGACACTTACTCTAGGAAGCAAGGTACACTTCCTTCAGAACTATCATGGTAGTTTCTTCCATGATGAAGTAAAGACAAGCCTCCCTTAATGGTGTGATTGAGAAGGAGTTTTACATCGAATAGTCACAAGGATTTGAAGTTGAAGACAGATGGAATAAAGTATGCAAGTTGAAGAAGGCCCTGTATGGACTGAAGCAAGCTTCCAGAGCTTGGTATGGAAGAATAGATAGTTTCCTGATGAGCATGGGATTTGCCAAGAGTAAAGGCGATCACAACCTTTACCACAAGGTTGTAGAAGATGAACCTGTCATCTTGTTACTATATGTGGATGACTTATTCTTGGCAGGGAATGAGAAACAGATTATGGAAAGCAAGAAGAAACTAGCAGAATAATTTGAGATGAAAGACCTTGGGTTAATGCATTATTCCTAGGTTTGGAAGTATGGAAAAGTTCAGAAGGAATATTTCTCAACCAGGGAAAGTATGTGGTAGAGATATTAAAGAGATTCAATATGTTGGAATGCAAAGTCATGGCCACACCCATGGACTCCAACTTGAAGCTGTTAGCTGATGACTCATCAGAGTTAGTGGATGTTACTCATTACACACATATCATTGGGTCATTGATGTACTTAACAAACTCTAGACCAGACATTTCTTTTGCTGTGAACACCTTAAGTCAATATCTTGTTCAAACAAGACGGGTTCACCTAGTAGCTGCAAAGCATGTGATGAGATATCTGAAAGGGACTATAGACTTTGGTTTATACTATGATGGTAGCCATGAGTATAGATTGTATGGCTACACAGATGCAGATTGGGCTAGAAGTATCTCGGACAGGAAAAGCACATTAGGTAGATGCTTTTGTTTGGGGTCTGCTATGAGTTCAAGGTTTAGCAGGAAATAGTCCAGTGTTTCTCATAGCACAGCTGAAGCAAAATACATAGAAAATTGCTCTGCTAAGTTGTGATTCATATGGATTTAGAAGCTGATATCAGGTCTCTTTGACCTGAAGATGGATACTACAATGATTCTATTTGATAACCAGATTTGTGATAACAGAGAACCCTGTGTTTCAATTGTAACACATAGAAATCTGGTATTTCTACATACGAGATAAGATGCAGATGATTATGTTTTAGTATTTACATACTATAGATGCAGATGATGATGATTCCGTATTTCTGTACTGAAGATATAGATGATGATGCTTTTCAGTATTCACATACTTGAGATACAAATGGTGATAGTTCAGTATTCACATACTAAAGATGTAGATGATGATGGTGTGAATGATGATGTACTGATGAAGCCTCTGTCTCGGGTAAAGTTTGAACACTTTCGAGACAAGCTTGGTGTTGTTAAAAAATACCTTCCTCGAAAGGGGGAGTATTGATGTTGCAGTGGGATTGTATCATCCCTGGTCACTTGCCCTAAAGTGATCTGGAGACCTCGGTCCTCGAGAATGAAGAGGGATTGTATCATCCTGGGACATCTATCCAAAAGTGATCCGGTGACCTTGGTCCTCAAGAATGAAGAGGGATTGTATCATCTCGGGACATTTGTCCAAAAGTGATCCAGTGACCTTGGTCCTCGAGAATGAAGAGGGATTGTATCATCCTGGGACATCAGTCCAAAATAGATCTGGTGACTTCGGTCTTCGTGAATGTGGTGGGATTACATCATCCCTGAACTTTGGTTCAAAATGTATCCAGAGGTCTCGGCCCCCATGAAAGTGCTGGATTCCATCATCCCTGAACCTCGGTTCAAAATGTATCCAAAGGTCTTGGCCCCCGTGAAAGTGGTGGGATTGCATCATCCCTGAACCTCAGTTCAAAATGTATCCGGAGATCTCGGTCCCCGTGAATGTGGTAGGATTGTATCATCCTTGAACTTTGGTTCAGAATGGATCCGGTGAATTCGGTACTTGAGAACGTGTGTTGATCCCGCAATTCCAATAGGAAGGATTGTCTGAGTTCCACATATGTGTTGATCTCATAATTCCAAAAGGAAGGATCATTAGTAACTCCGTAAAGACCTAAATCCCATAATTCCAAAAGGAAGGATCATTGACTTGATCCCGTAATTCCAATAGGAAGGATTGTCTAAGTTCCACATATGTGTTGATCCTGTAATTCTGAAAGGAAGGATCGTTAGTAACTCCGTAAAGACCTAAATCCCGTAATTCCAAAAAAAAAGATCGTTGCTAGCTCCCTAAAGACTTGATCCCATAATTCCAACAGGAAGGATTGTCTAAGTTCCACAGATGTGTTGATCCTGTAATTCCAATAGGAAGGATTGTTTGAGTTCCACAAATGTGTTGATCCCGGAATTCCGAAAGGAAGGATCATTAGCAACTCTGTAAAGACCTAAATCCCGTAATTCCGAAAGGAAGGATTGTTAGTAGCTCCGTAAAGACTTGATCCCATAATTCCAAAAGGAAGAATCGTTTGAGCTCCACAGGTGTGTTGATCCTGTAATTTCGAAAGGAAGGATCGTTAGTAACTCTGTAAAGACCTAAATCCCGTAATTATGACAGGAAGGATCGTCTGAGTACCACAGACATGTTGATCCCGTAATTCTGAAAGGAAGGATCATGTTTATGTTTTTATCATGTTGATGTCTTGATGATGATGTTCTCTGATTGAAAGATCAGAATATGATGATGATGTTGTTGCTGATGATGATGATGTTCTCTGATCAAAAGATCAGAATATGATGATGATGATGTTTATTTGATCGAAAGATCAGAAGTTGTTGATGATGATGATTTTCTCTGATTGAAAGATTAGAATATGATGATGATGATGTTGCTGACGATGATGATATTCTCTGATCGAAAGATCAGAATATGATGATGATGATGTTTCTCTGATCGAAAGATCAAAAGTTGCTGATGATGATGTTCTCTTATTGAAAGATCAGAATATGATGATGATGATATTTTGATGCTGATATTTTGATGATGATGATGTTGATGTTTTGATGATGTTTTGACGATGTTTTCATGATGATGTTTTTGATCCAAAGATCAGAGTATGATGATGATGTTGTTACTGATCGAAAGGCCAAAATGTTGAAGATGATGTTTCTGATCGAAAGGTCAAAGTGCTGAAGATGATGTTACTGATCGAAAGGTCAAAGTGCTGAAGATGATGTTGCTGATAAAAAGGTAAAAGTGCTGAAGATGATGTTGCTGATAGAAAGGTCGAAGTGCTGAAGATGATGTTGCTGATCGAAAGGTCAAAGTGCTGAAGATGTTGCTGATCGAAGCAGTCAAAGTATTAATGATGATGAAGACTAAAGATTGAAGATGAAGACTACATAATGTTGAAAAGCTTCCAATGATTTATAGATGTGTTACCCTGATGATGCTGATGATGTCTTCTATCTCTCTCCTACTATTGTTGTTGTTGATGTTGTTGTAGAATACCCTTCTCATTAAGGGGGAGTGTTGAAATATTGTAACTTTGAAGAATATTCTATATGTATCCTTTTTGGTCCCCGATGGTCATATCGGGAGAACCACTTGTATTATCTTGTACCCCGATGCTTCTAATTGGAAGAACTAATAAGATTCATGAGGTTGTCTCCTCTAATTGTAAAGGTGGGTCATTAGCACCCCAGTGTGGTTACTTGATCCTACATGTATAACTTGAGTATACATGATTAACTCGAGCCTACATGTTGGATGAGTTAATTTAAGTGAACAAATGAATATAAATAGAGGTGTAGCTCTCCTCATTTGGAGTACACACTCTCACTTGTGTAGTGCATTAGTGGAGAAGAGAAGTAGCTGGAGAAGGAGGAGGATCAGGCTTTGATCTCCTTGCTGGTTTTATCTTCTATCTTTTTAGGACATCTATATTGAGGAAGCTTTTGCTGGGTTTTTCCCTTTAGGGTTTTCCCAGGATAAATATTTCTGTTCCTTTTGTATGGTTGTGCTTGTCTATATTTCAGTGATCCTATTTATATGATTTTGTTATGAAAATGAAATGAAATACTAATGTCTTAGTTAAGAATATGAAAATTATAACTTGCACTCTAACATGAAAATAATGATGTCTTTGTATCTCCATTGGAGATTATAACCTGCACTCTAACATGTTTTCCATGCCTCTAGTAGGAGTGATGTGATTTAGGGAACTCAATGGTTGCGCACACTTAGACCAATCTTATGGGATTTTGCTGAACCATGGATGCAATTTTTAGTTAATGGGAACAAACACAAATTAAATGGCTTCCAACCAGGTTATCTCAGCATCATCCATTCCCATCGCATGGAAAAGATCCTTAATACGAATTCACATGGTGTCATTTCTCAGCTCCATTTCATTCAGATGCAACATTCAGTAGTCTCAACTACTCCCTTGGATCTTTCATTCCGATCCACCTTTCAGATGCCTTATTTTTCCAAGCTCTTCACTCTTGAGCATGATGCTTACAAAAATGGACTTGGGGTTGTCCTCTTTCAAGATGAACATCCCATTTCCTTCACCGACAAATGAAATTCTATAAATAATATATCCACCTCTACATATGAGAAGGAGATGATGACTATTTTGCACATAGTATAGAAGTGGTGGCCATGCCTCTTGGAGAATCCTTTCGGCATCAAGACTGATCACAAGAGTTTGAAATATTTATTGGAACAATGGGTCTCATCCCCAACACAATACAAATGGGTTCTCAAACTCAGGGATTATGACTATAAGAAGGCTCAGGACAATTTTGTGGTGGATGTTCTTTTCCACACATTTGATGCCCATGATTCTCTTTCAGTTATTTCTATGCCTCTTCCAACTTGGTTACACTCTCTTCAGCAAGGCTATGCCAATGAATCCTCATTATCTTAAGTCATCCAACAGTTGGCCAGTAACCCTTCTGTGGTACCTTATTCCTCTTGGGATGGATTTTCTATGAGATATAAGGGTTTTCTGGTGCTTCCCTAGAGCACAGACCTTAAACATGCAGTCTTTTATGAACTCTAGGGTTCTCCATTAGCAGTGCACTCTGGGTTCATCAAAACATATGAGCTGGCATGCTGTAACTTCTTTTGGAAGGGGGTGCAACACGAAATTCAACATATCGTTGTCGAATGTGTCCGTTGTCAGCACCACAAGGGTGAAACTACACTCCATCCATATATCACCTCTTCAATCGCACAAATTTTCATGGCCCAGATATTCCTTCTTCATGGAATCCCTTATTCCATTGTCTCAGACCGCAACAAACCTTTCACAAGTCATTTTTTCCTGCCTGACACCAAACTGCATATGAGTTCAGTTTATCACCCACCCATAGAGGGTCCAGATAGAGTCATCAACAAATATTGCGAAAACTTTTTTCGTTGTTTCACCTCTAAAGAAAAACATCAGTGGGAACAGTGGCTCCCTCTCATTGAATGGTGGTACAATATTTCCTACCATACTGCATCTAAAATGACTCCATATGAAGCATTCTATGGTCACACACCTCCAGTACTCCTTCCATCCACCCCCAGCAGTTCACCAGTTCAAGAAATTAACATGGTTCTTCAAAACCGACATCACATTCTTCACCTCTTGTAGGGAAATATTCACATGACAAGAGCCCACATGAAACAATAGGCTGATCAACACCATTTTGAGCGCACTTTTCAAGTTGGTGATATGGTTTTTCTTCGTTTGCAATGTTACAAGCAATCCTCCATGAAAGACAAAGGGCATCAAACACTCGCTCCAAAGATATCTGGCCCATATCTAGCTCTTCAACATATTGGGTATGTTGCTTATAAATTGGCACTTCCTCCTTCTCGCATTCAGCCAGTGACCAGTGCCAACATCAACACACAAATTGTTTTACTAGAATGGGGAACTAAAGGATCCATCATTTCAAAGTTGGAGGCCATCCTTAATAAGCACACTTGTCAGCTTCTCTCTCAGTCCATCAAAAAGGTCTTCAATTCAGTGGCCCAACATGCAACCAGAGGATGATACATGGAAACCCCTCCTTTAGATTCAACAGTTGTTTCCACATCTGAAGCTTTGAGGACAAAGATTTTTCTGAGAGGGAGGGAATGTTAAGAACCTGTGTCAACCCCCCTCTTTATTTTGTTGGTATATTTTGTCAGACGCATATGCTTTGTAAGTCATCCAATTAGTCTGGTGTGTCATCCCACATTCATGGGGAGTAAGTAATAGTTGTTAAGTCGTCCAGTTAATAGGTTGCATTATCCCACATTCATATGGAGTAATAGTTGTTTAGATTAGACTTAGTATATAAGCATGTGCTGAGGCTATTGAAAGCACCGAAGAGTTATTTTGTATTGAGCTTGCTCAAAGGAGGTTTCCCCCTCGAAGTGGCCCGTGATCAATAAAATATCTTTTTTGCTCCAATATTGTTGCATTCTCATTATTTATTGTAGGAGGTTCTCCACAGTCCCATATATGCTTGAAGTTTCAACTTCTGCCACCGGAGGTGGGGAAGGGGAAACCTTCAGGATTTCAGACCCATGATGACCCATTGTGAGATCTCTGTGTGAATCAAAGTGATGACTAGTCCACCTAGAGTGTTTGGCTCTATCTCCCAAGGGAGGAGGATAAATAGAGGGAAAAATACCTACTAAACAACGAGAGTGATGGGGAGCCACACCCAGATCCACAATGAATCAACAAATAAAAAGACTTGATCTAACTACGCAACCCAAAGCATTCTAGCGTGCATAGAGCATACACCTAAGAAAAACTATAGCCAACAAGCACGAAAACCAAGGTTAGGATATATGAGATCCCAATTGAAGAAGGTATCTCTCTCCTAGGAGAGGCTTGAGACTCCCATACACAAAAAGTAGAGGTTCATAACCAATTATAGTGTACCTCAGCTTCAACACATATAAATACTATACTGTCCTACCCCTACCTAGCCAAGAAACCTATAAAATATCCTCTACAAAAACCCCCTCGATATCTAGGTAAGGAAAATAAGTTCACCTCAATATAACCAATGCTCAGGTGGACAGTTGCAGCAAGGATTGACCATATGGGCAGTGTAGCAAATCCTGAATCATGAAAGCACAAACGGATACCCTAGTGGTGCACCAATCGTACCTCAAAGGCCCCCAGATATGATTACAATCCTGGAAATATCTTCGGTTCTCACAAAAAGTGAGTAGGGGTCATCCCAATCACAATCGTGTGCATTGCCTCGTACTTAACTGCCATGTAAGAGGAGCATCCTGGGAAACACTAATTATACCAAGGGTTTCACACTCTCACCTGGACAGACACCTAATTTTTTTATTTAATGGTATTAGAGAATTAATGCACAATGAACTATTCCAAGACCTTAATACCTAATCTTGTTGATGCACCCTAAAATGAAAAGATTCTAATACATTTTATTAAGCATTAATTTTATTTGGCTATGATTACTCAAATGGAAATGATCGTGCAACTTATGAATTTATGACTCGGCAACAAAGTAAATATGCACACCTGACAAACAATTCGAAGTGAAATCTTATAGAATGAAAACCAGGGTATTCCACTAAATGAAATGCAAGATTTTTCCTTAAAATGTAAGTGCAATCATTCCTATATGAAAATTTGAGTATAATTCACCAAGCAAACCTAATGCAAGTATCATTCCCATACAAAATATAAGCAATGCATAACTATGCAAAAATAAAAAATAAAATTGTATTTTTGAATTAAATGAGATATGAAAGCAAAAAGATGACTCTACAACCCTCAAACTTTGCAACCACTCACAAATATTAGACAAGCAAAGCACCAAGGTAAAAGAGACCTAATGCACTAATCCAAAAACAAAAAGTAGAAAATGAATGACAAGAAGATTTCTAAAAATCAAACTAAAAGCAGTCTCTGGTCAGAAACAGAGGGTGTATATAGACTCCAAAATCATCCAAGAAGACTCACCAATCATCCAAACTCACCAAGCAGCACTTAATCCTCCCACTAAGGCTCAAAATAAAATCATATGCTATTGTTCTCAGTAAAGCAATGTACATACACAACTATTCAAGGAAAACCCGCGTGTATACGCAACTATCAAAGATAAACGTGCATATAGGAAGAAAAATAGGGAAAGTAGACAAGCTAAGACAAAATTTACTCCTTTAGGACCCTACTGGGAAAGCATGCCCCCAGACCTGACACAGAAATAGAGAAATCAGAGCAATTTAAGTACATTGAATACCAAAAAGCCCAAAGAGAAACAACTAGGAACCTCCGTAGTATGGTCGCAAATTTTGTTAGCGAGAGAAACTATCTATGGATTGGGGTGTACCACAACAGACAACTAGACACCAAAAATCAATCTTTCCCAATATGCAAGAGAAACCAAACATCTAACACTAAGGGATCTCGAATCATACCTTATTCTGGAAGGTTGAAGTAGATCTAAGTTGAGCTTTTTCCAATCCCACTTGCACTAACAATTTTCTCTCAACAACAACAAACAAGAGAAGCATGCTATATAATATGGTGTTAGATCTACTCTAGCATATATAATAAACAATGTATAAGAAATTAAACATATCCATGGATTCAATATTTAGATTCAAAGGAACATTATCAGATAGGAAAAGATATCTCTATTAATCAAACTAGAGATTACACAAGTGACAACCTATGTCGGCACGTCTACGAAATGGAGAAACCGAGTCCTCCACCTGGGACTCCACCACCTGAATCCTCCATCTCTCAATAGAAATCTCACAAGAAAATTAAATCTTAGGAAGAAAACAAAGTGCTCCAAAGGGACAAAGGGATGCATACTCAAGTATTTTCAAACTATGGAGGGTCAAATCCGAGTGATATCAAGGCATATGGAAGGCCAAGATTCAATATCTTTAGACTCATCCAAGGAAAAATCCAAAATTGTTTGGCTTTATGAACACATCCCAATGTACACGGGTTTGAGGTCAAAATTCACGTGTACATGCAAGTATGGGTTTAAAAGTTGCGTACAACAATAAACAGGGGTTTTTATGGATGAACTTGGAAACATCAAACTATAATATTAGTCCATGGTGTTTAAAGAGTCTAAAGAGGGATAGGGAAGGCTATAAATATGTGATCAACCATGTGTGGTAAAATCAGCTATAACACCGATGTAAAGCTCAAGAAGGAAAGAAAAAATCATGAAATACAATTACAACTTGACATATATAAGGGAGTCCCTATGGGGAAAATCCAGCATAAATTTTAAGAGGAGTATGAATCTCTTGCTCAAGGACATTGCAGGACTAAAAAGGGAGTCCCACAACCTAAAGGAGACTCAACATGGGTACCAATTGCAAAAAGGGATCTAAATATGGCACCCATGTGTAGGAAAGCTCTACCTTTCACACAATACCACTTCTAACAGGAGCATGAAGGTTGTATGATATCATGGAATGGGTTCATACCTAAGGTTAAAATTAAACAGTCATAAGGTCATGCAAAATACAGGTGGATGTGAAATCCTAACCTATATGGAAGTTCAGACATTATACCTATTATAGGAACAAACAGATCAAAGACTCGGTCAAAACATGCTCAAAACAGGCCCCTACAACACCATATTAGTCCAAATGGTCCAAAAAAGGTCCAAAACAAGTCAAAACTATAGAAAGTCGGTAAAAATTTCAAATTTTTTTCTATAAAATAGTGAAAAAATAAAATTTTCCATACCATTTGAAAATTTACCCACCATAGTGCATTTGAGACCAAAAAAAATAGAAGTTGATTCCAGGAGCATCGGTCCACAGAATCGCATCCCGTCTAGTTCAGGTAGAATCTCATGCCCTTCTCTTCCATTCACATGTTTTTATTTTTAAATTTGATGATCAATTTTTAATCTTGGGCCATCCCAAAGGCGGAGATTTTGGCCCACGCTGAAATCAGGTATTTTTCCGCGTTTTCGGCTGGGTATATGTGAAAAATACCATGATACCCATCTACATATGGAATTGTTTTGAAAACAATCACATATAGGGCTGTAAACAAGAAATTCAAAGGAAAATACTGATGGAACTTGAAAATTCTCGTGCAGGATGGTTCTATAATGGAGAGAGCATGAACATGGTGATGTTGAGGAGCTTATCGAAGCTGATCTAATGGCGCAACAAACATTAAGGGCTTGTAGATTATACAAGTTTTTGTGCCTTGGAAGCTTAAGGGAAAATCCAAGGCTACTCCAGCTGCTAGTGGATTACTAGGATCTTGACTCAGAGACATTTTAGTTAGACGGGATACCCCTCAGCCTCAAGGTTGAGGATATTTACTTTATCAGAGGATTGGCCCACATAGGGGAGGTGGTAAACCTACGGTCTCGAGGGATAGGGAGCAGGATCACTATAGATGAGTACATTTCCATGTATTATATCCCAGATACAGAGAAGGATGGGATTCAAATCCCAACAAAATCGATCTATAATATCGGGTTGAAGGCCATACTGTTGGCATTGGGAAGGATAGTAGGATTGACATCTCTCCACCAGGATTCAAGGCCTCTAATGTTCTATGTGGTGGAGTGTATGTGTCCTTCAATATATGACTGGAGTACCTGACTATTGAGTAACATGAAGCAACAGCTTACTGACTGCAAGATGGAGTAGGTGAGGAAATTCGTCTATTGAATCATCTTGAGTGCTTTCTTTTTTGAGCGTGTGTTGGATCTAAGCCTAAGAGTTCATATTTCCACACATGGAGTTTGAGATCCAGCTCAGATACATTGAGGAAATGTCATGCAGACTAGGAGGGGGGCAGGTGGCAAACCCATACCCAGTAAACCTTTTCCTCTGGTGGAGTAGATAGATCATTGCCATAGATGACTATCCCTATGCAGGGATCAACTTCTATGGAGACCCAGACATTCCCATACCACCAAGATCTACATATGGAGAGATAGGTAATGAATCTTGACTCAAAATTTGTTTTTTGAATTATTGTTTGTTTTGTGTTTTTTGAGATATGAAATAAAAAAGACATTTTTTTGGTGTGATGACATATAGTGATACTATGTCATGTACATGCAGATGTGGGACCATGATGACCAGATCGTTTCCCTCACCATCGACAAAGGGGAAGAGGAGATGAGATCATGTGTGTGGATGCGGGGAATACACTCCAAAGCATTCACATGAACTTTGTTCATTTGACACATAGAATTCCCATGGTGCAAGTCGAGGACCTTCCTAAGGCCATGCAACGCTAGGTGGTTGGAGTACCATGGGCATGGGTTCATTTATTTCTCTAGCTAGCTAGAGTCATAGTGTGCTACCATGATGAAGACCCCCCTCCCTACAATCTTATAATCTTGGGGTGTATTTTTTGTATGACTGTGTAGTATATCTTGGTGGCTTGGAAGCCCCATTTTTGTATACGACACTTATGTATAATGACACCATATTTTTAGAAATTATTTTAATGAAAATAACCTATCATGATCGGTTATTATTTTATTTACATGTGTAAATGTGTTTTCTGAGTGCTTCATGGTCTATGAAATAAATACCAATCTAGTACATAGTTAGCATATGAATCAGCAACTTGATTAAAATTTCTTGTAATATGGATGTACGTTATGTTCTCAAATTGTTGTTTAAGCAACCTGACACGTAAGAACCTTTGTAACAAATTTGGATCCCTAACATGACACAAGCCATTAAGGTGTTAAACCTTTAACTGTGAATCAAGATGCACCTGAAGAGAGTGAATACCATGTGAAATGGCATCACACAATAACTCAATAACAACACTATACTCTACGTCATTGTTCGATGAAGGCCATAGACAAACCCCTCCTAAAGACAACTCTTGACTCGTAGGAGTATAAATCACCCAAGCAGCCGAACCCAAGTTTGGAGTGTGGAGGCTAGCATCATTAGCAAATCCTACATAAACCAAAGACTCTCGACATCTTCCACAACAAAAAAAAGAAATTCAAAAAAATCAATCACCACAAGTAGACCAAAACTATGGTATGAAAATGTACAATAATATACAACAAATCAGCCTCAACTGAAAATCATTCATAGTACTTGTTCATATAGAGCCAATTTCTAGGCTCGAACAATGTTATTCCCCCATGATCGACTAGTTGAACAGGTCTAATGTCCGGATAAGTACTAATGCCACATTTGACCATGCGGGGGTCAATTCCTAATAGTTCCTCATACGACCAAGTGAACACATATTGAAAATATTTAAAAATATCGGTGTACTCTCTAATCTCATTAGGGGAACAATACGCCCCAATGTACACATTTTCAATCTTGTGAGGAAAGCAAGAAATATTGATAGGTATAGTTGATGACAAGTTAGCCATGTTCCCTTTGGTATACTTGCTAGGAGAGCCTAATAAGACCATGGGCCTACCAATTTTATCACTAAAGATAGCCTTAAATTCATCGCACTCAATATCATCAAGCTTAGGGGGGAAATAAGATCTATGATGCAACTCTCCCCAAGGTTTTTCTAACCCATACATAGCCTTGAGAATTGCCTCATCCGATGGAAATATGTCATCAAGGAAGTCCTATGCGTGATATGACAACACTGCTGAAGCAAGAAATGCATAAGGGTCCTCCTCCTCCATCCACAAAGAGGAAGGACTAGACTCTACAACAGAATCAAGATTATCTTGATAAGAAACCATTGCTGTAGAAAATGGCATGTATGTCTTGGTAGGTATAGAAACTTCACCCGAGGTACTCAGAGAAGGAATATTCCAAGGATAATCCATTGGTAAAGTGAGAAAATGAATCAAACTCAACGACATTGAAGCCTTACCAACACTAGAACCCATCATAAGAACTAGCACGACACAACTAAAAGTACCCATTAGAGAAGAATACACGCCCACCGAAACATTCTCATTTGTTAGTTGAGAATGATCGATAACTGGGATAGAATCTCCCGACGATGCTTTCAAACTAGAATTATCAAAGGATATTTGATCGATCATCACAACCTTCCCATACTAAGGAAAACAAACAACCAGAAAGAGTGACAATGAGACTTGTTACATATTGTAAATCCAATTCCTACCCAGTAAAATATTATAGTCAAGGAGAGCATCAACCACCTCGACCTCGATCATAACAGTATTCTCTCTCAATTGAACTTCAAGGGATAGAATTATGTCGTGTAGCTGAAACGATCTCCCATCAAATGCAATTAACATGTTTTCCAACTTAGACAACACAAGAGAACCCAACCCCTTCCAACATGACAAAGACATTACAAAATCCGCAACACCCTCATTAATCACTCTGTGCTTGATGGTGTTGTTTAAACACTCTACATGCAAAAAAAGAGACATATAGTAAGGCAAGCGAGGCTGGATTCCATGAGTTTCAAATTTTATCACCAAAGGAGAGCTTCCATTAGCCACCCTAACAACCAACAACAAGGATTTACTTTTTCGAGGATAATTTTGAAGAAAATCTAAAGAAGACATTACATAAGGAGTCTGACCAAAATCGTTGACGATAGAATAGTTCTAGGTGGCTTGAGCATTAGGATTGTTCCCTGAATGCTTCATGAATCCCTTAGGAATGCAAGGCGAATCTTCAGGCTTATCACTAGGCTTCTCAATATAGATATAGCTCTTATGTGGAGAAGGTTCTTTCCCAAGGTCAGGTTGCGACGTACCATATTATTTAGCATGGACCACAACGTTTGTGGAATTCACCATGTCAATGCAACCATGGTCACTAGCAGTGTCCGATGAGTTTGGAGTTCCACCAGAAGCACCAATAGGATCCATGATCTTCAAGTTCATATTCTGGTTTTGTGGTAAAGGATTTGTCAACACAACTAGGCTCTGTGCGATGAACTTCGAGGCATCATCCATCCAAGGGCACAAGTGAGTGAGGTGATAATACCCACACAACTTACAAGGAAATTTAACCTTACACTTAGGTTTATTATCCCCCCCATCATTATTATTGGTGTTCTTATCATTATTATTATTTTCATTCCTATTCCCACCCTTTCAATTATTTTTACATTTCTTTTTATTCCATCCAGGTTACTAGTTACCTTCCTGGTTCGACGATTGCACTAAAAGTACATCTGCCATTTGGGTAGGATGAGATGAAGTCATAGCTTGTCCTGAAATAGGATGGTTAATAGACAAATTATTAATTTGGTTTGTAACCGACCTTATGCATCCAACACTTCCAGAGCCAACAATTCCATCGGCATGTGGCCTAGTTTTAAACTTGGGATCGAAATTGGATCTATGTGCATTTGGTATGATTTCATACAAGATCCCATATTGAGCATAATCAAATCCAGATGTTGAGCTCTAAAGATAGCTTGTTCCTCATTTTTCACTCTGGATGTGGAAACATCCTTCACTATGTAAGGTAATCAATACTTGAGGAACCGTTCTAGAAGGAAATTTGGTGGTATAAAGGCCTTAATCAACCTATTCCATTTATGCCACTCTTGAATGTGATCAGATATATGCATGGCTTTGTCCTGCCAAAATTTTGATAAGAGTTCAGTATCGACATCGTAACGTATGGGTAGCTGAAAGGGATTGAGGAAGGTCATAGATAGGTCATTAAATGATGTATAAGCCCCCTCTGGGAAACTTTATGTATGAATTCACCATAGGACCCGTAAGAGTGCATTGCCTTAAATGAACTGAATCGTGATTCAAGGAGTTCAAAGAGCACCAAGGGTGGAACTTCATGACACGCTAACCAAGATCTTCACCAGCCTTACCTTCAAACTTTGGAATTTCCAAATGAAGCTTGGAGGGAACAATCAGCCATGATGGGTCATGAGACAGAGGATCATTTTTCAATATCGATAAGTTAGGTAAGTTCAATGCTGCAAGGAAAGGGAGCCTAGGCTGGGCCATTTGGTTCCATACTCCCTGATAAGGTTGGTTCACATAGGTTTGATTGCTATAGACACCATAACCTTAGCCAGTGGGATAGTAACCACCTCCCATTTGACCCATGTAGGGTTCTATGTTATAGTTTGGAGTACCTTGAGGTTGGGGTGCTACGAATCCATAGTTAGGAGACTGATAAGTGGGTTGATACCCAGACCCATCAGGTGTATAGTTTTGTCCATAAGACACTCCATATGATGGTCCATAAGTTGGTCCATAAGACTATCCATAAGATGGTCCATCAGATGGTACATACCTAGTGAAACATAAGGAGGCACATGGACTTTTGACACTACAGTGTGACCAGACGCGGGATGAACATGAATAATGGTAGAACTGTGGCCCAAAGGACTATGTGAGATAGGAGGAGGATGTGTTGTCAAAAATGCATTTGAAGGAACTGGTGTTGAAGACAATGGAATATGGGAAAGGATGTAACTTGTGCCCCCAATATTCACATGTATAGGATCATTCCCCCAAACAGGAATGACATTGCTAGGCCTAGGATGCATGTGTGAAGAAGCCCCCACTGTAAGGATGGAAGGTGTAATATGAATAGTGATACCAAATGTTTTCTCCTGGAAAAGAATGGAAGTGCCCCCACATGCAACACTAAGGTCAAAACCTGATCCAACATTCGGTGCTACACCGGCCTTAGGAAGGTCTGGAATGCCATAGCTTATTGTGCTAGTGCTAATGGGTGCATGGTGAGCTCATGTTTAGAACTACACGACCAATATTGGCGGTTAGTGTACATGTAGCCCAAGAATTATGAATGATCGTCTAGTGATGTCCCAGCCATAGAATGGTCGGACCCCATTGGAGTCCCATATGTTCTTGAAGGTTCAAACTCCCATACGTGAGGTAGAAGATCAAGAATATCTAGGATCTCAAGCTCATGGTCACTTATTGTGTGTGAATCAAAGTGAGATTTAGTCTACCTGGACTATCTCGTTCTCTATCCGAAAAGAGGAGGAGATGTAGAAGGTGGAATTCCTATTAAATGATGAGAACAGTGGAGTGCCACACCTGCGTCCATAATGAATCAACAAAAATAAAAGACTCAATCTAAATATGCCAACCCTAAGAAATCTAGCGTACACATAGCACACTCCTACGAAAACATGCAACCAAGAACAAGCAAACCAAGGGGAGGATATGTGATATCCTGAATGCAGTAGGTATGCATCACCTAGGAGAGGATTGAGACTCTAATAACTACAATAGGATGTTAATAACCAACTATAGTGGTCCTTATCTTCAACACGTAAATTGACTGTGCTGTCCGAACTGGTACCTAGCTAGGACACCTATATAATAACCTCTGCAAGTACCCCCTGCAATACCTAGGTAAGGAAAATAAGTTCACCCCAATATAATCAATGCTAAGGTGGATATTCATAGGAGAGATCGATTGTATGGGGAGGGTATAAAATCCCGAATCCTAAAATCATGAATGGTACCCCAAGGGTGCACCAATCGATACCTCATAGGCCCCCAGATACAAATATGATGCTGGAAATATCTTTGGCACTCATAGAAAGTGACTAGAGGTCATACCAATCACAATTGTGTACGCTGCCTCATGCTTAACTCCTGTGTAAGAGGAGTGTCCTGAGAGAGACTAATTATACCAAGGATTTCTCACTCTCAACTCGACAGACACTAATTGTTTATGTTTAGTATACTTGGATAATTGACTCACAATGAACTATTCCAAGACTCTAAATCCTAATCTTGTTGGTGAACCCTATAAAATAAAAATGTGTAGTTAATTTAATTTAATCGTTGATTTTAATGGTTGTAATTACTCAAAGGGAAATGGTTGTGCAACTAGTGATATGAAGACTCAACAGTGAAATAAAAGTGCACACCTAACAAATAATGCCAAGTGCAATCTTTGTAGAATGAAAAATAGGGTATGCCGCTACATGAGATGCAATTTTTTTCCTTCAAATAAGAATGCAATCATTTCTAAATGAAAACCTGACTATAATTCAATAAGAAAACCAAATGCAAGTACCATGCGAGTGCAAAAATACAAAAATGCATAATGATGCAAAAGCAAAATATTTTTTATTTTATTTTTAGAAATAAATAAGATATAAAAAGCACTGATAGACCCTACAAATATCAAACCCTAGATCCACTCACAAAAAGAAGCCAAGCAAGGCACCAAGATAAAAGAGACCTAATGCACTAATCCCAAAACAAAAAGGAAAAAATGAATGACAAGAACAAAACCTAATTAAAAATAAATAAAAAGGGGTCTCTGATAAAAAATAGAGGCTGTATGTAGACACAAACAATACCCAATAAGACTCAACAATCATAAAAAATCACCTAACAACACTCAATCTCCCAAATAAACCACGTGTATACACGATTGCAATGCAAATACTCGCGCAGAGGAAGAAAAATGAAGAAAAGGAGGGAAAACTGATAAGGCAAGACCAAATTACTCCTACGGGACAATACTGGAAAAATATACATCCAGACACGACACAGGAAAAAGAGAAATAAAGAGAAATTCAAGCACATTGTATACCCAATCCCCAAAGAAAAATAACTAGGAATCTCCCCGGCGGAGTGGCTAATCATTGTTATGGAGAGAAACTTCCTATGGATTGGGGGTACCAAAATAGACAGTATGACACAATAAATCAATATTTCCCAATACACAAGAGCAGTAAGCAAATTTAACACTAGGGGATATAGAACCGTACCTTGCTCCGAACGGTGGAAGTAGATCCCCGTTGAGATTTTCCAATGCAATTGCAATTATAATTTGCTCTCAACAATAGCGAACAAAGAAAGCATGATATATATAAATGTGTCAACAATAATCTAGAATATATAATCAATCATGTATAAGTAATCAAATACATCCATGGATTCAATATTCATATTCAAACTACACATGAATTGGACAAGAAAAGATATTTCTATTAATAAATCATAGATACAATAGTGGCAAACTCTATTGCAACTTCTGCGAACTAGAGAAACCGAGTCCTCCACCTGGGCATCCACCACTTCAATCCCCCATCTCTTGATATCAAGCTCACAAAGAAAAGGAAAGCTTGGGAAGAGGACTATGTGCTCCAAGGGACAAAGGGATGCAGACTCAAGTATATGCAAAGTTGAGGCAACAATGGATTTTAGTTTCCTTACTATTGAATTTCTCTTACTTCAATGTATCCAAGGGGTTCCTTATATAGCACTCTAAAGAGGTAATGGAAGGTCAAATCTGAGTGTTCTCAAGGAATTTGGAAGGCCAAGAGTTAAGTTATTCAGACTTTGAATGAGGAAAACTCCAAAAGTATTTGTCATTTTACACATTTCCTGATGTATGTGGATTTGAGGTTAAAAGCTACGTATACACATGGATATTTAATTAAAATTCATTTATATGTATAAACAGGAAATTTTTGGAGATGATCTTGGAACATCAAAGCATAATATAAGTCCATGGGTTCGAAGGAGTCTGCAGAGGGACAGGGAAGGACATAAATGTGTGATCTACCTGGTGTGGTAAAATTAGTTATAACAATGTGTGTCATGTGTGTATTTTTGTGCTTAGAATTACAATATATCACTTCCACCAAAAAATATGTAAGATTTGACTTGGGAATGATCATGAAACTAATCGTTTGGCACCAATGTTTCCCCTTGATAAACTTAACCGAGACACCATTTCCCATCCACCAGTATCCCAGTGGTGATGTGTCATCAACATCCCAACTAAGGACCACTCTATTACCCCGATTGATTTTCTCCCTTAGGAAACTTCCACCATTATCGACACCCATTATGTCAATCGCCCCCACAAGTCTGAGGAATTTGTACCCCATAAAAATAAGCTTCATGAATCCAACTATTCTATAGATTTGCATTTACCTCCTACCTTAAGTAGTGCCACACCAAAAAAATCTCTCGAAACCATTCACGGAGAATATTTCACCATGGCCTACTGTTGATTCTCAAAACCAGTTCTTCTCTAAGACACATGAGAAGTTTGTCGAATCTGAACTGCAGTATTTAAAAAATACACTAGATGAATCATCCATTCGAAAATAAATATAAATATTTACTCCAGAAATTAATCAGAGGTGGTCGTACAATTTTTTCAGAGTGGTTCGTAACTTGGATTTCTTTGTTTTTTCTGGTCATTGTTATTTCTTGGAGTGTTATCGTTATTATCTTGTGCAACAATGTTTGTTTGATAGACTGCATGGCAGTTATGTCGATTCTTGAAGTTTAGGTGACATTCAGCTATTGCATGGCTTTTGAACTCACATATTGCACACTAGGAATCTTTTTAATTCTTCATATTGAACGGACACTCTTTTGTTGTGTGTAGACCATGCTCTTGGAAGATGTCTCAAAAGCATGTTTTTTAATAAATCATACATATTGTTGACTAATATCTTGTCGGAAATTATCTTTGGTGTGTCTGTACCTTGAGCATTTTGTACATCAAATGTCTTGGCCCTTCAAGTTTAGGTCTCATAGCAATTTCTACATTATCTCTAGTTTCTCTTTGAGATGACTATCGACAGGGTGCACCAGGTCATCCTTGTCCATTCTGACTTGTAATGCCTTCATAAGTGCATATTCATGGGTATTAAATGTGTCCATTATAATGTGCATTTGGATATTCTGTAAAATACTTGCAACAAACCATTGGATTACTAATTGCTCGTCCATATTATAAGCGAACTGGCTGAGTAGGTATTTCAGTCTTTTTTCATACTTCCAGAGAGTCTCTGTTGGTTTGTAGACTATCGATTTTAATTTTATTGCACCCAGATGCTTCACATCTAGAGTATTGAAGAATGATAGAAATTGATGCTTAATTTCTTATTTCATGGAATTCGGTGTTTTTTTGGTACATGTCATCTACCATGTAAGTTCCTTCTTTAGTAGAGAACCATCAAAATGCACCATCCGTCGATCCTTATTTGTAACAGCATTCACTTCCCAAATCGACTCACAGACAAACCAATGTCATATGAGATCTTCATCGCCCTCATACAGGCAGATGTGTGCATAGGCATGCACCATGTCTTTGACCTTAGTGTCTCCTCCAAGAAGCAGATGGGGTTGTGGTGGTGGTGTTGGGTTACTTCCTATAACTCTATTTTGTTCATAGCTATATTTAACAAACTTTCATTTCCATTGGAGGTCTTGTTTGTTGTTTCTAGTTTGCTTCTAATAAGTTGTCGATTTATATCGACGCTTTTTGTCGATACCCAAGTAAGCTATTGTGGCTGGGGTATCCTTTCTTGTGGATCTAACTGATCTGTTGTTTTATCCAAAGCTTTCATTGGATGGGAGGTTTCTCCTTCATGTTCTGGGTAGAGTAGGTGAGTACTTTGGTTGGATGAAATGTGATGAAAGGTGACCCAATTTCCTTCCTGAGGTCACTGGATTACCATAAGGTCAACTTCCTTTCCTTCAACGTCTAGTCAGCTCCATACACCTAACTCGCCATCTTGGATTCCCAAATATTCTTGAACAATATCTTGTACTTAGGCATTCAAGTTTGAAATTAACAAAGAATGAGGTATAATGCTTTGGGGTATATCAGTTCGGAGAGCTTCACCATGCTCTATCCACAAATTTTCTTCCATCAGTGACACTCCTTCATCAACGCCCTCTTCTTGTTGGTCATGACCAAACTATGATAGATTCTCTTATTTCTCTATCACCCTATTCAACATTCTCCTCAAGAGCACAATATCCTGCTCTCTATTCTCTTCCCTTCTTTTCCCTCTCTTTTCTCATTCTATTTTTTGAATATCCAAAGTGCCTTTGTGGATTACTATTTGTATTATCTCCTTTTTGGTTTGACTTTTCATTGTTGGCAGTGTTGTCCTTCCAAGTTGACTAGAATTCCTCTACTCTACTCCAAAAAATGACTAGCTACCACCCCATATTCGACATGAATTCTTTAGTAAGCTTAGGTGAAACTGTTTATTTTCTTAGAAAATACTCCCACTCTCTTTCTGCAACAATTTTTTCCCATGCTTTTTGCTTTTCCACCCAGTTTGCATTAGATGGCGGTTCTATTAGTAACGAACGAGGTTCGACAACATGAACAAAAGGTTTAGTAATGAACAAAGAAACTATTCAATGAAGTCGTTATAGAATCTCCCTTGGATGCTTTTAACAGATGCCCTTTCTTCCACAGGAAGTTCTTCACAAAATTCATCTGTGATTCTTTCGAGGCAAAAGATATGAGCACTGGTATGATAATAATCCCCATGGTGGATATGCAAGTTGAGGCCAATTCTTTGGGAATCAAGAAAACAAACCATGATGACGAATCTAGTGCTACACATGCTTGAACGAAGGACATCAACACGTTGAGTGTCCATATAAAGACTGAACCGACCTAAAGTTTTGTACTAGTTGTGGTGTTGGTGATCATTCTTCAAGGGATTGTCCCACCATTCTAGAAAAAAAATAATAAAAATAAGAATGTTAATGTTTTGTCAACTGTCGAAAAATATGATGTTATTCGCACTAAAAACATGCAAATTGTTACTAGGAAAGGAAATAAAATTGGCAATGACAATCCTCAAATAAGAAAAATAAAGAAAAAATATGATTATCCTAATCCTGTAATACAAAAGCAACTATATAATGATGTATCCGACATATTTCAAGAATTAGCAACACAGGAAACAAATAATGATACCCAACAGAAGATGGTTCAAGAACTAATTGATTTAATGCATAAAGATAATTCCACTACACAATTTATTGACTTGTTATACAATCTCAAAAATAAATCAAGCACTAACAAACAAGCTAAAAGCATTTGTAGTTTAAATCAAAAGGATAAAAGTGACATTGACCCACTTGTCAACTTATAAATTGAAGGTTACGATGTCCGACAAGTCGTTCTCGAATTCGGATATCAGGTAAACATTATGACAAGAGATGCATGGGAACAATTAGACAAACCCTGAATAAGCAGAAAAGGAATATATTTAAAATTATCCGATCAGGGACTAATTGAACCCATTGTGGTATGGAGGAATGTCAACACAATCATAAAAGGCATTATCACAAAATTCTATTTTTAAATCATTAACTCTAAGGAAGGATCCAATTCCTTCCCAGCTCTAGCATGCCAACCATGTGGCCAAAAAATGAAAGCATCCATCTTGCTCGATAAAGAGAGAATAAAGTTGAAAGGAAATGGAAAAAAATAATTGTTCATATTCATCCTTCACAAGGTGAACCATGGACATAATACATAGATGAAGTTGATGTTCGACAATTATATCAAATACACAACAATGAATATTATGCCTTACCAAATATATATGGAGAACTTCATTTAGGAAACCCATATTTTNAAAATGGGCCTCCTAAAATGAACTAATAAAATAATATTTATTAATTTTGGAGGAAGAAAAGAAAAAAACTACTTTTTTGTTTGTATTTTTGACATATCTACCTATGTTTTTACTCAAATTTCGATCGGGAGAGCTCATTGGATGCAAAATTAAATTCCACATCCAACGAGTACCCACTCGGCATACTTTTGACGGATCCCGCTACCCCAAAAATAAGAAATACCTGAAAAAATAGAATGATGATGTCATCATTTCATTTTTTCAGGTATTTCTTGTTTTTGGGGTAGCAGGGTCTGTCAAAAGTATGCCGAGTGGGTACTCTCCTGATTGAAATTTGAGTAAAAACACAAAGAGATATGTCAAAAATACAAACAAAAAAAGTAATTTTTTTATGATACCTATCCCCAAATTTATATTAAAAAAGTGTTTAAGATTCAAATTTAAAGCAATTTCATTGGCTAACACATGATGACATGGAATTTGAATAAAAGTTAAAAGGCCCATTTTGAGTTGAAATTTCCTCTAATGGGTTGGGTACAACTCAGACGCAAAACTATATGACTAGGAAATGGAAAATTACAAACTTCAAGCAAGGGAGTGTTGGACCATTTAGGCCATTCTAAAAAAGAAGACACGATAATGTTTTTTTTTGTCGATAATACCAAAAATATTTGAAAGGAAAGTTAGGGAATACCCTTCCTTAGTGCTAATCAAAACATAAAAAATATAGTCACTTCATTATAAAGATAGGGAATCACCAGTCCTTCATATTGAACAAGTATCCAACAACATAGGTGAACATAATTGACTTCAAATCCTTGTTGAAACATTTATAGGTCAAGTTTCTCGATGGTGGAATACTCACAAATCAAGGCTACAATCAATTTCAACAGCTTTAACATTACTTCGTGTAAAGATTGGAGGGAAGAAGATAACAAATTAGACACAAATACCACTCTTCACACAAGGTCAAGACCCCCAAAACACATAAGTATATGTGGAAAAGAGTGGAAAAAACATGGTTATAAAGATGACAAACTATGGTCGCACCAATTTCCATCAACATTAGAAGATCTACCAAATAAGTGGTACAAGATGGAGGAAGCATGAGGTGAGACATTCTTATGGAATGAAGTTAAAGAAAATTTCACTAAGGACTTTAGGTTTATCTTAGAATATGAAAAACTAGTCAAAGCTACAAAACAGATAGAAACATTCCTAAAATAGACTGTTAATAATAATTTGACAGAAACTCGTAGCCGACCGAAAGCATTATGTCATAATATTTAGTTGAATAAAGTAGCTTAGTTGACAAGGCTTCGAATAGAAACCAAGAATGCAAAGGGTAAAATATTTTGATGGAAACTCGATCATCCAGCGACAATGATACCAATTAGAACAATAATAAAAGTTGAATCAATAAAAAAAGAATACCCTGAACGGATGACAACAAAAGACTTTCGAGCACCATTTCCCAATATAAAGAAGGAAGTCGACAAATTAACGAAAGCAAGGCGCCAGAATGGATGGACGCAAAAGTAAAAACAAAAGAAGCCGACATTTCTAATGATGATAAACCAAAAATGGCAAGAATTGGAGATTACTGGAATGAGGAGCAGACAGCAGAAATAGTTAACCTACTGAAAGAATTTCAGGATGTCTTAGCACAAGATTATGAATGCCTTAAAAGTTTAGTTCAAGAAATGGGTTAAATGAAGATCGATATTAAACCCGATGCAAGACTTGTAAATAAATGACCTTACAAACTTTCTCATAAATATAAAGAAATAGTGAAAAAAAGATCGAAAATATATTAGCGGTTGATATTATCTACCCAGGAAGAAGCTTGAACCAACAAGATTGAGAATCTGTGTAGATTTTTGTGAGCTAAACAAAGTCACCCTAACAGACCCATTCTCAACTCCTTTTGAAGATTAAATTCTTAATGAAGTCACAGGGCATGGATTCTATTCATTTACATATGTTTTCTTAGGGTATAAGCAAGTATCGATTGCCAAAGAAGATCAAAAGAAAACTAAATTCGTGTGTGAATTTGGTTCATTTGCTTACAAAGTTATGTTCATTGGACTGAAAACATCCCAACTATATTCTCAAGAGTAGTGGTTAAAGAATTCCAGGAATGCATCTACAAAATAATGGATGTATATTTTGACAACTAAACAATCTACTCTATGCTAAAACATCACTGGAAATGGCTAAGGCTAATGCTAGAAAGATGTCGACAAATTGAACTATCACTTAATATAAATAAATGTATCTTTCTAACTCCTATAGGAATATTAATAGGGCATATTTGTATGCAAAGAAGGCATCAAAGTTGATTTCACAAAAAATAAAAATCATTCTCAACCTAAAACCCCCAGTTAACCCATAACAAATTAGAGTTTTATTGGTGCATAAAGGCTACTATAGGAAATTTATTCGTTGTTATTCTGACATGACATATCCTTTAAAAGATATATAAAAATAAAATGAGGAATATAAATGCAGAGTGTGATGTATCATTCGGCACCTTAAAAATAAAACTAGTCGAAGCACTTATTCTCTGATTTCCAAACTAGTCAGAAAAAATCCATGTACATATTGATGCATCTGCTATAGCAATGAGTGAAATATTAACACAACCAAGAGATGATAGAATGGATTATCCAATCATATACAGTAGCACAAAATTAAACAAATACAAATGAAATTACTCCATGACAGAAAGGGAAGCACTAGGAATGGTCTTTTAACTTCAAAATTATAGACATTATCTGTTAGACAACCCTTTTATATTTTACACCGATCACCAAGCATTGAAATATCTGGTAAATAAGCCTCTAGATCATGGAATAGTTTGAGTTTGAAGTTATAGTTCAATTGGGAAGGATAAGTGTCAGGCCCGACCACTTGTTGAGAATCAACATGGGGGAGGAGCTGGCAAGAGTCAAAGATGACCTAGTAGATACACATTTGTTTAGAATAGAATTTGTACCTTCCAACTAGAATAAATCGCTGAATTCTTAGAAAATGGACAAGCACTAGAAGGAATAAGCAATAAAAAGAAAAAAAAATAGCAATGAAAGTTGCACCATATAGCATAATAAGCAGGCTCCTCTATAAACTCGGGTTAGATGAGGTACTCCATCAATGCATCCTAGAACATGAGAGAGAAATCATAATTCACGAATCATATATGGCCCAATTGGAGGAAATTTCTATTCTGACACGACTGCTAAGAAAATAAAATAGTCGGGTTTATGGTGGCTGACATTATACCAAGATTGTCAAAAAAATTGTTAGTAAATGTGACCATTGTCAATGATTAGGTCGACCCCTATGAAGCATTGATCCCTTAATATCGATAAATCTAAGTTTAACATTTGAAATTTGGGAGATCCACTTTATAGGACCATTCCCAGTACCTACTAGAAGGTCAGTAGCGTGCTATATTATAATAGCAGTCGAATACGTTACTAAGTGGGTAGAGGAAGAACCTATAGAAACATGTTCTAGTGAAGTAGCCACAAAATTTATATACAAAAATATTATTACCAAGTTTGGGTGTCCATTCACTTTAATCAATGATCAAGGGTCACACTTTATTAAAAAAAACTATTGTAGCTTTAAGATAATAGTTCAAAATTGAACATAGAAGGAGAACAACTTACCATCCTCAATCTAATGGTGCAGTTGAAGCATTCAACAAAAAATTGACATGAGGCTTTACCAAAATATGCAATACAGACAAACATGACTAGGATGAGAATTTTTTTTTTGTCCTATGGACATACAGAACAACATATAAATGATATGTGTACCAGACACCATTTAGAATTGTTTATGGCCAAGAAGCAGTCATTCCCCTACATTATCGACAACAAACACCAATAATTGTTGACATCTTACATATTAATTTCCAAGAGTCTAAGAAAGAGAGACTAATGTAACTATCCAACCTATAGGAACATCGACTAATTTCTATACAACAACAAGAGATCCAAAAGAAAAAACAGAAAGCGTGGCATGATTAAAATATAAAAAACAAGAAATTGTTGATTGGAGACCTTGCGTTGTTGTATAACAGTCCAGTAAAAGGTAAGATGAAAAAATGCATACATAGTGGATGGGACCTTATATAGTCAAAGAAATTAATTCCAACATACCAGTTCGACTAAGAACATTGCAAGGAGAGTTATTTCAGAAAATGTTTAATGGTGCCCGACTAAAGCGGTACAAAGACTGAAAAATATATTTGAAAAAAAAATAACGGTTTAATAACTTTTAATAAAAATTAAAACAATCTATAAAAACCTAAACTCAACAAAAGAAACAATCCAGCAAAATCAAAATGACAAGGACTTCGATAAACTGTCAAGAGGGAGGTAGAAGAATACCATTTGAAAGAAATAGCCATCGACAACATAACCATCGACACGATGAATACTTCCCATTTCACTGACGTTTTCATAATAATAATCCATATCGATGAAAATAAGGCCCAACGCTCCAATCAACTCATCATGATCACCAACAAAAGGAGCACCAAAAACAATGCACATTAACAGAACCCTCGACAGAGCATCCTTCACAGTCAAATCTGCCATTGAAATATTCATCGACTAGATCACTTCCCACTCCACCTATAAATACCACATTAGATGAATACTTCACATCATTCTATGAAGAACTAGAAATATAGAGCTATCATAATCCTGATACCAGTATACCTGTGTAAGAATCAGAGCAATTTACCAACAAAATGACAACAAAAAAAACAAGATATGGAACAAATAAAATGAAGGAGATAGAAACAACAACAACCCCATTAGTATAGAGGCTAGAGAAAATTCGTAAATAAAAGTTTCAAGAATAATCATGGTCAATATTATGGAAAGAGATAAAAAATTGGGCATACAAAAACAATAAAATGATGACAGAATCTCAAAATGTGAATGCCATCACCATTATGAGTTATGTAAATGCACCGCTCATCGAAATCTTTGGGGGACAAAATAAATTCTAGAAAAATTCATTGTTAGTCGGCAACACAATGGGAAAATATACTTTGACAAACCTATCGAGGTATCCGATGATGTCATATAAAGACTTACTAGAATTTCAAACAAGGGTGAACCGGTTCCTATAGGATCAAACGTACAATTGGTCAAAAAACTAATAGGCACTCCAACCAAGAGGATTTCTAAAGGACTGGTAATATCCCAGATTCAATACACTATAACCAAGATAGTAGAAAATATTGTCTCTATATGACTAAAAACTACAGGGCATAGATGTGATTTAAGGCTCGACATGATGGAATTCGTCGACAATGTAGGGTAAATAGGGAAAAATTACCACTGGGTGCAATACCTAGCTAATATTCTCAATAATATTTATATAAAATGTCAGGAGGAAGGAGAAAAAATTTGATTCCCATTTATGATCATATGGATTGCAATGTACTATATACGACCTATCAAAAACCCACAATTCCTTGAGCCGAAAAAATTTGGTATGTGGAATTTCAAGCCATTTTAAATGGCGCGGAACTATCAGGAACTACTGGAGGCCAAGATATTGATAGACACTTGGTTCCAGAATCTGAAAATAAAAAAAAAATAGATGGAGGGTACCACAAAATATCTGAAGAAATCTGTCGCCGATAGTGCACATCCATTTGGAGATGGACCACATGACAAACTGGTTCATGCAGGGAGCCATAGGAAAGGTTGAGACTCTCGATTATTATCCATCAGTCTATAATATCTTCAGATAAATTGCTTGACAATATAACACAAAGATAACCATACCAACATCTACAAAGAAGATTAATCAGCTAATTGTCGAGCCTCTGACTGACCAAGAAAAAGAGGAGGACTATGAGTTTTGTCTTCATTGCAGCACTTTTACCTTGCAGGACACCCCGATAGAGGAAGTAAACAATGTTCATGTAGCTATAGTACCATCGCCGCAACCACAAATTGAACCAACACAACACAAGGAGGAGGTAGAACAAACATATGAGGAAACTCATTCTGACAACTTACCACCATAGTATGCTATGACAAGATAGAACATCTGTCAACTAGTTGTGGAAATATCTAAATCCTGAAATAATTAAAGAACTATGGTTAAAGGAAAAGGGAAACATAGAATTATTCTTTTATAATAATATGATAATGAGGATGAGCTACACGCTAGAGTTGTTGAAATATTAGAGGATATTCTAAGAGTAAGATATATGTTGAATACCAGTTCAAAATATTCATTGAAGAAGAAGCAAAGCAACCAAGAGAAAAGAAGGTAATAATCATCACCCCTCATGACGTTGAGTCTGTTTATCTAACCACCACTCCACCACTTCCTTCACAAACCCATATCGTCCAATAATAATTACAAGTCATGAAATATGTTAACCCAACAATCCCATACATGTAAGCATTATCTGAAAGACTCCACACAAATTTGATAAATATACTGACCTTCAAGAGTTTATCAACCAACTTCCCAACCTTTTCCCCTCTGTTAAAAAACTAAATATAACAAAACTAGTTTTCGAGTCAAGCCCCTCACGACAGATTCTTGCAATTCCCCAACCCCATGACCAATGATAAAGTTTTGTAACAAAACCATAGATTGTGGGAGTCATTAAATCCACATTTCAAAGAAATCCTGACAAAATTTTTGAAGTTGTGGCAGCACACTTCTAATCATTCATACCATCTACTGAAAATCCCCTACTTCCAATTAATGAATAAGATGAAGAATCCATCTAAGATGAAATTGTCACAAATGACCAAGTTAAAGTATTAGCAATAAATCAAGAAATGGTCGACCTTATAGAATCTGTCGAACCCAAAAAAATTATTGATTCATCACCAGTGCTCGAAAAGCCTATACCGACATATTCTATGCCAAACCTTCCATCAACTTTAGAACGACTACCCTTGCCTACACCACCTTCAACCACAATCCCATCCTCCACACCACCTTCACCACCATCTACTATCCCTCTCCCCAAAACACAGTTAGTAAACACTGACTTACTCAGTAGTACCACATAACAACCATAGACCGTTCCATCACCAATGAAAGAAGCTCAAGCACAGAATATAGAGAAAGAGTAGTGAAGAAGAAACCAAATAAAAGAAAAAAAGAAAAAGAGAAATAATAGCAAACACAATTGACACAACAATAAGTAGCATCGGTCATCCACCTGGCTTAGCTAGGGTTGACCACCACGGTGAATACACATAATATCAGAGATGAAGAGTTGGAATGACTGATGGAGACCCTCAATAAAGAATCTATATTAAGAAAAGAAAGATGTAAGGTACATATTGAAAAAATAAAAAAATAACAAATTGAATTCTTAAGGAAATGCAGGGATTTGGCACAACAAGCCCTTCTAACCAAAAGAAGCTGACACTGACAGACTGTTGGAAAAAGAATACCAACTATTTGAAAGTGTTGTGTCTAGCTTTTAGGCACAATTATAGGAAAATAAGGATGAACATGTAGAAGAGACCTCTGTTCTATTGATGAATCAATATACAACTTTTTCAGAAGCCCATAAAGTATTAAAAGAACATTATTAGGAATCTACTATCACAGAGGAAGTCCTAAGAAATTGGTTTACCTATTATGGCCAAGTATTTCAATAGGTCTGGGAGATTCATGAGCACATCAAGACATTGCAGAGACAATGGTTAATCCAAAAATCAATGGAAAAAATAGTTCAGGACCAACTGATATTAGAAATGAAAAAGATGGAAAAATTATAAAAACAAGCACACCAATGGATAAGCTAGGCCAACTCAAGTCTCGACAAACTCAACAAGAGTTGTCCACACATGAAGAGACTACTTGACAATGCAAATGAGAGAGCACAATTTTTAGGCCCCGATATGAGAAATATTGTTGACTTGTCGATACAACAAAATATGTCGAACTTGTCGAGCCTCACAATTTTGACCATAGATATCCAGAAACTACTCCGCAATTGGGAAGAATTCCAATACCAGTTAGTAGTTACAATAGAATCCATTGCGGATATTTGCATACATAAGCGACCGTCGATGAGGAAACATAGGCCATGATGAAACACTATATAAAACTACTCAGGACATGAATTTTTAGCATCTCCTTGTTTCTTGGGGACGAAGAAAGATTTTGTTCTTGGGGGAGATGTTGGAGGAGTTAGTTAGTTTAGCCGACTCGAATCATTAGTTGACTAATTAGAGATTAGTTCGACCTCATACATCGTGTCAGTTGTTTGAACCAACAAGTATTTATTATAACTATTTTCTAAATGTATATATAGGTTTTTGAGGAACATAGATACTTGGTTCAGGTTATTGTATGAACCCACATGTGTATTGAGTAATATAATCTGTTATTCTATCCACCATTCTTGTATCTTGCCTATTTTTTGTTTATATGATTCTTTATGTGTATTATCGGTAACCTTTCAATTTGATTGATTACAACACCTAGTGATACCTCCATGGGTAGTTAACCCATCTATAAATTTTCTTCATATCCCCACCTCTTCCAAGTCAACAAAGGGGCTCCATCCATCTAATTCACCTACTCCATTCAGTTAATGATACATGAAAATTCTACATGGCATTGATTCATGGGGAACCCATCTTCATGTTTGCAAACATACCCCTCACTTCATCTTAGAAAATATTCCCCAACTTACTCAAAACCATGGGAACCCCACCCATCATAAAATTGACTCCTCGATTCACTGAAAAGCATGGGAGTCCCACCCATCATCAAATTGGTCCCCCAACACACCCAAAATCGTGGGGACTCCACCAATTAATATTTATGTACAAATTATTTCCAACTTCATATCCCTATAGGAACTGATCATTCTTTCTGAAAAAATCCCCTGGTCACCTCTGATTGATGACGTGAAAGTATCCTAGTACATCATATTCATGACTTTTTTAGTCCTCACTCTCTCAAGTATTATGTATCTGCTAAATCCTCCATTTGTATTATGCCTCCCTTCGTCACATCCTCACATGAAGTATGATACACTTAGTGCTTCCCTCCCAATTTACCATCAATCAAAGTATGAGCCCCACGCTTATCAATTATTATTGTATTAGGTCAATAAATTATAGCTTTTTACAACATGATCTTGGTTCATTCAATAAGACCCCCATCTTGTAACGATTCTTCAACTCTCATTGACTACAAAACCTCATACTCTAAGAGTTGAAGAAGTAGTTGTAATACATTGGGATTCCTTTAAATAACTATAATGGATTACCTTGGACTAAGTAAGGGAATTAATTAGTGCTACTTAACATAGTATTATTTCCTATGCTCGATGAAAATATATTTACTCACATTAGGAGGAGTCATATGTTTTGAAGCTACCAAAGTTCATGTTTGAAAACAAAATTTGTAGCAGATATGGTACAGTATAGTGTCCATCAATTAACACTCATTCCAAAGCCCCACCCCTATGGGTTTATTCAAATTCTGATCAGTTTTTCTTTTTTAGCATCGGTTACACCAATTCCAAGTTCATGTACTTATTCATGGTTTGAGGTCACCCTTATCCATGCCCATAATAGTTTATGAGAGATACCTCAATCTCTTGATTTTGTAACCATATTGGACTCTTTTCATGAGAATGGGGATTCCCACCTCATTTATTTAAATACAACACATTATAAAAACCCCCCCTTGGGAAGGTCACTTTTGTCCACATAGTTTGAAGAACCAAACGAGAAATAAAAGAAGAAACAATGATGCAGTATCGACTCTACAATACCCTCTGAACCTCATACATCTAGGGGCATCTGTTATCATGAAAAAGTTACACACCTACGACAATTTCAAAATTTACATGGTAAAGTGTCATCAACATACAACATGCACATAGTTGAAGACACCTTCAAAATTTATAAAGAGCAAAATGAGTCCGACATGGCCCAAAAATAGTCAAAATACATAACCACGTTATCCTACTAGAATTATGATTGAGCTTTCCCTTAGCTCATGTCTTCCCTCTTTCCAAGTGTTTCCAAATATTCGTTGCGCCCTTCTTTCAAGGTAAAAGTGTTTTTCTCATACATTGGTTCATTAACTACAGTTCAATCATTTGTTGGACAAGAAAGGCATCGCTTAGGAAGAGTGTTTGGCTCCATTTGGAGCTCACCTCTCCAAGTTGTTTTATTAGCAGGACCATTGGGAAACATACAAGTGGTTTGGCTCACATTCATTCCTAGATTTTGCATACTCTCCCCCATTTATTATTTTGTTTAATTTTTATTGTAATTTTTAATAGTTTTGTCTTGTTTTCCTCTAACAATCTATTATGGGATCACTTGGGTTCATCCAATGAATCCAATCAAGCCACCGAAAATGGGCTCTAAATATTGATGCCTTGCGGTAGCCTATAGGGCCTAGGCCCATCTCAAAGTGGGAAGAACTCTTGTCCATTATTTTCCACAACATGGGACATAAACAATAATTAAGAAATGCATCACATAACAACTAAAATATTTTAGTTCCTTTACCATTGTATACACTTACTTTTGCAATAAAATGTATTTTAAGTCAACATCTATGAGTACCGTACTGAAAAATACAATTAGATGTTAATAGCCATATCCATTCTTTTGTAGAAGTACAATGGAAATAGTATGTGCAGATGCAAACTTGAATATTAGGAAAGGATTGGAATAATCTGAGATGATTAAAACTTGGGCTTCTCCAATGAATATTTTCAGAGTTTCAAAAAATTCTTTTGTTTTTTTGGTCAATTTCACCCCATTACCTATTTTTAGCATGTTGGTAATAAATCTTTAAAAAAAAATTATTCTACCTATCAATAATTTCACTTCTTTTTTGTTTATAGGAGCTCCTAATTCTTGAATTGATGCTACTATTTTAGGGTCTATTTTTACTCTATCCTTTCACACAATGTGTCCCAATAGATTTTCTTCCTACAAGGAAAAACTATAATTCTTTGGATTTAGAGAAATACATACCATGTACACTTCTTGGATGTTTTCATTAAACGTGATATATGTTCATTGTCGATCTCTGGTAATATTGTCATATCATCAAGTTAAATTACTATGAATTTATGAATATCTCCCACAAAAGTGATGTCCATGGCATGTTGAAAATGATCTCCTACATTCATTGGTACAAATGGCATCTTATCATACATCAAAGTTACACATGGGGTAGTGAATGTTGTTTTCTCTATGCATTATTTACTCATAGAAACTTGATTATAGCCTAAGAAACCATCCATAATTGAAATTATGTTGGCTCTTACCACTTTCTATAAAATACGATTCATTTTCAAGGCGGAGGGTGGTTGTCTTTTGGAGAGAATTTGTTCAAATTTATAAAATCAACACACAGTCTAATTTCACCACTCCTTTTTATAACAGGAACCATATTTGCAACCTACTAAGAGAATCTCAAAGGAATTATTATTTTTGCATCTAACAACTTCCTTATCTCTTTTTCTATAATAGGTAGAAAAAGTGGATTAGTTTTCTTGAGTTTTTTATTGAACTGTTTTGTTCTAGTATTTAGCAGTATCTTGTGTTCAATTATTGATGTATCATGTCTTTAAATATTCATATTTCCATGCAAATGCATCAATATTCTATTTAAACACTTTTGTGTGTCTCTGTTTTGTTTCCTCATGAAACACCTTAAATAATTTTACATTCTTAGGATCACTATTAGTTCCAATATTCACTTCTTCCACATCCTCTTCTTTAGGTCGAATTATAGGTTTGTGAAACACCTTAGATAAGTTGAGATTCTTAGGCTTACTATCAGTTCCAATATTCACTTCTTCCACATCCTCTTCTTTAGGTCGAATTACAGGTTTGTGAAACACCTTAGATAAGTTGACATTCTTAGGCTCACTATGAGTTCCCATATTCACTTCTTCCACATCCTCTTCTTTAGGTCGAATTACAGGTTTGTGAGGTACATTATTTTTATAAAAAATACTTTACAAAGGAAACAATCCTATAGGTATGAAGTTATTCTTTAACTATACAATTTTATGATTTTCCACTTTGTTACATAAATTCATATTTTCCTCTTTTTCCTCCTAACAGATTATATTTTCATCTTCATTATGTTATTGGTCAATAAATGTAATGTAAAGTTCATCCACTAGTTCCAAAAATATAAATTGAGATGTCCGCCATCTTCAAACACCTGCTAGTGTTTGGTATTATCAATAACTAAGGGCCTATACATCATATCTACTTCATGTTTAACTTTAATTTGTGTAGGAGGTTTAAATAAACTGAATTCTACTGCTAATGCATTATCTTTTTTATTTTATTCTCGAGATTAGTGGGTATTTCTCCCTAGCTACGTGCCAAAGAACCAACCTTAGATCAATGTGATCATAAGGAAGAGTTCAATGAAAAGGAAGCAAAACAACAAGTTAGAATAATGACATAAAACAAATATTTTTTAACATTTTCAATATATAACGACCAAACTAAAATAATGTAAATAAACAAAGTATACCTCCATTCTATATAATGGGACACCGTGGTCATCCTCGGAAGTTGTTTTTCTCTTCATGGGCTGGTTCTGCAATTGTATCCACAGACAGGTGGCAAACAGGGACTGGATCCAAGATCGGTACAAAGAATGTCTCAACATACACCATGGGAATGGTATGGTAATGGGAACGCTGATAGGAGGTATGAGTAAGTGTGTGTGGAATGACCAAAAATTATCTAACTAACTTGGGAGATCCCTTCACAATCTATTTATAGTATGGTCTATGGTTTTTTAACCCAATGTGATAACCTTGGTATTTTCTTGTGGTTTTCTGACCTTTTATCTTTTTTTATGGTTTTTGAACCATTTTTAGAGAGAGAGTGAAGGTAAGCCATATTAAATATCCACTATCCCTTCATTTATGGGAAGGAATAATGGTGTTTTAGAGCATTTTTGTGGATATAGAACTGTGAAGGTCAAAAGTAAGGGAAATATGGTAGGAATATGATGTATGTATATGGCTTAGACCATGCAGAGCTAGGTGAACATGTTCTTGTGTTAATAGATTTCCCCCTAATGTGTGAGGGCAAGAGCTCATCGTATGGCTGATGGAAATCATAGGATAATGGGAATAATGGTGATAACAATGGAGATACTGGAGAGACCGGAGAGAAGTGGAGCTTCCTCATTCGAACTACAGTGGCTTTTGGTTTTTTATTAATAATTCCCAAAAATGTATGAAATACATATAATGTGTGACATGTATATAGATGATTCATGCATACCCATGTTCATAACAATGTCAAATGAATACATAATTGTATCAAGTCTCAAAAACATGGGAGCTGATAAATATATATACAAATGATGATACATAAAAGTGGCCTTAATGAGAGGTTGAATACAATGCTGATCTGAAGATATGATACATAGGAACAATGGCATTCTCATGGAATGCAATATCATCACAACTGATGCTCTACTAGAAGTGGTAGTGTACTTATATATGGACTCAATGACTGAGAGTCGAAATCTATGTGGTACAACATGCAGCATCAAGTATTGGAGATACATGGAAGCACAACACTGAGGATTCTGAACAATGTTGCCAACGCAACCTGAAAATCACAAGGGACATGAAACTATGTGGGTCCCATAGTAGAATCACCAATGTGATAGAGTCAGGTGACAACCAGGGTCTTCAACCAAATATTGAATAGACCAATACCATGTATGAATCTCAATGGTGTGATGATGTAGATAAAGTCGAATATGTGACACACAACCATCCCGAGAGGAACTAATGACTCCTCTCAAGTGGCCTAAGGAACTCATCAATGAGGTGGATGAAAATAGGATACAAGGACCTCAGGGTCTATCCTTTTGAATAGATGTGCTAATGTCGATAGAGGGAAACCAACAACTAATCAAGGTAGTGATGTGTCCTTGACTAAAAGAACGAGGGGGATAACCAAATATGTGGAACAATATGGGGACTGACATGCTGAATGGGGGAATAAGGGCAGGGGAGTACGGGGGACTCAATATTCCTTTGTTTATAGTATGACGGGAGGGATGACCTAGAAGCAAATGAAACTGAATCATGGGAGAGGGATCATAACTGTAATACCAAGAAGAAAAGTGAAAACAAGAAATGCTGAGGAAAGTAGCTAGACAAATGATGTCCAGGGGATCCAAGGAAGACTCATCGTAGAATACTTTGAACAAAGGTGACCCAATGGGGGGAAGATGCCATACTACAAGATCATATGTGGTGGATCTTAAATACACTGTTAGGGCCTTCTTCATAGATTATGGAGCACAAACAAGAGATAGAAGTAATCTGAATGTGACATGATCTCATGTATTTTTAGTGATCCCGAGAAAGTAAATTCTCGATGGTGTTTTCATTTTTAGAGAGACAGAAAACATGAATAAGACTCTAGTGTGGTCTCTTTTTCCTATTCAGTCTCCTAAGCCTGGAAATTTTTTTTTTACGAAGGAGAGATCTCCCAACCTTTGGGGAAGGAAGACTTCTTTACCGTTTGTAGTCCAATCAGGCCCGAAAAGTTTAAACCTATACTGACTAGAAGGTCTTTCAAATAATTTTATGAGCATGAATGAAACCAAGTTTCCTCGGCAATATTTTCTTTATGAAAGGGATGGAAAAGAGCTTAAAGACAACCCATAATGAGTTTTTTCATAAATTACGGTCCCAATTTCTGAGTAAGCATAAAAGTATACAAAGGGAAAGGTTCCTAACTGGAAGGTTCTAGGGCGATCATTTTCTTATAATAGTATATGTGGTTCGAAAAAGAAAAAAAATGAGGCCACATAGATGCCCTTTCAAATACTTTAATGCGCATGAAAGGAAGCAAGCATTCTCAGCAATATTTTCATTCTTTTAGGAGTTAGAAAAGAGATTTCCAAAAACTCCGTAATGGTCAATCAAGAAATGGGTGAGTGTTCGATATATGGAAATAGGTTATTTTGTGAACATGACTAAGAGGAATAAATACATAACATTGGTGGGGCCACTTTCCAGGATGATAGATGGCAGGAAAATATGGCCAACTATGTAGTATGGATGGAGTGTATGGCTCATGAAAATGCCAATACATACGAGGGGAGATTCATGTGATGGTACATAAATTGGGATGAATTATGGGAAATGGAATAAAAACTCATAGTGATATCATGAGATGAGGGTCTCATAAAAATATAGGGGATGGAAAACTGAACCCGATGGTGTAAACAACATCTCAAACGGACTCCAGATGACTATGTGGCGCATGAAAGAAACATAAAACCAATGGAGGCCTATAAATAGGGGGGACCACATGAAATGTGTCATTGTTACTATTCAATGCTGAGTGTGAGTGGATTAACCCAGACCTCAATTGTTGATTTCTTTCATTTCGACCGGTGGTTTTGTGATCTGTGATTTGCATGTAAGAGCTCTTGTCAAACCTGACTTTTTCATTGGTTTGTTTTTTTTACTTATCCTGGGGATTATGCCAAGCTGAAAGAGATCACAGAATCGATTCATGATTTTTGAGGAAAAAGATGCAACCCAGGTCACTCATATCAAGCTAACAAATGAAACCCCGTCGCACCTGTTAGAGAGATAGGTGTGACCCAAGTCACACCTGTTTAGTAGGTATAAGCAACCTAGTCGCACCTATTTAGTAAGTATAAGCAACCCATTCACTCCTGTTCGGGGTTTTTGAGTGACTTTGGTCGCACAAAAAGGCCAAATAGGGGTTACTAATCTCAGGCTACATTTTTGTGCACGACAGGACCTGACAGGGACTAGGTTTATGTTCAGGATTCCATGAGTGACATGGAGAGAGAGGTACATTGGTATCCTATGATAGTAGGAATTAGGGATTAATGGGGTGATGGTGGACATGCTTAGCCAAAGTGGGCTACCGAAGTACTTCCAGATCCCACTGACACGTTTAGGAAAGTTTTTGCCCAACAAGATGGTTATATTTTGGTACTCGGATGTTGAGTTATTTATAATCTAGGAGAAGTGGATCAAGATCACGCTCTTCGATATCTATTTTATGATGGGGATCCCTATGCTAGGTATGATTAGTGACACTACGTTGAAGCTCACACATGGGGTGTCACTAGACCACCTATACGAGAGGCATTGCTATGCCTCTGCTACAGTGAACTCCTCGTACATAGTGGTGTGGGAGATCGATATTTTTCCGAATTGGGCTGTGGCACCGATGGTTCTATGGATATTGGTGTCATTAGGACCTCTCAATATCTGAGTTTGTCAAATCCAGATTGTGGAGAGTGTGTTGAGGGGAACCTAATTTGGATGGTCCTAAATGTACTTGACACAGTTTCGGTGTTCATTGAACCATGCTAGGACAGTGGGAGGGGATTTCTATCTCCCCTCATTTTTGTGCTCATTTTTCTTTGAGCGCCTATTTTATGTGAATATAGGCAATATTAGAGACTAAAAATGACCAAATAACGAATTTATTTTTTGAAAAAAACCCAAAAAATAGCCAATTGGTGAAATTTCGCACCTAAAAATTACCCTACATTGGACTCCATCATCATATAGAGCGCTTACAAGAGGGGGTCACTGATGATTACTAGAAGTACATAGACGCTGATCTGATTTCTGCATGCTACCATGGTCCTCTAGAGTGGATCCCCTTGATGAAGACGATTGCGTTCACTACCGATTATGTCCGAGCAATGACACAAGGCGATGTGCCAATGGAGGAGGATGAGGACACCAGTGAGGAGGACTCAGAGAAGGACACAAACCCGGAGTACGAGGAGAAATCTGACTCTAACTAGTATCTAGGGGTGCTTCCCCTAATGTAGTGGTGCACTAGGATTTTTCTATGATATGTATGTTTTGTAGAGAAAGCTTGTGGAGCTTCTCATTTTGTACTGAACATTATGACATGATATATATATGCATGTGGATGCACTTTTTATGTGTTTTTTTTATGAGTCTATTTATGATGGTGGTTCCTATATGATGTATGTATGCATGACTATATGATGATGCATGATGCAATTTTATTTCCTATATGCGATGACTAATGTTCCACTTTAGAACTTCATTAGCCATTTGGTGTGCTAGGCTATTGAGACTTCTGATAACATGCATGAATTTAATGGATTCAAAATGCCTAACCAAATCTCTAGTGCACAAGAACTTTCTAAAGAGACAAGGATCACATACCTCACACCAGTTATTCAACTGGGAGATAGGAAGTTGAAAGTCTAAGAAGACATCAAGGTGAAAAATACCCAAATGGAGGGAAAAAACCAGGACACCAATGACACCATCGTACTCATCTTTTTTTTTGGTAGTAATGCCAACACACATTTTTTTGATATGGATCAACCCATGTGACACAGAATAAATGACCCACACATCCAAGGCGAGATTAGGATACCATCTACTTTCTCCGTCAACGAATCCAATGTAGCGATGCAAGCTAGGATCCATCTAGAGCAAACAAGGAAACAAACTATGAGACTCATGACAACAACAGTGTAAAATAAAAAAATAAAGACTATGACACACATGTATGACATGGTGTGCAACTTCATGCATAGAACCTCCAGTGAAGGAAATTGGCCTCGCCTTGGAGAATCTGTGGTTGGAGCAAAGTACATGGCGAGGGAATATTTATAATGGCTTGAAACTTCAGAGGACCAACCACAATCCCCTTGTGGGATACAATAAACCTAAGTAAACACCCAAATGGGACACAAAAATGTACTTGAGAGGGTTCAAATGGATGTTGTATTTGTGACATAGTAATAAAACTTGTCGTAAGTATCCTAGATGTTGTGAACGCTTCCGAAAGTGAGTGGTGAGGTCATCTAGGTATACCAAAATGATATGGATAAGGTCATGAAATAAGAAGATCATAGCCCGCTGAAAAGTGGCTCTAGCATTGTAAGGACAAATGGCATAACTCAATATGCAAATTTTCCTAGGGGGTTGTGGAAGTGTTCTTGTACTCGTCCTCTTTTCGGATTTGATTTTGGTTATAACCCTAAAAACCATCCATGAAAGAAAATACTTCATGGTCGACACATGCATCAATGATTTGGTCAATGAACAAAGTGGGGAAGTTGTCTTTGGGACATACCAAGTTCAAGTCATGAAAGTTAGTATAGACACGGATGGTACCTTGTCTTTTGTTAATGAGAACATGATTAGAAATCCAATTAGTATATGGAAAAAGGTATATGAAACCTATTTTATGCAGTTTCTCGATCTTGTCTTTGACAAGAGGAGCCTTTGAGGGGTGAATAGGTATTTGGTTTTGGCATATGGGTGCAACATCAATCCATGTGTCAATACAATGTTCGATCATGGATGTATCAAGCCCAGGCATCTCGATATAGGACCAAGATAAAATATGACAAAACTCCTGAAAAAGTGCTTTGTAAGAAGCAATTTCTTCAAGGGAACAAGATGCTCCAATTGTAATTGCCTCAGGATTGGTTTATATATTGGCCTTGATAGTTGGAAAAATGCTAGAAATTTTTCCCACTTCAAAGGTGACGGGTGTTGAAATGGGGTTCCTGAACCACTCGACTTTTCCATGGATGAAGTCTTTGGATTCAACTGAGTACTGATCTAACAATGAGAGAGGTTCATCAGGAATAAAGAATGCATGATGGTACATGTCATCCAAAGGGTAGTCAATATTCGAAAGAGCTTCAAGGATCTACTCATCATTGGTAAAAAAATGGGTAGATATATTAGAGGGATCCTCTATGACTGAGGAGACGGGAGGACTACTAGAACCAAAGATCATGTGTATAGTGTTGGTTATGTCCAAGGAAGAAATTGAAGGATGGATCCCCTCAAGGATAATAACATCAAACTCACCGAAGTGTTTTCGAAGCTCACTGAGGGATGAGAGACAGTCAGGAAATTCAAGGAAAGGATGAGATTAATGACTGTATAAAGTACAAACTGCACAAGAATGGTTGGTTCACAATGACTTGTTCTTAACCACTAGAGGATCTGGGATGGTGACTACTAGAGCATCATCATATGTATCCATAGTGTCCATGT